>AP025064.1:25717446-26074009 GCA_036186865.1 Eustoma russellianum | reverse complement strand
TCTCGTTTGGCTCAACTCAAAAAGATATTCAAAATCAGAGCAAGAATGGGAGATGAGAAATAGTGAATGAGTACACCGGATATAGAGTGGTTCGAATCGTAAATGATTCTACTCCACTACCACTTTGTTTCCAAAGTGGATTTTCAACAACTACTCTTCTTATTATGAATAATAAGAACAACCACAGCAACAGTTACACTAACACTTTAGTGTAAGCAACAACAACAACAACTTCTTGCACAAATTACACTTGTGCAACTACAGCAACTACAGCTCTTAGCAAGAACAACTTCTTGCTTCCTCACAACTTCAACAAAAGTTCCCTCAAGAACTTCTCACAGTTGGTTGAAGAAATATAGTAAGGTTCACACTTTCTCACAAGTCTAAGCACACGCAAGAGATCAAGTATTTATGGTTCCTCTTGTGCTTGACTCACTTTCTCTCAATATACAACAATGAAGAGCAAATAAAAGCTAAAAAAGCTTTAAGCAAATTTACAAGTATGAGAGAACTATACAACAATGGAAGATGAAGCTAGATGATGTTCAAAGTGTGTAATTGCTTCATCCAAGCCTCTTCTATTTATAGATAAAGTTGACCACGTTTTTGAGGCTCTACACCAAGTCTTCATCTTCAAAAATGTCAAGATAGTGCCCAAATAGTCTTTAGCCACCCTATGGAATGATTTGATCTTGAATAGCCACCCTAGAGAATCTTAGACATGCTTAAAATAGTCAAGAAAGCATGTAGTATGTTGGGTTAAAGTCCACAAGAAATTTGAGCAAAATTGGAGAGAGAAAATATCATAGATCTCCCTTGGATTTTGTTCCAACATTTGAAAATTTTTGAATTCTGGAGACGTCGATCGATCTACGTGCCAGAGCTGAGAGATCGATGTCTCTCAGAATGACGTCGATCGATCAACGTCTGCTAGCTGAGAGAACGACGTCTCTCAGATGTACGTCGATCGATCAACGTCTCCTAGGCTGAGAGATCGACGTCTCTCAGATGTACGTCGATCGATCGACGTACCCTTAGCTGAGAGATCGACGTCTCTCA
The DNA here is from genome assembly GCA_036186865.1 of Eustoma russellianum. Taxonomy (NCBI): domain Eukaryota; kingdom Viridiplantae; phylum Streptophyta; class Magnoliopsida; order Gentianales; family Gentianaceae; genus Eustoma; species Eustoma russellianum. The sequence goes on along the minus strand of AP025064.1, from coordinate 26,072,950 downwards.
GATGTATGTCGATCGATTGACATACCTTTAGCTAAGAGATTGACGTCTCTCAGTTATACGTCGATCGATCGACGTATGCCTGACTGAGAGATCGATGTCTCTCAGATCTACGTCGATCTATCCACGTCTCTTGGCTGAGAGTATGACATGGATCTGAGAGCTTAAACATTTACCAAACTTCACATGGATCGATTTATGTGCCTCGTGAGGGGCTGATGTATACTTCAACCGATCCATGAGAGATTTGCGTCTCGCAACATGTTTTTCTCAATTTGCTTCAAACTCAAGGTGTGAAATTCCATCTTAGTCCTTTTAAAACATCTTTTTATATCATCAAAACATTTTATAATCTAACAATCTCCCCCTTTTTGATGATTTCAAAACCATGATTCTACAAGATGTTTTTGCTTTATTTTGAATGTTTCACACTTGAAAAATATCAATCTCCCCCTAAGTATATGCACTCTATACCTTCCATAATAATCAATGTGAACAAGATTCTACAACTCCAATCAAAATGCTTCTCTTTAAAATTTGCTCCCCCTCAACCAAACATATACCAACAACCCAACTGCATCAATAATTCATCTTTTAACTCATGCTCATTTTCATTTTACCATCTGCCAAAAGTTATCTCATTAAACAATCAACAACTTTAACAAATAAGCCACAACAACTTTAACAAATAAGCCACAGCAAATAAGTCAATAGCCACTTTCCATCACAACAACTTCAACAAATAAGTCAAATGCCACAACAGCTCAAATAAGCCACAGCAAATAAGTCAATAGTCACTTTCTATTTTCTCCCACTTTTTAAAACATCAAAAATAATAAGTAAAATTAAATGCAAATTCACAAGTTTTACAACTAGAAAGACATCCTAAGCTAGAACAAGAAGCTAGTTATATAAACACCCTAATCTTCATCGGAAGAGAACGTGATTCCGGGAATGCAAGCGTTCATCTTTGCCTTGAGCTTTGCAAATCTCGACTCATGTACTGATATTTTGCCTTTTAGCTCACCAACCTCCTGCTGAAGACTAGTAACTTGAGCTTGAAATTCTGGGACATTTGAGCTCAAGCTACTTGGTTCTTGTTGAGTATCTGGTTCAGGAATGGGTGCCTCATCCGGAAAGTCTTCTTCTTCTCTTGCTTCCTCCTCTTGTTCTCTCCTCATCGCTTCTTTTCTAGACTTCAGTATTTGTTGGATGTTGACTTTATCATAGAAGTCCTTGTGCGTAATGTTGTCAACATCCGTGTCATCTACCTGAATACCCGACTTCACAAGCATCCTATAAATAAGGTTACTACAGGGTAGGGCCTTGTTTTGTTTGGTTGCGGCTTCGACAACATTTGTCATGAAAAGCTCCCGAAAGTTAACCTTCTCACGGTTGGCTATTCTGAATGCTATGTAAAAGTCTAGGTTGCTTGGCAATTTGGCTGATTTACCATTTATACAAAATGCAACAATGGCAAGAAGCGTACGATAAATTAAGGGCATATCATTTGTATTTTTACTGGGATGGAAGCCTAAGAATGACTTCACTTCATCTTCAGATAATTTCCATTTAGCTGCATCCTATTTCCACGCATCAAACTCAAAGTACCCTTTGTTAGGTACACCAATCAAGTCACAAATTTTTTCAACTTTCCATTTGATATGATGTCCATCAATAACAGAATGTAGAGCTAAAGGAAGGTTGTTTATGTATTCAACCCACAAATTTGCATAAAAGAGTCGAGTATACCTAGTGGACATTTTTGACATCTCATTCTCATTCCATATACTCCTCCATTCTTGAACATCTAACCACTCAATGATAGGGCTTAGTTCATTATTGCTTAGAATATCATTTATTCTAAGCAACTTGAGTGGGATGGTCGCTCTTTCATCATCTTCCCATTTATCATATAAAATCTGAGAATGTCTAGTTATATACCTTACTTGTCCCGGGGGTAGGGGTTCCGTCAAAGCCTCCTTGGCATCTTTGGCTTTGATCCAAGGGAAGTTGGAGAGAGTTAGCTCACTTCTAATCCCAGCAAGAATACGCCCTTGACTCATATCCATAGATGGTTTCATTCTAGGGTGAGAAGATTGTCCTTGAGATGAAGTGCTTGAACATTCTCCTCCATCCCCAGAAGATCTTGGCCTCTTGGTTGTATTTTTGCTCCTTGAAGACATTTTTGAGATATTTAGGGATTGAGAGATTTAGGATCTTAGGTTGAAATGGAGGATTTCAAGAAATGAACTCAAGAATCAAGAGCAGAGATGAGTTAAATCTTGATTTAGAGATGGAATTGAAGAGAGAAAGGATTTTGGAAAGAGGGGGCGCCTGCTTTGTAGGGTTTCGCTGATGGAAATGGTTGCAAATGAAGAGGGATTCGCGTTTTGACAGATTTTATACCTGCTGAAATTGACGACGTCGATCGATCGACGTACGTCGATCGATCGATGTCAGAGATCGACGTACGTCGATCTCTTGTTTTGATACGTCGATCGATTGACGTATACTGGTTTTTGAGATTTTGAATTTTATCCCTCTAACTAATGTTTATCATCCCTAATCTTGTTCTAATAGACTCAAATGTCTCAGTGGGAAGAGATTTTGTGAATATATCCGCTAGTTGGTCATTTGTTGGGACAAATTCAACGCATACCAATCCTTTTTGAATGCAATCCCTTATGAAGTGATGCCTCACTTCTATATGTTTTGTCCTACTATGATGAACCGGGTTTTGTGTTATACTTATGGCTGATGTGTTGTCACATAGGATGGGAACTTTATCGAACTTAACATTGTAATCGTTCAAGGTGTTGATCATCCAAAGTAGTTGTGCACAACACGAAGCGGCCGATACATATTCGGATTCCGCCGTTGAAAGTGACGCACTATTTTGTTTCTTGGAGAACCAAGAAACCAAGCAATCTCCAAGGAATTGACACGTCCTGGAGGTGCTTTTCCTATCAACAAGATTTCCGGCATAGTCGGAGTCACTATACCCTCTTAAATTAAAACATCCATTTTTAGGATAAAACAACCCAAAATTCAAAGTTCCTTTCAAATACCTAAAGATACGTTTAATAGCAACTAAATATGATTCCTTAGGCATACTTTGAAATCTAGCACATAAGCACACAGCATGCAAAATATCCGGTCTACTAGCGGTTAAATAAAGTAAACTACCAATCATACCCCTATATTTGGTTACCTCAACCGGCTTTCCTTTTCCGTCTTTGTCAAGCTTTGTACTTGTGCTCATCGGAGTGCTCACACTTCTTCCATCCTCAAATTTGTACTTCTTGAGCAAATCCTTTGTATACTTTGTTTGAGATGTACACTCCATCTTGAGTTTGCTTGATTTGTAGACCAAGAAAGTAGTTGAGTTCACCCATCATGCTCATTTCAAAATCTCCTTCCATCAATTTTGCAAAATGCTCACAAAGAGAATCATTAGTAGCACCAAATATGATATCATCCACATAAATTTGAACAAGCAATTGATGGTTTCCTTGTTCTTTAATAAAAAGAGTAGTGTCGACTTTTCCTCTTGAAAACTCGTTCTCAAGTAGGAAGTTACTTAATTTATCATACCAATCCCTAGGAGCTTGTTTAGGTCCATAAAGGGCCTTTTTGAGTCTAAAAACATGATTTGGATAATCATGATTTTCAAACCCCGGTGGTTGAGCTACATAGACCTCTGCTTGAATTATTCCATTCAAGAATGCGGATTTCACATCCATTTGATATAGTTTGAAATCCTTATAGCATGCATATGCTAATAGCATCCTAATAGCTTCTAACCTAGCTACGGGGGCAAAGGCCTCATCATAGTCTATGCCTTCCTCTTGCCTATAGCCTTGGGCTACTAACCTAGCTTTGTTTCTAGTGATGTTTCCTTTATCAGCCATTTTGTTTCTAAATACCCATTTAGTGCCAATTACGGGATGATCACTAGGTTTAGCAACTAATTCCCAAACATCACTTCTTTCAAATTGATTTAATTCTTCTTGCATAGCAAATACCCAATCTTCATCATTTATTGCCTCCTTTATATTTTTAGGCTCAACTTGTCAGATGAAAGCATTTTCATTGAATTTTCTCCTAGTCATTATGCCTTGGCTAGTTTCACCTAATATCAACTTTTTAGGGTGATCTTTCCTATACTTATATGAATCCGGTAAATTTGAGGTATCTCCTCCTACTTCTTCATCTTCATCCTTAGGTTCAACTGGATCAATCCTAAGGTCAATAACAATATTACCTTTTGGGTTCTCAATCTATATGACTTACTTCAATTATTTCATCAGCATCATCATCATTAATGTTTGATTTATCCTCATTGAGTTCACTAAACTTGACATGAATTGATTCTTCAACTTTCATGCTTCTTTTATTATATACTCTAAATGCGTTGCTATTTTGAGCATAACCCATAAAGATTCCTTCATCCGCTTTGAAGTCGAGTTTATCCAAATTATCTTTGGTGTTAAGTATAAAACACTTACAACCAAATACCTTGAAATAACCAATATTTGGTACTCTACCTTTCCAAAGCTCATAAGGAGTCTTTTTGAGAAATGGTCTAAAATAAACTCTATTGATCATATGACAAGCGGTATTTACCGCTTCGGCCCAAAAATATTTGGGTAGCTCGAATTCGTTTAGCATGGCTCTACTCTTTTCTTGAAGTGTTCTATTCTTCCTTTCCGCAACACCATTTTGTTGAGGAGTTCTTGGAGCTGAGAAATTGTGTCCATACCCTTTGGATACACAAAATTCTTGAAAATCTCCATCAAGCTCACCACCTCTATCCTTTCTAATTTCTTTAATTGTGTCATCTCTTTGATTTTCTAATCTCTTACAAAGCTTTATAAATTCTTGGCATGCATCATTCTTTTTAGCTAAGAACATTACCCAAGTGTACCTAGAGAAGTCATCTACCACCATAAAGGTGTAATGTTTTCCACTTAGACTTGCCGTACCAATATCCCCATACAAATCCATATGAAGCAATTGTAGAGGTTTGGTGGTGGAGATTTCACTTTTGGGCTTGAAACTTGTTTCAACAAGCTTTGTCTTTTGACAAGTGTCACATAAGCCATGGTTTTTGAAATTTAATTTTGGAAGACCTTGGACTTTTTCATTTTTGCAAATCTCTTTGAAATTTTTAAAACTAATGTGTCCAAGTCGTCTATGCCATAGTTGAGTCAAATCATTTTTGGAAACTAGGCATGAAACATTTTGTGATATCAAATCATGTGTGCTAAATTTGTAAACATCATTTTTACGTATAGCTTCAAAAACAATTTTATCGTTCTTTTTCACAACACATTTTCTTTTCACAAATTCAATTTGAAAATTAGCATCACATAGTTGGCTAACACTTATCAAATTATACTTAAGCCCTTCTACATATAATACATTATTAATAGTAAAAGAAGAGTTACCAATTTCCCCATGTCCAAGGATTTTGGCTCTCCCATTGCCAAAATGCACCATTCCACCATCTTGGAGCTTGAGCTTGGTGAACAACGTTTTGTCTCCGGTCATGTGTGTTGAACATCCGCTGTCCATAAGTCATTTGGTTCCTTCTTCTTTGGCTACTCCATTTATCTTGAGAGCCTACAAAACCAAAAGATGTATGCATTGATACCCTTTGAAGGTTGGGTCCTTTAGGGTTAGTTTGTCGACCCTTAGGCTTCCAAACATACATGCTTCCAAATCTAGCACTACATGCTTTCTTCACATGTCCTAGTTTGTTGCAATAAAAACAAGTGGGTACATGCTTTGGTTTAGAAGGTGACGAATTTTGTTGTGTTTTTCTATTATTTACCCTCTTCTTTAAGGACTTAGGTTTAATAGAAGAAGATGATGAATTAAATCCTAAACCGGATTTATCATTTCCAATTCTTTGATTTCCAAGTAGTATATCTAAGTTGTTTTTACCATTTGTTAGTCTTTGTAAGTCTAACTTTAGTTTCTCACATTCTTTTCTAATTTCTACATTTTCAAGAGCTACGGTTTTATAGATGGTGAGTATGATGTCATGCTCTTGAAACATCAAAATGTTCTTGTCATGCAAGCTCTTATTTTCTAAGATGCATTTCTTGAACTCTTTCTTCAAATGCTTATATTTTAAATTTAATTTTTCAAAGTCATCTTGCAAATCTCCTATTTCATCATGCAAATTTGAAGGGTTAGAATTTACCTCAAGATCATCTTCAATTGCCATAAGACAAGTATGTTGAATCTTTGGATTGTCAACTAATGCAACAAGTCCAACACCTTGATCTTCACTCTCTTCTCCTTCCGATTCCGAAAGAAGATCATCCCACGTGGTTACCTGCGCATTGAGGGCTTTCTTCTTTTGAGGAAAGACCTTCTTCTCTTGCTTTTGCGGCTCTTTCACGTGGCAATCGGCAATGAAATGACCGGGTCGACCACATCTATAGCAATTTTCATTTGCTTCCTTTTCTTTAGATGGTCTTTTGAAAAATTTTCTTGCTTAAGCTTTGTTTCTAGTTGCCATTCTTCTAAATTTTCTTACTAGAAGGGCAACTTCCTCATCCGATTCATCGGACTCTACCACCAATCCTTTGTGTGATGTTTCTGTGGGCTTGATAGGATTCATCCTATTTTGTTCATCAATAAGAATTTCATGAGTAAGAAGATTACCGGATAGCTCATCAAGGGTAAGAGTCTTGAGATTCTTTGATTCGGTGATGGCGGTGACTTTGGGTGTCCATTCTCTTGGCAAGGAGTTGAGGAGTTTTGAGACAAGGTCTTCATTTCAGATTTTCTTGTCCACCATGAAGAGTTGATTCACTATTCGTGTAAATCGGTCGATTGTCTCCTCAATCTTTTCACTACTCTTCATTCCGAACATCTCATATTCCTTCATGAGCACGAGTCTTTTGGCCATTCTTACTTGCTCAGTTCCTTCATGTATCATTTCAAGCCTTTTCCATGCCTCATGGGCTGTTTCAAGACCTTGAAGTCTTATGAGCTCGGTGGTGGTGAGAGCACTTGAGAGAATATCAAATGCTTTGCCATTAATGGCAAATTTCATCTTTTCTTCATCGGTGTAGTCATCCTCTTCTTTGAACATTGATTCTCCTTTTGAGTTGGTAGTCATAGGAACTTCAATCCCTTTCACAACGGTTCTCCATATATCAAATCCACAGCCTTTCAAATGATTGATCATTCGAAATTTCCACAAAGAATAATTTTGGGCATCAAACATAGGTGCTTTAGTGTTTGATCCGAAAAATAGTGCAGTAGGCTTAGGAGATGAAGTGTGAGATGAATAGGTTGAGGATGAGGTCGTTATTGCCATGATCTTTAACCTTGCTACTTGCAAAGATTGGCCAAGCAATCAAGGCTAGGCTCTGATACCAATTGTTAGGTCCGAAATACACTCTAGAGCGGGGGGGTGAATAGAGTGTTTGGCTCTTTTGCGGAATTTTCTCGTTTTGCTCAACTCAAAAAGATATTCAAAATCAGAGAAGAATGGGAGATGAGAAATAGTGAATGAGTACACCGGATATAGAGTGGTTCGAATCGTAAATGATTCTACTCCACTACCACTTTGTTTCCAAAGTGGATTTTCAACAACTACTCTTCTTATTATGAACAATAAGAACAACCACAGCAACACTTACACTAACACTTTAGTGTAAGCAACAACAACAGCAACTTCTTGCACAAATTACACTTGTGCAACTATAGCAACTACAGCTCTTAGCAAGAACAACTTCTTGCTTCCTCACAACTTCAACAAAAGTTCCCTCAAGAACTTCTCACAGTTGGTTGAAGAAATATAGTAAGGTTCACACTTTCTCACAAGTCTAAGCACACGCAAGAGATCAAGTATTTATGGTTCCTCTTGTGCTTGACTGACTTTCTCTCAATATACAACAATGAAGAGCAAATAAAAGCTAAACAAGCTTTAAGCAAATTTACAAGTATGAGAGAACTATACAACAATGGAAGATGAAGCTAGATGATGTTCAAAGTGTGTAATTGCTTCATCCAAGCCTCTTCTATTTATAGATAAAGTTGACCACGTTTTTGAGGCTCTCCACCAAGTCTTCATCTTCAAAAATTTCAAGATAGTGCCCAAATAGTCTTTAGCCACCCTATGGAATAATTTGATCTTGAATAGCCACCCTAGAGAATCTTAGACATGGTTAAAATAGTCAAGGAAGCATGTAGTATGTTGGGTTAAAGTCCACAAGAAATTTGAGCAAAATTGGAGAGAGAAAATATCATAGATCTCCCTTGGATTTTGTTCTAACGTTTGAAAATTTTTGAATTCTGGAGACGTCGATCGATCTACGTGCTAGAGCTGAGAGATTGATGTCTCTCAGAATGACGTCGATCGATCGACGTCTGCTAGCTGAGAGATCGACGTCTCTCAGATGTACGTCGATCGATCGTCGTCTCCTAGGCTGAGAGATTGACGTCTCTCAGATGTACGTCGATCGATCGACGTACCCTTAGCTGAGAGATCGACGTCTCTCAGATGTATGTCGATCGATCGACATACCTTTAGCTGAGAGATCGACGTCTCTCAGTTATACGTCGATCGATCGACGTATGCCTGACTGAGAGATCGATGTCTCTAAGATCTACGTCGATCGATCCACGTCTCTTGGCTGAGAGTATGACGTGGATCTGAGAGCTCAAACATTTACCAAACTTCACATGGATCGATCCATGTGCCTCGTGAGGGGCTGATGTATACTTCAACCGATCCATGAGAGATTTGCGTCTCGCAACATGTTTTTCTCAATTTGCTTCAAACTCAAGGTGTGAAATTCCATCTTAGTCCTTTTAAAACATCTTTTTATATCATCAAAACATTTTATAATCTAACACCTAGTGTACGGGGAATGACTTTGTGACACTTCTCCTAAACTTATACGTGTAAAATCATGACACATCCCACATATTCCTCGTATATACCTTTGCTTCCCGATATGAGTTGCCTTTTGGACTTCTTTTCTGCGCCATGTGTTGTTTTGTTGAGTTTCTGGACTTCTCCCACGAGCTTGCCAGTTTGACTTTTTCTCTTTTTTTTGGTGTCAAATTATCGATTTATTGTTTATATATTGTAGGTAGTTTTCATTTATACGTGTTTATAGTTCTATAGTCTACATATGTCGTTGTATAAGATGGACCGCAATGGTTCAGGAACCACAAGATCCAATCTGCCTTTGCTTGAAAATGGGACGTGTGTCAGATTTGTGTGTAGTTTTGTCAAATTGCAAATTATATAAAAGAATAAAGTTGGCACTTCCGTGCAGGCTAAGCATAATGTCTTGGTTGACATGTTCTTGTCCGATTTAGATAAGTTCATCTGCTCGAACATTCAGATGAAGAAAGTATCCTAACATAAAGTTATTTTTAAGGCATCAAATGTGTAAGAAGTATGAAAGTTTGTACTTTGGATCGCATGAATTATTTTTAAGTGGCGTATCTTTTTAAGATATCAAATGTGTGAAACCCCATATGTTATAATCGAGACCATTAGCGATCACGACGATAGACCAATTGTTTAATTAACATATAACTTCACTGACTCCTTTCATGGTAAAGCACCGAGGAAACTAGTTTCTTGTAGCCAACTTTCTCGTAATTGGTACCCGAATAAAAACGTAGCTTAGTCCCAATTAAAAACTTGTGAAATTTATTTATGTTATTTACAATACCATGATTTATTAAGATGTATATCGATCTTCTTGGAACAAATGATATCCACGCCACTTAGATAGCCTTTGTAATTCTGAAGGGCGACGTTGTATATGATTTGATATAGACATTGAAACAGCATAAATAGAACACAAAACAAACTCAAAATATGAAGATGTTTTGTTTTTCTTTGAATATTAAGATCATCACAATCGTTAAGTCTAATGATTGAATAGCATTTTCAGTCTCGATTTCTGATTCACCATCTCCAATTAAAGAAAAAATTTCCATTTTAAACAATGTTTGTGATGGCGCTAAACTCTAAAACCTAAAAAACCTTTTTCAAGACAGACATTAATTTAATGCTGGCTTTGACTTTTCTATCCCAAATTCCTACCATCAGCCAAGGAATGCAACAGATAAAACCTGTAGCCACTTCGTTTCTTCATCTTCACAGATTAGATAAGATGTGTTTCCTTGAGATATAAGATAAGATAAGTGTCTCCTTGAGATAGACGAAAAGGAATATTCTCATCATCTATATTAAAAGCTTTAAATTTCAACTCATCCCACATTGTGTCAGGAAAAAAAGCTCATCCGACATAATCATAAGGTAAAGCGCCTTTTAGACATTCTCTGTATTCGGTTACGTCACTCTCCTCTGTTAAGCCAAATATCCAAAATCCAGACTTGTTATTCTTAAAAAACAAAACTAAAAAAGAAAAAAATTAAATGATTGGTTATGTTTTCTTTTTCTTGTAGGAAAGGTTTCGTAATTATAACAAAAAGGTTTTGTGTCCTTTGTTGTCGAGTGTGCCGTGTGCATCTTTGCAACAGACGACTAAAGAAGAAATCGTCTTTGCGGTTTGCGGTGAGCCGGGACTGCTTTAGTTTGCTGCCGGAAAAAGGCTCTCTACTACCTGCGACTTTTGCGGCAGAATTTCTAACTTTGATCAATTTTGATCACGTGGACGATCAGATAATCAAACGATCCAGAACTGTCTAAAAGTTTGGAGGGAAATTATTCTTTCATCGTTCTTTGGTCTGTACCGTGTGATTTAGAATTGATGGATTTTTCACTCAAATTTTAGGAAGTAGTTGGATTTTTCACTCAAATTTTAGGAAGTAGACAGCTGTAATTAGTGATATTTTTCAACAAGTATTTTGTAATCTTGAAATTATTGGTGCTTTAAATTACTTTTAATAGTTGGTTGTCATAGAAACTGATTTATATCTTCTTTGATTACTAGTGAATATTTTTTGCATGCTTTAGACCTCGTGATTTTACTCCCTTGTTATGAGTGAGGTTTTTCACGTTAAAATTCGGTATTCTCATCCTATATATTGTTATAACTTCTGGAGAAGTTGAAGTGAGTTGGAAAAGTTTGGGCAAATAGGTTTGTCAAAAGTTGACAACCACCATACTTTGAGCTTAATTATGATTAGTATTCGTTAATCAAAAACGGAAACTAAAAATTTCTAAATTATCTACGTAACGGGTAGATGATTTTAGGATTTTGAATCACTCGATTCCAATACCTGGTGAATGAGAAATTAATGCTCAATGTTGGAGTAAAATTGGGTGGAAATTGGAAAATTGGTGATGTGGCCTCTTGAGGAGTGAACACATCACCAATTTGCTTATATACCACATTGCCCACTTGAGATGGAAAGGCCATCATATATAGTGTTAGTTGGAGCTTTCTAAAATGTGTCATTAGGCATGAGAAGTTTTTGACGGAGTCAGGACGCAGCTCAGGCAAGGTTCACCACACACGCGCGCCGCAGCCGCCCGCCCGGCTTGGCTCGTGGCTCCGGCGCCGGCTCCGGCTGATTCTTATCTTTTTGGAGAAATTTTCTTTTACATTTTCCAGAAAAATAAATTAAGTGATCCAACGGTTGAAATATTTTTGATCATAATCGTTGCAAGATCTAACGGTGTAGATCGCAGTCTACACGGATTATGATCTAACGGCTGAGATCATATCTGGCGGCGGTTTTTTTCATCTAGATCTAACGGCTGTGGATCGTAGTGTACACGGATCATGATCTAACGGCTGAGATCGTATCTGGCAGCAGTTTTTCATCCGACGGTCTACGTTTAAAACTGCTGCAGTTTACGATCTAACGGCTGTGGATGAAAACTGTTTGATCCGACGGCTGCGGTTTAATCTGGAGATTAACCGCCTAATCCTTCCCGCCTATAAATTGCATCCTTCTCCAGGCTTTCTTCACGGCATTCTGCACTGTCACTGTCTTTTCCTTTTCCTCCTTCTATTTTCGTTTTTCTGCATACTACTGCATTGTTATTACGTTTCCAGTTCGAGAAATCAGAGCATCCCACAGGTTCGCCGAGTTCTTTACGTTGCTGTACCATTTCGTATGAACTGTAGCCGTTGTATCCTGGGAGACATTTGCTGTTTCTGGTTGGGCACTTCGTACCGGAGCAAATCGTCTTAAGGACAGAGTCCTTAGACTCGCCTCGGTTCTGATTGTATTTCATCGATTTACACAAACGCACACAGTACACTGGTTTTGATTACAGGTTCTAACAATAACCATGTTTGATCTTTGTTTGTTGATTGCTTTCATTGACGAAAAATATTTTGGATTTATCGTTAGCCAAGTTTTCCAACACTATGAACGAAGAACTTCTTATATTTGAAATACAAAACCTGCCAAATACAATTATTCTGAATTAATCACCTTTTTCATGTAAAAGTTTTTCAAGCGTAAAATATATCAAATTTTCAAAGTTATATTTTTATAAAAATCTTGTCAATTTAACATGTTCATTTTGGTCGCCAAATCTTTAATAATTTGGCCATGAAATTGTCGCTAATTGCAAAACATATATTTAATACAACATTTAATAAAAATTTTGATGAAAGCTGCAATTTTAAAAGTTTTGGATGTTTTATAAAAAAAAAATCCAGATCTGTTTGAAATTTTAGGGGAAGACTGTTGTTTCATCGTTCTTTGATCTATACCGAGTAATTTTGGAGTTGTGGAGTCATTCCAAAAGTTTCACGAATCGGACTATTGTAAATTGATGATATTTTTAACTAGTATTTTGTAATCTAGTAATTGTTGGTGCTTTTGATTTTTTTTAGATGGTTAGTTGTCCAAAAGATTATTTGTATCACCTTCGATTACTAGTTGAGATTTTGTGGGCTTTAGACCTCGAGATATTTATTTTCTTATCTTGTGGAAGTTTTTACGTTGAAATTGTTGGAAGAATTTTCGAAACGGGTTTGTATAAAGTTGGTGATCAACATATTTTGAGATTAATCAAAAATAGAAAATAATTACTCCTAAATTATCCACGTAATGAGCAGATGATTTTAGGCTTTTGAATCACTCAATTCCGATAACGGGTGAATGAGAAATTTATACTCAAAGTAGGAGTTAAAAATAGTTGAAACATGGAGAAATGATGATGTGGTCTCATGAGAATTAAATACATCATCATTTTCTAAATATACCACATTGGTCAATTGAAGGAAAGTTACCACCAAATATAGTGCTACGAGAGGCACTTTAGATATGCCCTAAGGGCAAGAGAATTTTTGACCGGAGGGAAGACACAGATGGCTGCCACACACACGCGCGCATGCGCGCCGCCTGCCGCCCGTCCGGCCGCCTCAGCTCGTGTTCATGCTCGTGGCTCGTGGCTCTCCCGGTTCTTATCTTTTTGGACAAATTTTCTTTTGATTTTTCCATAAAATAAGTTACATGATCCTACGGTTATGATTTAATCCTATGATCGGTCGTGGGTTGCCGTAACCTCCAAGATTTCCTCTATAAATGGAGGCAATGCTCTGCTTCTGAAAAACACTGAAAAAGTTTCTTCCATTCTCCTGCTGCATACGAGCATTCTGCATAAACTACTGCTGCATACTGCATACAATGCTGCTGCATTTCATCAATCCGAGAAGTCAGAACATTTGTCAGGTTTGTGGAGTTCTTACGTAGTAGTGTCACTTGTTGGAACTGTTAGCCGTTGTATCCTGGGAGACGTTGGCAATTTCCGATTGGGCACAATATGCCGGAGCAATTTGTCTTAAGGACAGAGTCCTATACTCGTCTCGGTTTGCATGTTGAGCTCTTCTGTGTGTTGAGCTCTGTAGGATCTGCAAGGCACCACTAGAAGGGGGGTTGAATAGTTGGTGCGGAAAGTGTGGTTTTTAAAATTTGTTTAAAACCAAACAATTCAACTTCTGAAAACAGATTCTGTTTTCAGGACCAGTTTTAAAACCATTTTAAAACTAGGCTGTAGATCTTCAAAAATTCTGAAAGTTTAAGAGAACTTAGCCTCACATGTTATGAGTGTCTCCTAAAAATTTCATATTTAAATTCAACCTTTAACCCCTTCAAAAAGCGTTGGTGGTCAGATTGCGCGAATCTGCCAGAAACGGTAGACTGTTTTGAAAAATTTATTCCTATTTGTTCTTACCTCCAATTTCTCTGAAATTTTAACCACTAACCCCTTATATGTTGTATTTGATTGGGTTGAAACAGTTTTGAAAAATTCTTTCGGGAAGTTAGTCAAATACACTCAAAGTCTCAACATTTGCAAGCCTGAAAATCAGACTGCACTAGTCTCAGAACTTTGGATGTTTGAGTGAATTATACTTATCCAAAAGGGTTGAAACTTGTGCCAGATTAACCCTAAGACGTGTGTCTATGTTTCTGGAAATGTTCGTAATTTTTGAAAGTCGTTTACTATTTTTTACGAACGTAAACAAAAAGAGTAAACAGTGCAGAAACAGAATATAAGTGCTGAAAGTAAATGACACCGAGAATTTTATACTGGTTCGGTTATAAACAACCTACTGCAGTCTTCGAGGAATACCTTCCTCGGTTCACACTAGTCACACACATGCAATACACCTTACCACAAGGTTGATGGAGTTACACACCAACTCCAATCCTTTACAAACCTTGTACAATGAATACAATTCGTACGAACACCACCACCTAGCACGAATGAAGATTGATCACACCTTGATCAATCTTTTACAAAGATAAAGAGTATGTGATGGTATATTACAAGCCTATTCAAGGATAAGAATATAAGTAAAATAGGCTTTCAAGAAGAAGAAAGAAAGAGAGTGTAGAAGAAGAGAAGGCTAGGCGTTTTGTCACTTGAAAATGCAATGCTTGTTCTTGTCTTTGTTTTTGCTCTTCTCCTTTCCTTTTATGCATTGTGTCCGTCCCCTATAGATGCCTTCCCCTCTTGAAAATTATCTTCTAAGTCATTGGGAGAATGTGTGGCATCATTGTGACATGATCTTGCTTACTTGGCACCTTCTCATAGGATGATCATTTAACCTTTGCTTACTTGGCACTTCATGATTGGTTGAATGTTGTCATCATTTGATGACTTAGAAAATCTGAATATTTTCACTTAAAGCATGTGCCAAAATCAACATAAATTAGTTTCCATAACATCCAAGATTATCACATAAATTAAGCAAGATAATATTTCTCCAAAAAGGTGGAAACAAATCGGCTATTAAGAGTAGTTAACATGCTGAAATTTCAGCATATGATACATGGCTCCTTAACTCAAATTATTTCCAATTTTCTTTGATTTTTCTTTTTAAAATAACTCATCAATTGGCAGCAAATATCCTCATCATTTTGGAAATAAAGTTTGGGCACCAACATGGCCTAAATTTCGGCCAAGGTTCATTCTACACATGCTGAAAAATTTCAGCATGTGTGATATCACACTTTATGACTTTCTCTTTTATTCAAATTACTTCCATTTCTTCTTCCAATTTACCACATGTTTCAAGACACCAATTATATGCTCATTAATCTCCAAAAATCGGCTAGCTATAATTCTACATGCTGAAATTTTTAGCATGTGTTTCAAATGAGATACAATTTGAAACATTACCTTTTGTAGCTTCTTTCTTTAAATCACCAATATTGTATGATTGATTCTTGACCAATCAATATGCCAACAAGGCTCCACATATGCTCCATTTCAGCTGTAGGGGCGTGTATACATGTATATGCATGTGCTAAATTTTATTTTTGCTAACTTTGTAAAATAGTGCACATTTAATAATACACACATGTTATATTCCAATCAGCCCTTAATTTAATTTTCTAGAACATTTTAAGATGTATGACATATGTAAAAAGTGTCTAGATATGTGTCGTATGATGTGCCAAAAATGTTCCATGTGTTGTGTACGTAGAAAACCGAATTTTCGATTTTTATCCATTACCCGATTTTTTTCTAATTAAATTCCAACTTTTTGCACATGTTATATATATTATGTTACGCATAATATATATAATATAAAATTTAATTCTCAGCTCTTGGCTGGTCTAAAGTGGCGTCATTAACATGTGACAAAATTAAAATTGGAATCTCCACAATGTGGGGTGATTTGTGTGTGCCAACATGGAATGATTTTATGGCTGAAAATATCATCATAGAAACGAAATTAATAATGATTTTTGAGGTTTAGGGGCTGGCCATCTATTTATGGCAAGTACGTGATACGTTGGCGAAGTTTCGGTATTCATCCGATACGACAATTTTTGGTTTGGAACCTTTTTAACTTGTCGTATTTAATTTGTCATCACCATGAATTATATCATATGATATAAGACCTGAATATACTCATAAATATGAGTTAAGTATGGTGGTGTGACGTTAACGTACGTACGTAAAATATATAACGTGTCGGTAGTATGTTGGAATACATGTGTATGTGCCTTTTTCAAAAAATCAGAAAATATATGTATTTATATACATATATGCTGTGTATATTAAATGTGGAGAGGAGGAGAAGACTTTCCTTTCTTGTTCTTGTTGCCTTTGTGCCTTGTTCAAATGTAGCTTCCTTTAATGAACTACTTAGTTTAATTAACTAAGTACTTCACTTAATGAACTAGTTTAGTTCATTAATGGTGGCACCTGAAAATAGTATAAACACAACAAATGTTTGCCATATGATGTAAGCTTTAACGCTTCATGGCTCGTTAGTACGTCAACATTATATATGAACTAAATAAGGCAAGTAATAGGCAATATGTCATGCACATGTTTATATCATGCACACGTTTTTGTCATGCTCATTTAAATCACATATTTTGAAATCACTCAAACTCCTTTTTCTCTACAATCTCCCCTTTTGATGATTTTCAAAATAACCTATGCACATGATTTAAATCCTATCGCTCCCCCTTCAATCATGCATAAATTTGAAATTTGAATTTCAAAATTTCAAATCCGCTCCCCCTTAATTTATGCAATCAGTATCAATTAGTATCTCTCTCCCCCTTAAATCATGCTTTCTCTCCCTCTTTATTTTGGAAAGTAAATTAAAAGATGCCTGTGAATAAGGAAAGAGAATCAAATCACGTCATATCAAATCATATCAACTGAAATCATGCCTAATTTTGAAAGAAGAGATTCATACGTGGCTTGATTTGAGGCTTTTGTAAAGATAACCGCTACTTGTGCTTCTGTGCGTATGTGATCTATGACGATATCACCATTGTTTACGTGATCACGAAGAAAGTGATAGCGTACTTCTATATGCTTAGCCTTAGAGTGTAATACTAGGTTCTTAGACAGATTGATGGCACTCATACTATCACAGTATATAGGAATTCTATTTACGGTAATTCCAAAGTCTGAGAGTTGTTGTTTTATCCACAACAATTGTGTGCAGCAAAGGCTAAGTGCCATGTACTCAGCCTCAGTAGTGGACAAAGCAACGCTTGCTTGCTTTTTGGAAAACCATGAAATGAGTGAGTTTCCTATAAATTGGCAAGTCCCACTCGTGCTCTTCCTATCTATTTTGCAGCCCCCATAATCTGCATCAGTATAAGCATGTAAGTTAAATTTGGAATCCTTATCGTACCAAATTCCTAAGGTGGGCGTGTGCTTAATATAGCGGAAGATTCTTTTCACCGTATTATAATGAGACACCTTAGGTTGACTCTGAAAATGTGCACACATGCATACACTGAACATGATATCAGGCCTACTAGCAGTTAAATATAGCAAAGAACCAATCATAGATCGATATAAGCCGTTGTCAAAATCCTTACCATGTTCATCCTTATCCAATTTGGTAGTGACACTCATAGGGGTGGGGGGATGGTTTCAAGTTTTCAAAGTTGAACTTTTTAATCATGTCATTTATGTACTTAGCTTGACTTATGTGAATGCCTTTACTCGTTTGCTTAATCTGCAAGCCAAGAAAATAGTTAAGTTCACCAACCATAGACATTTCAAATTCGGATTTCATGCAATTTTCAAAATCTTGAACAGGTCTATGTGAGGTAGAACCGAAAATAATGTCATCAACGTAAATTTGAATAATAAGTAAATCCGATTTATCTTGTTTCAAAAATAGTGTACTATCTATAGTACCTCGTTTAAAATCATTTTCTAAAAGGAAAGTAGCAAAATGATCATACCATGCTCTCGGTGCTTGCTTTAGTCCGTATAGTGCCTTCTTTAGTTTGTACACGTGATCGGGATGTTTCAAATCTTTAAAACCGGGTGGTTGCTTCACGTATACTTCTTCTTGAATAAATCCGTTCAGGAATGCACTTTTTACGTCCATTTGATACAATTTGAAATCTTTCATGCAAACAATAGCAAGTAATAGTCGTATAGCTTCTAAACGTGCTACGGGTGCAAATGTTTCATCGTAGTCAATTCCTTCTTCTTGATTATAGCCTTGTGCTACAAGTCTAGCTTTATTCCTAACGACCTTTCCTTCTTCATTCATTTTATTCCTAAACACCCACTTTGTGCCTATTATGGTCTTATCTTGTGGTCGTCGCACCAAATCCCATACATCATTTCTAACGAATTGATTTAGCTCATCATGCATAGCATCAATCCAAGAAGAATCAGTCAAAGCATCATGCACATTTTTGGGTTTGATTTCGGAAATCATAGCATGAAATTGATTTATTTCATCCGAAGTAATTCTTCTATGTGGTCGCACACAGTGAGTGATGTCGCCTATGATGAGATCATGTGGGTGATCTCTATGCCATCTTGGTTGATTATTTTCTATGTTATCATGCATTTCTAAGTGATCATGCATTTCTAGTGTGTCATTCATGTCATGCATATCAAATGTACCATCATCTTCATTCAACACGGGTTTCAATTCAAAGTCATCATCATATTCTTTATCTTTATCAATCTCACCAAATTCATTAAACTTCACATGAATAGATTCTATGATTTGTCTAGTGAGAGGATCATAACATCTATATGCCTTTGAATTTTTAGAATATCCAACAAAAATGCACTCAATTGATTTGGATGCAAATTTATCTAAATTATCTTTTGTATTCAAAACAAAACATTTGCATCCAAACACAAGAAAATAGTCAATCTTAGGCATGCGATCATTTAAAATCTCATAAGGCGTCTTATTTATTTTGTTTCTAATAGATAAGCGATTTACTATGTAGCATGCACAATTTACGGCTTCCGCCCACAGAAATCTAGGCAATTTATTTTCGCATAACATTGTCCTAGCAATTTCTTGTAGTGTTCGATTCTTTCTTTCTACTACTCCATTTAATTGTGGAGTTCTAGGTGGCGAAAACTCATGCTTGATTCCTTTTTCTTCGCAAAATAAAATCATATCTTTGTTTTTAAATTCACCGCCTCTATCGCTTCTTATCTTTTTCACATTGACACCGTATTGATTCTCAAGTTATTTGATTAATTTCGCAATTTCAATGGCACTATCATCCTTATGTGCAAGGAATAAAGTCCAAGTATAACGAGAAAAATCATCAACAATCACGCATGCATAGTGGCGCCCACCAAGGCCTGTAGTGCAACTAGGACCAAACAAATCAATGTGTAGTAGTTCTAAGACTCTAGTCGTGCTTATTTCATTCTTAGGCTTAAGTGACTCACGTGTTTGTTTGTCTTTTATGCAAGATTCACACAACTGAAAGTTGTCTAAATCAAGTATAGGCAATCCTCGTACTAAGTTCTTTCGTTGGAGTTTTTCTAGTGTGGAAATACCAATGTGTCCTAAACGTCTATGCCATCACATTGGGTTCATTTGACATAAAGCACTTAACTTTAGCGTCTACCACATCATCCATAGAAAGCGTAAAAATGTTACCTTCTCGTTTTCCTTTTAAAACGGTTTCTCCATTTTTATTTGTTATATTGCAGTAAGGGTGAGTGAAGGACACATCAAAGCCATTGTCAATAAATTGAGAAATGCTAAGAAGGTTGTAAGATAAGTTGCTTACCAAATAGACGTTGGAGATTTGAAGAGTGCTTGGATTTCCTATCGTACCTTTTCCGATGATCTTGCCTTCGTTGTTGTCTCCAAAGGTCACGGATCCTCCTTTTGCGACCTTATTTAATTGTGTGAACAAGCTCGGGTCACCCGTCATGTGCCTCGAGCAGCCACTGTCAAGGAACCACTTTATAGTTGTATCTTTTGATGTGTGGGCTCCCTGCAATGTGCAAAAATGATTTAGGTACCCTTTTAACTTTGTGTCCTTGCGAGTTAGTTAATCACCTCTTCGTAAAAGTTGGTACCCATACTTGGGTGATCCTTCCCGGTCTAGCAAATGGCAAGAATGTAGATGAAGGTGCGATATAGTAGACATGTGGTGAATGCACTTTGGGACTTTGCCCAAGAACTCCTTTATACTCATTGTATGAAGGACGTTTTTGATATGTCCTTGTGTGTGTGTGCGTAGTGCGTGGATGAAATGAATGTCGTGTATGCATCACTCTTTTCTTTTCATATCTATATGGTACAAAATTGTATTTCACATGATATAAAGAGAAAGTGGGGCGTGATGAGGGAAGAGGCGGTTTTTGCGTCATCTTAGACGCCACTTGAGCCTTTGGGGTGTCTACTTTCTTAGACACAACAAACTTAGTTGGTTTGGTGGATACTTCATTAGTATCAACGTATCCCAAACCCGTTTTGTCACTGTCATGCTTTTGAGATAAGATAATACGATGCAGCATGTTAGATCCCGTATCAAACTGTTTCATCATTTTCTCTAGATCTATATTCCTTGATTTCAAATTTGAAATCTCGGATTTCATTTCGTTATTTTGAGTGGTTAATGATGAAATTTCTGTCTTTAATGCAGTGATGATGCATGATGACTCTTTCTTTGAATCGTTTAATTGAGAGACAAGATTCTCGTTAGAAGATTCTAACAGTTTCTTATCTTCAATTAATCGCTTCTTTTCCTTAGTGAGAGTCTTAGTGAATTTATGCAATTCTAAATACTGACTAAAAAGATCATCATAAGAAGGCTCAGAGTCAGAATCAGAATAAGAAGATACCTCATTAGATGCTTTGGACACAAAGCATACTTGTGCAGTCTCTTCTTCGGTTTCAGTCTCAGAATCCGATGTATCACTCCATGTGGAGGCCTTTAGAGCACGTTTCCTTTGCTTTGGTTCTGAGATGAGTCTATTCTTGTTTTGCTCCTTGTCAGGGTATTTATTTGTTTGCTTTTCTTTATTGGGGCAGTCATATGATAAATGTCCAAGTTTTCCACATTCATAACATTTAACATCTTTATCATTTGACTTGTTCTTATTTCTCTTAGTTGTGGTACCCTTATTTTTGCTTCTAAATGACCTTCTCATAAATTTTCTTAAGCCTTTAGCCAATAGAATTAGGTCATCGTTATCCGATTCAGAATCAGTATCATCTACGTGATCGGAAAAAGTAGAGACGTATTCATTTGATTTAAAAGCAATAGCTTTACCTTGTTTAGATGATTCCGATTTCCGTATGGTGAGTTTATTTTCGTACACTTTAAGTGATCCAATTAACTCTTCCATCTTTATTGAGTTCATTTCTTTGCTTTCTTCTATTGCGGTTACTTTAGGGTCCCACTCTGATGGAAGGCTTCGTAAGACTTTCTGTACTTTTTCCTGCATGGTAAAAGCTTTACCAAGAGACTCAAGAGAATTATAGATGTTAGTCAAACGAAGATCCATATCAACAATAGATTCATTAGGCAATAGTTTAAACGACTCAAGTGTGGACATAAGCATGTTTATCTTTGACTCTTTTACTTGACTCGTGCCTTCGTGTTTTATTTCTAGCATCCTCCACATTTCTTGTGCACTAGAACAGTTTGAGACATAACTCGACTCACTCTTACTTAATCCGTTTAGGAGCAATTGCATAGCCCTAGCATTCATGCTAAGTTTCTTTTTATCATCACTTGTATATTCTTGTTTAGGTTTGACAACTTCTAGTGTGACTCCGTCTACGGTGGATAACTTAGATGGAACAAAAGGACCATCTTCTATAATCGACCAAAGATCAATATCTATAGCCATAAGAAAAAGCTTCATTCTTAGTTTCCATTGAATAAACTGTTGAGAAATATGTTTGGATAATTTTCAAAGTCATGATTTTAAGTGGTGAATACTTAAAAATGTCACACATGGTGTTATATGTGATTAAAAGTTGAAAAAGTTGAAAAAGTTGAAATCGATCTCTAAACTTGAGACACATCGATCGATCGATGTACACATCGATGTACATCGAACCCTCACTTCGATCGATCGATGTCTAGGGTTTTTAGAAATAATTTTCTAAAATGTGTTAAAATGATTGTTTTCATTTGTACATGATTTATACATGTTCATTATGTGCTTATTATGTGTTTTTGGTGATCATTATTATCTTGTGACTAACATGCCTTGGAAGTTTCTACAACTTACCAAAAAGGGCAAAATTGGTATTTTAAGTTTTGTAGGAACATCATATGGTGAAAAATATTTCAAGGGTGTATTATTATCTTGGTTATCATGACAAAGGTGTTATTGTGATTATTTCTGACCATCGGGGTCATTTCTGGAGTTTTCTCACACCAGGGGTATTTTGGTCATTTTACCCCCGAGGGTATTTTTGGTATTTTCACTCAAGGAATCTCTTGAGCATATTATTATCTTCATTCTGGAGCTGTGTTATTATTATTTTGAAGATAATATGGTGATCTTATATCTTTTTCTCTCAACCGATGATATTATTGACTATAGCTGGATATGTGACGATTTGAGATGTCACATTCTAATTTTTCTTGAAGACCCTCTTATATATGTTATAAGAGAACATTTATCATCAATATTCAGAGATATTAAAGGTGTCAAAGGTGTGGAAATGTTATTGACACATAAGAAGAAATATTGGGGAATTTCGGTGTTACACGTTGACATAATCTTGTCAAATGTTATCTATTTATTTCTTCTTCAAAAATCTTAGTTGCTACACATATATATATGTTGAAAAACGTGAGTTTACAGTTGGGAATGATACATTATTCATTTTATGAGTTGGAGACAAGTGGACCAACCAAAAAGGAGCTAGTTGGCAAAATTGCCAACTTGGAGTTTACTAAAAATAGCCAACGGCTATATTGTTTTTCTTGGGTGTTTTCAGCATATTTTTGAAGTCAAATGAAGACTTCACATGCCCTATTATGGTGCTTGAAGTTTGGGATAATTTGGTGGTATTATCCTTTCTTATTTTATTAAGAAAAAATCAAATTATATTTTGGAAAATGGACTTAGTAGCCAACGGCTACTTACTAGACTTTTGAGCTGAATTTTTCAAGTTGAAATGTTCAAGTCCACATGCCTATTCTCAAGCAAGGATTTGAGGTTATTTTGGTGCATTATCTTTTTCTTATTATCTACATGTTGCAAAAGATAATTATGATAAATCCAAGGTGGAAAAATCGGCCAACATCATTTTGCCAAGGTGGACCAATCATGGTGTTTTATTTTGCCAAGTGTACAAAGCCATCCAATGATGAGAAGACATTTGGAGTTGATGATGAAGATGATGACACATTGGCATTCTTATCTTCAAGGCTCAAATCACACTATAAATAGATGCATTGGTGAAGAAGATGAAACACACTTGAAGCTCACAAGCATTCTATAGCTTTCATATTCATCTTCTTGTTCTTGTTGTTGTATTTTGTTGTAGCAAAGGTGTTCTTGATATTTTTGTTGTGCTACAAGCCTCTTGAGCTTCATTTGTAAGATTGATTAGCCATCTTTATAAGGCTACATCAATAGGTGTTAGAGGAGTTGCAACTAAGTGTTGCTTAGAAGGTGATTGTCCAAGTCTTGAGTAGGGTTGGTGTATAACCCAAGGATCAAGCTTGGCTCTTGTTGTAAGGTGCTCATTTCATAGTGAAATCCAAGGAAAGGTGTTCCTTGGGACTGGAGTAGGTCACATTGACCGAACCAGGATAAATCCTCGGTGTTCTTCTTTTGTTTATTTATTTCTGTTTTCTGCCCGTTTTTGACTGCAGTTTTCACTCAACTTCACGCAATTTGAAAAAATAGCTAAACATTTTCAAAATTTGTGATTTTTGGTGGAGTTATACTTCAGACTGTTAGCTTTCATTTGCAACAAGAATCACTTGATTTGAGCAAGGGAAAGTTAGTCTTTCAGTCTTTGCAAGATAACTGCTCCAATCTGGCTGCAATCTGACCAGTTTTGAGAAAACTTAAATTCTGTATTTTTCAAGAATTTTTTAAGGTCAGGGCTTTTTGGAAACTTCATCTACACATCCTAAGGAGTGTTTTGATATAAAGATCAACCTTTTTGGTTGAGTATTCAAAGAGAAACACTATTTGCAAAATCAGCAACATTCTGTCCAATTCTGTCCAGATTGACCATCTGAATATTTTTATTTGTTTGAAGGGTCAAACGATCTTCTTTTTGTCTGATGTTTTGACAGAGTCTTTCTAACTCATTGAAGTTTAATTCTGGAAAGTTTCATAATTTTTGGAGTTGTGTACAATTATTTGTGAATTTTTGAAAAACGGGTTCTGAATCTGAGGTGGTCTCAGATTCTGTTTTCAAGGGGATTTTAACAAAGGGTTGTAGTGTAATTTCCGCTAACCACTATTCACCCCCCCTCTAGTGGTGTTTATTGTAGGTGCACGGTCCAACATAAACGACTCACCGTCAAAAAGAGGAGGCCTTTGGCTCGACATACCTTCTTGCTCGGTTTTGAGATTTGTGGTTGCCATCTCACTGAAACGTTGGATCCTTTGTAGTGAGTGTTCCTGCGCTCTGATACCACTTGTAGGATCTGCAAGGCACCACTAGAAGGGGGGGGGGTTGAATAGTTGGTGCGGAAAGTGTGGTTTTTAAAATTTGTTTAAAACCAAACAACTTACTTCTGAAAACAGATTCTGTTTTCATGACCAGTTTTAAAACGTTTTTAAAACTAGGCTGTAGGTCTTCAAAAATTCTGAACTTTTGAGAGACCTTAGCCTCATATGTTATTATTGTCTCCTAAAAATTTCAGATTTAAATTTAACCTTTAACCCCTTCAAAAATTGTTGGTGGTCAGATTGCGCGAATCTGCCAGAAACGGTAGACTGTTTTGAAAAATTTATTCCTATTTGTTCTTACCTCCAATTTCCCTGAAATTTTAACCACTAACCCCTTATATGTTGTATTTGAATGGGTTGAAACAGTTTTGAAAAATTCTTTCGAAAAGTTAGTCAAATACACTCAAAGTCTCAACCTTTGCAAGCCTGAAAATCAGACTGCACTAGTCTAAGAACTTTGGATGTTTGAGTGACTTATACTTATCTCAAAAGGGTTGAAACCTGTGCCAAATTAACCCTAAGACGTGTGTCTATGTTTCTGGTACTATTTTTTACGAACATAAACAAAAAGAGTAAACAGTGCAGAAACAGAATATAAGTGTTGAAAGTAAATGACACCGAGAATTTTATACTGGTTCGGTTATAAACAACCTACTCCAGTCTTCGAGGAATACCTTCCTCGGTTCACACTAGTCACACACACGCAATACACCTTACCACAAGGTTGATGGAGTTACACACCAACTCCAACCCTTTATAAACCTTGTACGATGAATACAATTCGCACGAACACCACCACCTAGCAAGAATGAAGATTGATCACACCTTGATCAATCTTTTACAAAGATAAAGAGTATGTGGTGGTATATTACAAGCCTATTCAAGGATAAGAATATAAGTACAATAGGCTTTCAAGAAGAAGAAAGAAAGAGAGTGTAGAAGAAGAGAAGGCTAGGCGTTTTGTCATTTGAAAATGCAATGCTTGTTCTTGTCTTTGTTTTTGCTCTTCTCCTTTCCTTTTATGCATTATGGCCGTCCCCTATAGATGCCTTCCCCTTTTGAAAATTATCTTCTAAGTCATTGGGAGAATGTGTGGCATCATTGTGACATGATCTTGCTTACTTGGCACCTTCTCATTGGATGATCATTTAACCTTTGCTTACTTGGCACTTCATGATTGGTTGAATGTTGTCATCATTTGATGACTTGGAAAATCTGAATATTTTTACTAAAAGCATGTGCCAAAATCAACATAAATTAGTTGCCATAACATCCAAGATTATCACATAAATTAAGCAAGATAATATTTCTCCAAAAAGGTGGAAAAAAATCGGCCATTAAGAGTAGTTAACATGCTGAAATTTCAGCATGTGATACATGGCTCCCTAATTCAAATTATTTCCAATTTTCTTTGATTTTTCTTTTTAAAATAACTCATCAATTGGCAAAAAATATCCTCATCATTTTGGAAATAAAGTTTGGGCACCAACATGGCCAAAATTTCGGCCAAGGTTCATTCTACACATGCTGAAAAATTTCAGCATGTGTGATATCACACTTTATGACTTTGTCTTTTATTCAAATTACTTCCATTTCTTCTTCCAATTTACCACATGTTTCAAGACACCAATTATATGCTCATTAATCTCCAATAACCGGCCAGCTATAATTCTACATGCTGAAATTTTCAGCATGTGTTTCAAATGAGATACAATTTGAAACATTACCTTTTGTAACTTCTTTATTTAAATCACCAACATTGTATGATTGATTCTTGACCAATCAATATGCCAACAAGGCTCACATATGCTCCATTTCAGCTGTAGGGGCGTGTATACATGTATATGCATGTGCTGAATTTTGTTTTTGCTAACTTTGTAAAATATTGCACATTTAATAATACACACATGTTATATTTCAATCAACCCTTAATTTAATTTTCTATAACACTTTAAGATGTATAACATATGTAAAAAGTGTCTAGATACGTGTCGTATGATGTGCCAAAAATGTTCCATGTGTTGTGTACGTAGAAAACCGAATTTTCAATGTTTATCGATTACCCGATTTTTTTCTAATTAAATTCCAACTTTTTGCACATGTTATATATATTATGTTACACGCAATATATATAATATAAACTTTAATTCTCAGCTCTTGGCTGGTCTAAAGTGGCGCCATTAACATGTGACAAAATTAAAATTGGAATCTCCACAATTTGGCCTTAATGTGGGGTGATTTGTGTGTGCCAACATGGAATGATTTTATGGCTGAAAATATCATCATAGCCACGAAATTAATAATGATTTTTGAGGTTTAGGGGCTGGCCATCTATTTATGGCAAGTACGTGACACGTTGGCGAAGTTTTGGTATTCGCCCGATACAACAATTTTTGGTTTGGAACCTTTTTAACGTGTCGTATTTAATTTGTCATCACCATGACTTATATCATATGATATAAGACCTGAATATACTCATAACTATGAGTTAAGTATGGTGGTGTGACGTTAACGTACGTACGTAAAATATATAATGTGTCGGTAGTACGTTGGAATACATGTGTATGTGCCTTTTTCAAAAAATCAGAAAATATATGTATTTATATACATATATGCCGTGTATATTAAATGTGGAGAGGAGGAGAAGACTTTCCTTTCTTGGTCTTGTTGCCTTTGTGCCTTGTTCAAATGTAGCTTCCTTTAATGAATTACTTAGTTTAATTAACTAAGTACTTCACTTAATGAACTAGTTTAGTTCATTAATGGTGGCACCTGAAAATAGTATAAACACAACAAATGTTTGCTATATGATGTAAGCTTTAACGCTTCATGGCTCGTTAGTACGGCAACATTATATATGAACTAAATAAGGCAAGTAATCGGCAATATGTCATGCACACGTTTATATCATGCACACGTTTTTGTCATGCTCATTTAAATCACATATTTTGAAATCACTCAAACCCCTTTTTCTCTACAAGCTCTTCTGTGTGTTGAGCTCTTCCCTATGTCAAGCTCTTCTCTATGTTAAGCTCTTCCCTATGTTGAGCTCTTCCTTGTGTTGAGCTCATCTCTGTGCTGAGCTCTTCCCTGTGCTGAGCTCTTTTCTGTGCTGAGCTCTTCTGCGCTAAGCTCTTCTTTGCTGAGCTCTGCTCATCCTGGGTTGATCTCAGCTCATCATGTGCTGAGCTCAGCTCTTCCTGTGTTGAGCTTAGCTCTTCCTGTGTTGAGCTCATCTCGTCCTGTATTGAGTTCATCTCATCCTGTGTTGAGCTCAGCTCTTCAAGGGTTGAGCTCAGCTCTTCCTGTGTTGACCTCAGCTCTCTCCTGTCTTGAACTCAGCTCTTCCTGTGTTGAGCTTAGCTCTTCCTGTGTTGAGCTCATCTCGTCCTGTATTGAGCTCATCTCATCCTGTGTTGAGCTCAGCTCTTCAAGGGTTGAGCTCAGCTCTTCCTGTGTTGACCTCAACTCTTTCTATGATGAGCTATGCTCTTCCTGTGCTGACCTTTGCTCATCCTTGTGCTACATAGAATGTCAGTTTCGTATATGACCTAACAATCTTAAGACGAATTTGTCTGTGATTCTGTACCGATTTGTTTACAGTATTCTGTTTGTATACTAACTTCTTCTTTCTACATTTGTCAGAAACTTAAACGTGATGGAGAACGAAAGCTCTAATTCGTTCAATGCTGTGTAGGTTGGTTCTCAGGAAAAGAACAGTGATGTTTCGATTGCACCTACTGTTCCTACGCCTGTTCCTGTTCCTATCCCTGCGGTTTGGAGGCAGTTTCTTAAAGCGGTGGCAAAAGATGCTGTTTTTCTTGACAACGATGGGTTTGGCTAAAATGGTGACTGAGGATCCTCCGGAGGTGGTTTCGGTTGAAGATTAGAATCAAAATATGCAAAACAGTTTGATGGCTGAAGCGTGGAATTATAGTAATTATGTTTGCTTGAGACATATTTTAAGTTGTTTAGACAATTCGTTGTATGGACTGTATTGTACCTTTAAAACTGCAAAGTCACTGTGGATAACCTTAGATAAGAAGTACCGCGCAGAGGATGCCGGTACAAAGAAGTTTGTCGTTGGCAAATTTCTTTATTTTAAAATGTCAGACTCCAAGACTATTGTTTCTCAGATTGAGGAACTTCAGTTGTTGGTGGCCGGAATGGAAGAAGAAGGCATGTCACTCAGTGAATCTTTCATAGTGGCGTCTGTGATTGAGAAGCTACCTCTTTCGTGAAGGGAATTTAGAAGCTATTTCAAACATAAACAAAAGGAGATGACTTTGAAGGATCTGATTGTTCGACTGCGTATAGAGGAGGACAACCACAGATCCAAAAAAAGTCAAGTTCGAGCTCTGGTCATGCAAAGGCTCATGTCGCAAAGGCGAAGAAAAAGAAAAAGGTAAATCCTGTCGGAGTGAACCCTAAACGCAAGAAAGTTGCCAAAAAGTTCACTAGAAAATGTTATAACTGTGAAATTCAGGGGCACCACAGTGTTTACTGCCTTAAGCCCAAGAAAAAGCAGGAAAAAGCGAAAGCCAAACTTGTCAGCCAGATGGATGATCTGGATTTGTGCGCTGTTATTTCTGAGTGCAACGCAGTAGGAAATCTTCGTGAATGGTGGGAGGACACTGGAGCCACTCGACACGTCTGCACCAACAGGGCGATGTTTAGAGACTATTCTCTGGCAAAGAATAATGAAAAGTTGTTCATGGAGAACTCTGATAGCTCGAAGATTGAAGGTTCGGGCAATGTGATTCTGAAGATGACTTCAGGAAAGGAATTGACTCTGCGAGATGTACTGCACGTTTCTGATGTCCGCAAGAACTTAGTTTCTGGAGCTTTACTAGTTAGTCATGGATTTAGACTAGTATTTGATTGGAATAAATTTATTCAGAGTAAGAATGTGATATTTCTGGGGAAGGGGTACTTGACCCGCAACATGTTTGAACTTAGTGTGATGACTGTTGAACTTTAGAAAACTTTGCCCGAAGAGGCTAATAAGAATGCTTCTACTTCTGCTTACATGCTTGAGTCTTCTTGTTTATGGCATTTTTGTTTGGGACATATTATTTACAAGTCAATACAAAGGATGATTAATCTTGACTTATTACCCAAACTAAACATTAATAAAGAAAAATGTCAAGTCTGTGTTGAAGCAAAAATGGCAAAGACGCCATTTCCTTTAATACAAAGGAACACTGTACCTTTGCATTTAATTCATACTGATGTGTGTGATTTAAAATTTGTGCAAACAAGAGGTGGTAAAAAGTATTTCGTAACTTTTATCAATGATTGCACACGATACTGTTATGTTCATTTGCTAAGTAGCAAAGACGAGGCCTTTGATGCTTTCAAGGACTATAAAAATGAAGTTGAGAATCAACTTAGCAAATGAATTAAGACAATTCGTAGTGATAGAGGTGGCGAATATGATACACCGTTTAATGAATTTTGTTCAGAACATGGCATTATTCTTCAAACAACTGCACCATATTCACCTCAATCAAATGGTATTGCTGAACGCAAAAACTGTACTCTAAAAGAGATAATGAATGATATGTTGATAAGTTTGGGTTTACCTCAAAACTTGTGGAGGCACACAATTCTCTCAGCCAAAATCATTTTAAATAGAATTCCATCTAAGAATATGGATGAAACCCCATACGAGCTTTGGAAAGGCCGCAAGCCTAGTTACAAATACTTGAATGTGTGTGGGTGTCTGGCGAAGGTTGCAGTACCCAAACCAAGACAAGTAAGAATTGGGCCTAAAACAATTGATTGCATATTCATAGGATATGCAACTAACAGTAGTGCATATCGATTCTTGGTGCATAAGTCGGACATTCCTAACATACATTAAAATGTTGTCATGGAATCAAGAAATGTAGTGTTCTTTGAAGATGTCTTTCCAAAGAAAGACAAAAACAACAAAGAAACAAGCACTAGTAAGCGAGTGCGTGAGACGACCCTCAAGAAATTGATGAACACCGTCAAAGAAAACGAGCTAGAATACCAATGTCCTTTGGACCAGATTATCTTACGTACTTGGTAGAAAATGATCCAAGAACCTTTTCTGAGGGTATGTCAACTCCAGAAGCTCTATTCTGGACAGAGGCAGTAAACAATGAAATAGAATCGATTCTTCAAAATCATACTTGGGACCTGGTTGATCTTCAACCAAGAAGTAAACCATTCGGATGCAAGTGGATCTTTAAGAAAAAGCTGAAAGAGGATAGGTCTATTGACAAGTTCAAGGCCCGGTTGGTAGCTAAAGGCTATCGACAAAAGGAAGGCTTTGACTTTTTTGATACCTACTCAACAGTAACTAGGATCAATTCAATAAGGATGCTAGTTGCTACCGCTGCAGTCTACGACTTAGAAATCCATCAGATGGATGTGAAGACTGCGTTCCTGAATGGTTAGTTAGAAGAAGAAATTTATTTGGAGCAACCCAAAGGTTTGCTGTACCAGGACAAGAGAAAAAGGTGTGTAAACTTGTTAAGTCTTTGTACGGACTTAAACAAGCACTCAAACAGTGGCATTTGAAGTTTGATGAGGCAATGTTGTTAAATGGCTTTAGGATCAACTAGTGTGATAAGTGTGTGTACATCAAGAACACACCAGAGGCCTATGTGATAGTATGTCTATATGTAAACGACATGTTCATCATGGGCAGTATTCGTGATATTATCTTGAATACCAAGAAGATGCTAACAAAAAATTTTGATATCAAAGATATGGGGGTTGCCAATGTTATTCTCTGAATTAAATTTCTCGGATAACTGAAGACCTCGTTATGTCACACACTCATTATATTCAATCCGTTCTTAAACGATTCAGTATGTTTGATACAAAACCAATAAAGACCCCACTACACTTAAGTATACACTTAAGAAAGAACCGAGGTGAACCTGTAGCTCAATTGAAGTACTCACAGGTAATTGGAAGTCTGATGTACATAACAAACTGTATAAGACCAGACTTAGCCTGTTCAGTAAACAAATTGAGTAGGTTTACGAGTAATCCAATTGAAGATCATTGGAAAGTTCTAAATAGAGTGATGAGGTACCTGAAGTACACAGTGAACCTTGGATTACACTATACAAGATATCCAGATGTATTGGAAGGATACTGTGATGCAAATTGGATAACAGATAGCAAGGACTCTAAGTCCACTAGTGGATACCTATTTACTGTTGGTGGTGGTTCTGTGTCATAGAAGTCCACAAAACGAACGTGCATAGCTCGGTCCACTATGGAAGCCGAGTTTAAAGCACTAGATAAAGCTGGAGAAGAGGTTGAATGGCTTCGAAATGTCCTAGAAGATGTTCCATGTTGGCGTAAGCCAATCGCTCTTATCAGCATACACTGTGATAATCAGTCTGCTATAGGACGAGCACAAAGTAGCATCTACAATGGTAAGTCATGACATATACGTCGGAGACATAATTCCATTAAGAAATTGATCTCTAATGGCGTGATTTCCATTGATTACATAAAATCAAAGGAGAATCTTGCTGATCCGCTTACAAAAGGCTTGCCTAGAGATCGATGTCAAAATTGATAAACGGAATGGGACTTAAGCCTACTACGCAAGAATCCTTGTAATGGTAACCCGACCTTGTTGACTGGAGATCCCAGAATCTTGGTTCAATGGGACAACTAAGTTATGAAGGTTCAGTTTAGCACTTCCTCATTCCGCTGCATAAATGTGCTGTCTGTAGAGAATATTTAGGGTAAGCTAAAGCTTTTAATGATGTCCTATATCTTGATACATCAAGCGGGGTATGGCAGAATGCTCCTGATAGGAATCACCTATATAAGTGTGAAGTGGGCCGCTTCTATGAGATTTCTTTGAGGCAAGAATTCTCTAAAACACTTTCTGAAACAAGGTGTTCACGGCCAAAAGGAACACAACCATGAGAACCAAAAGGGTGATAAAGGAATTGTTGTGTGAGTATTATTGTCTAGGTTCACAGCAAAGGCTGACTAGTTCAAGACATGAAGTCACTACTTAGCCGAATGAATCCGATGGTACATCACTGCGAAAGGTTTAAAGCCAGAAGCTACCTCTTCTGATGCAACATATCCTTGTCTGACTTCTCGTTAGAGTCTGCATCTGCATTTGCGTTAATTTTCATACACACAAAGACGATGCTCCATTAGCAATCAAAAATCTTATTAAGCAACTTGAAAATATTTATGAAGAAAATGTTAAAAGAATTAGGAGTGATAGAGGTGGAGAGTTTAAAAATAAAGATATAATTAAGTTTTGTGTATTACATGGAATTAAACATGAATTCTCACCACCTAGAACACCACAACTCAATGGAGTTGTTCAACGTAAAAAATAGAACAATTCAAGGAATTTCTAGGACAATGTTATGTGAAAATTAAGTACCAAAATTCTTATAGGCTGAAGCTATGAGTTGTGCATGTTGTGTACTAAATAGACTTTCAATTAGAAAGAAGTTGAGTAAAACACCTTATGAGTTATTAAACAATAGACAACCTAAGATAGATTATCTTTAGAGTATTTGTATATGAATGTTTTGTAGTCAATGCCAAAGATAATCTAGACAAATTTGAAAAAAAGTCTATTGAATGCGTATTTGTTGGTTATTCAACTAATTTAAGAGCATACAGGTTTTATAATCATGCATCTAGAAAAATAATTGAATCTATACATGTGAAATTCAATGAGAATGCATGTTTTGAAGTAAGTGATAGAAAGAAAGAAGAGGATACTGTTGAAAATATGTTTGATGATGATGATGATGTCTTACTTGAGCCTGTATGTGATCATATAGAACCAACCCCCCTCAACAAGACATGCATGAACCTTTAGGTGAAGTAAATCAAGAAATTATGCACTTGGAAGATAATTCATCTAACTTACAAGATGTTCCAAATGTATATGATAATGTTCACACTAATGAAACATTTGAACAAGATGAAGGTGAACCTAGTCAAACTAGGAATCGGTGTCTTATAAAAGGTAAACATAAACATCATAAAGAGTTGATCATTGGTAATCCGAGTGATGGGGTAAGAACACGTAGAAATATAAGTCAAGTCGAAGAGCATAGCTCAATCTTTCACTTAGAACCTAAGAACGTAAACGAAGCCTTAGGTGATATATCATGGATAGATGCCATGCATGAAAAGTTAAACCAATTTACCCGAAACAACATATCGGATTTAGTACCTAAATTTGAGAATAAATCCATTATAGGGACAAAATGGGTATTTAGGAACAAAATGGATGAACAAGGAAATATTACAAGAAGTAAGGCTAGACTAGTAACACAAGGTTATAATCAACAAGAAGTAATAGATTATGAAGAAACCTTTGCACCGGTGCACGACTAGAAGCAATTAGATTGTTACTTGCTATTGTAAGTCTAAGCAACATTAAACTCTTCTAAATGGAGTCAAGAGTGCGTTCTTGAATGAGTATATCAAAGAAGAGGTATTTGTAAAACAACCCCCTGGATTCGAAGATCCAAAGGATCCTAACCATGTATACAAACTTAAGAAAGCTTTATATTGTTCAAAACAAGCTCAGAAGCTTGGTACGATAGATTTGCAAACTTTCTTATTGCAAATAATTATGAAAAGGGGACCACATACAATACACTATTTCTAAGAAGAAAAGACAATAACTTATTAATAGTTCAAATCTATGTAGATGGCATCTTTAGTTCAACCAACCCTACCCTAGTAAAGAAATTCGAAGAATGTATGAAGTCGCAATTTGAAATGTCAATGGTAGGAGAATTGAACTACGTTTTAGGGCTCCAAATCAAACAAACCCCTTAAGGAATTCACATTAGCCAACTTAAGTATGTTAATGATATGATTAAGAAGTTTGTCTTTGAAGAGTTGAAACCAGCACCTACCCCTATGAGTGTTAGTACAAAACTAGACAAAGATGAAAATGGAAAATATTTTGATGACACACTACATAGGTCTATGATTGGATCAGTATTATATTTAACTGAATCAAGACCTGACATATTGTTTAGTGTATGTATGTGTGATAGGTTTCAATCTTGTCCTAAAGTATCACACTATAATGCTGTAAAAAAGATATTTAGATATATTATATATACACCTTATTTAGGACTTTGGTAATATAGAAATGCTAAACTGAAATTATACGGATTTAGTGACACAGATTAGGGTGGTTGCAAATTTGATAGAAAATCCACTAGTGGGACTTGTAAATTCATAGGAACCAACCTGATTTTGTGATTCTTTAAGAAACAAGCTAGTGTAGCTCTTTCTACCACCGAAGCCGAGTATATAGCTGTAAGTTTATGCACTACCCAAATACTTTGGCTTAAACAACAACATAATGATTTTGGCATTATAATGAACAATTTTCCAATTTTATGTGATAGCAAAAGTGCTATCAATCTTTCTCAAAATCCGGTACTTCTTTCCAAGTGTTAGGTTATAAATTGTTTTGATGATTAAAATATGTTTTAAATAAGTTAAATTAATGTTTGAGACTTGATGGAAGATGAGAAAATTACATTATGTCAAAAATGGTTGAGATTGGAACTCAATGTCCAACATCGATCTCTCAGGCTGGGGATATCGATCGATCGATGTCACTTCAGCCTCTGACTTCTATTGATCAATGTCAGTCAGAAAGGTTTCTGTCCAACATCGATCTCTCAACCCAGGGACATCGATCGATCGACGTCACTTCAGTCTCTCCTCAGGGAGACTTTGATCGATCGATGTCAATCAGAAAGGTTTCTGTCCAACATCGATCTCTCAGTCCATGGAACATCGATCGATCGAAGTTACATCAGTCTCTCCTAGGGGGACTTCGATCGATCGATGTCAAGCAGTTTCAAAAACTGCAAAGTTTCTGGAGGACATCGATCTATCCCCCAGGCACTTCGATCGATCGATTTCCCCCAGAATTCAAAATTTTCTGAATTTTGGAACAAAATCCAAGGGAGATTCATGGTATTTTCTCTTTCCAATCTTGCTCAAATTTCTTGTGGACTTTAACCCAACATATTACATTCTTCCTTGACTATTGTATCCATGTCTAAGCAATCCTGGGTTGGCTATTGAGGATCAAATCACTACATAGGGCGGCTCAAGACTATTTGAACATTATCTTGACATTAGGATACCTTGTGAAGACTTGGTGGAGCTTCAAAAACGTGGACAACTTCATCTATAAAAGGAAGAGGATTGGATGAAGCAAACACACACTTTCAATATCATCTAGCTTCATTATTCATTGTTGTATAGTTCTCTCGTATTTGTAAATTTGCTTAAAGCTTGTTAAGTTTTTCTTCGCTCTTCATTGTTGTATATTGAGAGATAGAGAGTCAAGCACAAGAGGAACCATAAATATTTGGTCTCTTGCTTGTGCTTAGACTAGTGAGAAAGTGTGAACCTTACTATATTTCTTCAACCCACTGTGAGAAGTTCTTGAGGGAATATGTTGAAGTTGTGAGGTAGCAAGAACAGTAGTTGCACAAGTGTGTTTTGTGCAAGAAGTTGCTGTTGCTTACACTAAGGTGTTAGTGTAAGTGTTGCTGTGGTTGTTCTTATTGTCTTGAATAAGAAGAGTAGTTGTTGAAAATCCACTTTGGCAACAAAGTGGTAGTGGAGTAGAATCATTTACGATTCGAACCACTCTATATCCGGTGTACTCATTCATTGCTTCTCATCTCCCATTCTTACTTTGTATTTGAATTTCTTTTGAGTTGAGTCACACAAGAAATATTCCGCAAAAGTGCCAAACACTCTATTCACCCTCCTCTAGAGTGTGTTTCGGACCTAACAATTGGTATCAGAGCCTAACCTTGATTACTTGGCCTATCTTTGCAAGTAGCAAGGTTAAAGATCATGGCAATGACAACCTCAACCTCAACCTCTTCATCTCACACTTTATCTCCCAAGCCTACTGCACTATTTTCAGGATCAAACGCTAAAGCACCTATGTTTAATGCGCAAAATTATTCTTTGTGGAAATTTCAAATGATCAATCATTTGAAAGGATGTGGATTTGATATATGAAGAGCCGTTGTCAAAGGAATTGAAGTTCTTATGATTACTAACTCAAAAGGAGAATCAATGTTAAAAGATGAGGATGACTACACCGATGAAGAGAAGATAAAACTTGCCATCAATGGCAAAGCATTTGATATTCTCTCAAGTGCTCTTACCACCAACAAACTCATAAGACTTCAAGGTCTTGAAAAAGCCCATGAGGCATGGAAAAGGCTTGAAATGATACATGAAGGGACTGAGCAAGTGACAATGGCCAAAAGACTCATGCTCATGAAGGAGTATGAGATGTTTGGAATGAATAGCGGTGAGAAGATTGAGGAGACAATCGACCGATTCACACGAATAGTGAATCAACTTTCCATGGTGGACAAGAAAATCTCAAATGAAGACCTTGTCTCAAAACTTCTCAACTCTATACCAAGAGAATGGACACCTAAAGTCACCGCCATCACCGAATCAAAGAATCTCAAGACTCTTACCCTTGATGAGCTATCCGGTAATCTTTTTACTCATGAAATTCTTATTGATGAACAAAATAGGATGAACCCTATCAAGCCCACACAAACATCACACAAAGGATTGGTGGTATAGTCCGATGAATTGGATGAGGAAGTTGCCCTTCTAGTAAGAAAATTTAGAAGAATGGCAACTAGAAACAAAGCTGAAGCAAGAAAGTTTTTCAATAGACCACCCAAAGAAAAGGAAGCAAGTGAAAATTGCTATAGATGTGGTCGACCCGGTTACTTCATTGCCAATTGCCACGTAAAGGAGCCGCAAAAGCAAGAGAAGAAGGTCTTTCCTCAAAAGAAGAAAGCCCTCAATGCGCAGGTAACCACGTGGGATGATCTCCTTTCCAAATCGGAAGGAGAAGAGAGTGAATATCAAGGTGTTGGACTTGTTGCAATAGTTGACAATCCAAAGATTCAACATACTTGTCTCATGGCAATTGAAGATGATCTTGAGGTAAATTCTAATCCTTCAAATTTACATGATGAAATTGGAGATTTGCAAGATGACTTTGAGAAATTAAATTTAAAATATAAACATTTGAAGAAAGAATTCAAGAAATGCATCTTAGAAAATAAGAGCTCACATGATAAGAACATTTTGATATTTCAAGAGCATGACATTATACTCATCATGCATAAAACCTTAGCTCTTGAAAACGTAGAAATTAGAAAAGAATGTGTGAAACTAAGGTTAGATTTGCAAAGACTAACAAATGGTAAAAAATAATTTAGATATACTACTTGGAAATCAAAGAATTGGAAATGATAAATCCGGTTTAGGATTTAATTCAACACATTCTTCTATTAAGCCTAAGTCATTAAAGAAAAAGGCGAACAAGAGAAAAACACAACATAACTCATCACCTTCTAAACCAAGGCATGTACCCACTTGTTTTCATTGCAACAATGTAGGATATGTGAAGAATGAATGTAGAGCTAGATTTGGAAGCATGTATGTTTTGGAAGCCTAAGGGTCGACAAACTAACACTAAAGAACCCAACCATCAAAGGGTACCAATGCATAAATCTCTTGGTTTTGTAGGCTATTAAGATAAATGGAGTAGCCAAAGAAGAAGGAACCAAATGGCTTATGAACAGAAGATGTTTAACTCATATGACCGGAGACAAAACGTTATTCACCAAGCTCAAGCTCCAAGATGGTGGAACGGTGTATTTTGGCAATGGGAGAGCCAAAATCCTTGGACATGGAGAAATTGGTAACTCTTCTTTCACTATTAATAATGTACTATATGTAGAAGGGCTTAAGTATAATTTGATAAGTGTTAGCCAACTATGTGATGCTAATTTTCAAGTTGAATTTGTGAAAAGAAAATGCATTGTGAAAAAGAACGATAAGATTGTTTTTGAGGCTATTCGTAAAAATGATGTTTACAAATTTAGCACACATGATTTGATATCACAAAATGTTTCTTGCCTAGTTGCCAAAAATGATTTGACTCAACTATGGCATAGACGACTTAGACATATTAGTTTTAAAAATTTCAAAGAGATTTGCAAAAATGAAAAAGTCCTAGGTCTTCCAAAATTGAATTTCGAAAACCATGGCTTATGTGATACTTGTCAAAAGGCAAAGCTTGTTAAAATAAGTTTCAAGCCCAAAAGTGAAATCTCCACCACCAAACCTCTACAATTACTTCATATGGATTTGTATGGAGGTATTGGTATGGCAAGTCTAAGTGGAAAACATTACACCTTTGTGGTGGTAGATGACTTCTCTAGGTACACTTGGGTAATGTTCTTAGCTAAAGAATGATGCATGCCAAGAATTTATAAAGCTTTGCAGGAGATTGGAAAATCAAAGAGAAGACACAATTAAGGAAATTAGAAGATATAGAGGTAGTGAGTTTGATGGAGAGTTTCAAGAATTTTGTGTATCCAAAGGGTATTGACACAATTTCTCGGCTCCATGAACTCCTCAACAAAATGGTGTTGCAGAAAAGAAAAATAGAACACTTCAAGAAATGAGTAGAACCATGTTAAATGAATTTGAGCTACCCAAGTATTTTTGGGCCGAATCGGTAAACACTGCTTGTCATGTGATCAATAGAGTTTATTTGAGACCATCTCTTAAAAAGACTCCTTATGAGCTTTGGAAAGGTAGAGTACCAAATATTGGTTATTTCAAGGCATTTGGTCGTAAGTGCTTTATACTTAACACCAAATATAACTTGGATAAACTCGACTTTAAAGAGGATGAAGGAATCTTCATGGGTTATGCTCAAAATAGCAAGGCATTTAGAGTATATAATAAAAAGAGCATGAAAGTTGAAGAATCAATTCAAGTCAAGTTTAGTGAACTTATTGAGGATGAATCAAACACTAATGATGATGATGATGAAATAATTGAAGTAAGTCATATAGAGAAATTTGAGAATCCAAACGGCCATATTGTCATTGACCTTAGGATTGATCTCCTTCAACCTAAGGTTGAAGATGAAGAAGTAGGAGGAGATACCTCAAATTTACGGGATTCATATAAGTATATGAAAGATCACCCTAAAGAATTAATATTAGGCGAAACTAGTCAAGGCATAATGACTAGGAGGAAATTCAATGAAAATGCTTTCATTTCACAAGTTGAGCCTAAAAATATAAAGGAGGCTATAAATGATGAAGATTGGGTATTAGCCATGCAAGAGGAATTAAATCAATTTGAAAGGAGTGATTTTTGGAAATTAGTTGCTAAACCTAGTGATCATCCCGTAATTGGCACTAAATGGGTATTTAGTAACAAAATGGATGATAAAGGAAACATCATTAGAAACAAAGCTAGGTTAGTAGCTCAAGGATATAGGCAAGAGGAAGGCATAGACTATGATGAGACCTTTGCCTCTGTAGCTAGGTTAGAAGCTATTAGGATGATATAAGCATATGCATGCTATAAGGATTTCAAACTATATCAAATGGATGTGAAATCCGCATTCTTGAATGGAATTATTCAAGAAGAGGTGTATGTAGCTCAACCTCTGGGGTTTGAAAATCATGATTATACAAATCATGTATTTAAACTCAAAAGGCCCTTTATGGACTTAACAAGCTCCTAGGGCATGGTATGATAGATTAAGTAACTTCCTTCTTGAAAATGAGTTTTCAAGAGGAAAAGTCAACACTACTATTTTTATTAAAGAATAAGGAAACCATCAATTGCTTGTTCAAATTTATGTGGATGATATTATATTTGGTGCTACTAATGATTCTCTTTGTTAGCATTTTGCTAAATTGATGGAAGGAGAATTTGAAATGAACATGATGGGTGAACTCAACTACTTTCTTAGTCTTCAAATCAAGCAAACTCAAGATGGAGTGTACATATCTCAAACGAAGTATACAAAGGATTTGCTCAAGAAGTACAAATTTGAGGATGGAAGAAGTGTGAGCACTCCAATGAGCACAAGTACAAAGCTTGACAAAGACGAAAAAGGAAAGCCGGTTGAGGTAACCAAATATAGGGGTATGATTGGAAGTTTACTTTATTTAACCGCTAGTAGGCTGGATATCTTGAATGATGTGTTCTTATGTGCTAGATTTCAAAGTTTGCCTAAGGAATCACATCTACTTGCAATTAAACGTATCTTTAGGTATTTGAAAGGAACCTTGAACTTTAGATTGTTTTATCCTAAAAATGGTTGTTTTGATTTAAGAGGTTATAGTGACTCCGACTATGCCAGAAATCCAGTTGATAGAAAAAGCACCTCTGGGACATGCCGATTCCTTGGAGATTGCTTAGTTTCTTGGTTCTCCAAGAAACAAAATAGTGTGTCACTTTCAATGGCGGAATCCGAATATGTATCGGCCGCTTCGTCTTGTGCACAACTACTTTGGATGATCAACACCTTGAACGATTACGATGTTAAGTTCGATAAAGATCCCATCCTATGTGACAACACATCAGCCATAAGTATAGCATAAAACCCGGTTCACCATAGTAGGACCAAACACATTGAAGTGAGGCATCACTTCATAAGAGATTGCATTCAAAAAGGATCTGTAGTCGTTGAATTTGTTCCAACAAACGACCAACTAGCGGATATCTTTACTAAATTCCTTCCCACCGATACATTCAAATCTATTAGAACCAGATTAGGTATGATAAACATTGGTTATAGGGTAAAAATAGTCAAAAAGGATGATTTCAGAAGACAGCAATCGATCCATGTGGCAGTCTGAGAGACTGATGTCAAACAAGACATTGATCGATCTATGTCCAAGACATCAATCGGTCGAAGTCACAAACATCGATCGATCGATGTCAGCGGGGCAGGCAATTAAAAACTGCGACCCCTTTCCTCTTTCTCACTTTTCCTCTCTTCCAAAAAAAAATCTGTAATCTCTTCTCTATCAAATCCGAAACCCCTCATCTCTCTAACCTCCAAACTCTTGGATAAATTCTCATTTCTTCTTCAAATCAGTCACTCCTTGCAAAAATCTCATCCATTCCATCGTTATTTTCTACAACATCCGAACCCTGACTGTCAAATGGCACCAAGAACGAAAAACCCTGCAGAAAGACAAAGAACCTCTGAGGAAGAAGCTATTACGCCACAACAATCCAATCCTCAAGTGCTATTGGGGTCTAGGACGCACGGGTTGAGGAAGAAGGCAACTTCCTCCCATGAAACTATGTTAAGTGAGACAAGGAGTAGGCTAACCATTAATAATTTTCCATGGCTCAAATCCGGGGAATACAAAGATGCTTTGAAAAAGCCTACGGGAACAGGTAAATTCGCCTACATTACACTCAGAGCCCAATTACTGTTTAATGAATAGGAGCAAAATAAGAGGTCTACCATTCCATTAAAATTGCTCAAAATTGAGGACATTTTGAGAAATGAGGAATTAAAACAAATCATTGATTGGTTTGATTTGCAAAAATGGAGACCTGTTTGGGAGGTCTCACAAATGACCTATATGTCTACCCGATACACTAGGATGTTTTATGCCAATATGTGGGTAGACTATAGACATAGGGTGCCTTATGCTTTGAATACAATTGTAGAAGGTCAATTGTTGATGTTTACCTCTAAGACGATTAATGAGTTACTTGAAGTTCCTGATGAGGGTTTGGAAGATTTTGACCCCTGAAGGTGGGACACATATAAATATCAAATTTCTGAGGATGAGGTAAAGACATTTCTTGGTTTTCACCCCACCAAGAAAACAAATGATATGCCTTTGGTTTATAGAGTCTTACTAGCCATTGTCACTTTATGTATTAATGGCAAGTCAGCTAAACTCCCGAGCAATTTAGATTTCTACATTGCTTATCGTATTGCTATGAAGGAGATTGTAAATTTTTGGGAAATTGTGTTTGCAAACATGTTGGAAGCCGCCACTAAGTAATCCAAAGCGCTTCCATATAACAATCTCATATATAGATTGCTTAAAAAGGCTAATGTGAGTTGAATGACGAATACACAGATCAAATAACCAACAAAGACTACTACACAAAAGCAAATATTCAACAAATCCACAAGTCCTGGAAAGAGGCACAAAAGCGGGGTGGATAACCGGAACAAGACGAAGACGAACCTGAAGATCTCATTCCTCCACCATCCCCCACTGAAACTCCCATGGCACCCTCTCCTCATCCTTCACCACAACTGCCTCCGCATCCAAGCTCCACTTCCCAAAAGGACAAAGGAAAAGCACCAATGGAAGAATCTAGTGACTCAGAAGATGAGTTCAATGCCGAGGCTGAAATTGACGACATCCGTCATACACTTGGTCAATGGGGGGAGGACTTGACCACGGAAGCAGTCCGTATTGATGATCTCTAAAAGGAATATAAGAACCTTCAGGACCGTGTCAACACAATAGAAACGAAGGTTGACACTTAAGTCATGGCATTGCAAACGGAGCTGAACGTTCAAAAGACGAATTTCAAAAGCTGAAGACAAAGCTCAAGGCAGCCCTCTCCGGATTGTGTTTCTCTTCCGATGAAGAGTAGTTCTTTATGGTTCCCCATTTTTCACGTAGCTATAGATAGCATAGAAGTTGAGATTACTCTTGTATCTCATGAACTTCTTTATTGATAATTGGTATTTAAATTCTCCAGTTTCGTGTTTCTTATTTTTGATGCTTTCAAAAAAGGTGAGAAGTAATTGGTTTTTGGTTGGCATGATTGGACATTGGCATGTGGTTAGCATGATTGGGCATTGACATGATTTGGTCTTGGTTGGGCATGTTGTGGCATATGGTTTGATTGAGCATGGGCATTTTAAGTTGGCTTTATTGTCTTATCTTGATATGATATTGGTGTTTTGCATAACGTAGCTTAGTTTGAGAAGTTGAATTTGGTAGAGCATGACATGAAGTTTCTTGATATGCTTGTGTAAAAGGATTGATAGTCGTTGCTTACTTTGTGATGATATCTTATATATTGAAAGGATGAAAATGTGAAAATTGATGCATGGGTTGAGGGGAAGTATTTTGGTATTGATATCACATTATTGATCTTGGGTAGATTGCATGTTGAAAAGAAATTTTTGATGTGTTCATATGATGAGGGAGCATGAACTAAGGGGGAGTTGTAAAATATCAAGTTTAGTTGAAAATGTATCATGTACAAACATCTTTTGAATCATGGTTTTGAAATCATCAAAAAGGGGGAGATTGTTAAGTTATACATTGTTTTGATGATGAAAAGATGTTTCAAATAAGTAAAATTAATGTTTGAGACTTGATGCAAGATGAGAAAATTACACCATATCAAAAATGGTTGAGATTGGAACTTACTGTCCAACATCGATCTCTCAGGCTGGGGACATCGATCGATCGATGTCACTTCAGCTTCTGACTTCGATCGATCGATGTCAGTAAGAAAGGTTTCTGTCCAACATCGATCTCTCAACCCAGGGACATCGATCGATCGATGTCACTTCAGTCTCTCCTCAGGGAGACTTCAATCGATCGATGTCAGTCAGAATGGTTTATGTCCAACATCGATCTCTCAGTCCAGGGGACATCGATCGATCGAAGTGACATCAGTCTCACCCACGGGGACTTTGATCGATCGATGTCAAGCAGTTTCAAAAACTGTAAAGTTTCTGGAGGACATCGATCTCTTCCCCAGGCACTTCGATTGATCGATGTCCCCCATAATTCAAAAATTTTCTGAACGTTGGAACAAAATCCAAGGGAGATTCATGGTATTTTCTCTTTCCAATCTTGCTCAAATTTCTTGTGGACTTTAACCCAACATATTACATGCTTCCTTGACTATTGTATCCATGTCTAAGCAATCCTAGGTTGGCTATTGAGGATCAAATCACTACATAGGGTGGCTCAAGACTATTTGAACATTATCTTGACATTTGGATACCTTGTGAAGACTTGGTGGAGCTTCAAAAACGTGGACAACTTCATCTATAAAAGGAAGAGGCTTGGATGAAGGAAACACACACTTTCAATATCATCTAGCTTTATTA
Source organism: Eustoma russellianum (assembly GCA_036186865.1). Lineage (NCBI taxonomy): Eukaryota > Viridiplantae > Streptophyta > Magnoliopsida > Gentianales > Gentianaceae > Eustoma > Eustoma russellianum. The sequence continues at coordinate 26,028,086 of AP025064.1, read as the reverse complement.
TTCATTGTTGTATTGTTCTCTCATATTTGTGAATTTGCTTAAAGCTTGTTAAGCTTTTCTTTGCTCTTCATTGTTGTATATTGAGAGATAGAGAGTCAAGCACAAGAGAAACCATAAATATTTGATCTCTTTCTTGTGCTTAGACTAGTGAGAAAGTGTGAACCTTACTATATTTCTTCAACCCACTGTGAGAAGTTCTTGAGGGAACTTTGTTGAAGTTGTGAGGTAGCAAGAATTTGTTCTTGCTAAGAGCTGTAATTGCTGTAGTTGCACAAGTGTGTTTTGTGCAAGAAGTTGCTGTTGATTACACTAAGGTGTTAGTGTAACTGTTGTTGTGGTCGTTCTTATTGTCTTTAGTAAGAAGAGTAGTTGTTGAAAATCCACTTTGGCAACAAAGTGGTAGTGGTGTAGAATCATTTACGATTCGAACCACTCTATATCCGGTGTACTCATTCATTGCTTCTCATCTCCCATTCTTACTCTGATTTTGAATTTCTTTTGAGTTGAGCCACACAAGAAAAATTCCGCAAAAGTGCCAAACACTCTATTCAACCCCCCCTCCCTCTAGAGTGTGTTTCAGACCTAACACTAAGTCCAAACAAATAGAATTTCGATACCATTTTCTATGCGACTATGTTCAAAATGAGAATATAATCATAAACCATATAAAAATGATCATCAGGTTACTGATATTTTCACAAAACATTTATTCAAGCTTTTTTTTGAAAACTTACAAGCCAATTTAGGTATGATTACCTGCGATACAATTGTGCAATTCTATCTTTTGCATTATTTGCAAAATAAAAGGGGAGATAGAATATGAACATGACATTAGATTTTAAGTCATGATTCTAAGGTTTAATGATAAGTTAAGTTCAATTTCAATTGATTCAAATGGTACACGTTTCAATTGGTGTTCAATTGGCTTAGAGCATAGGTTAAGTGGGAGAGTATAGGTTGAGGAGGAGCACGTATGCTAACAACATGTATCTAAAAAGAGTTTGAGAGTTTGAAAATAATTGGTATAGAATTGGTAAGTTTTTCAAAAGAATTCAATTGATATAAAATTGGTAAATATGCGATAAATAATTGGTAAAAAGTTGTGACATTAAAATCATGTAGATTTATTTCGAAAATCATCCAAAGGGGGAGAATGTTGAGAAATATGTTTGGATAGTTTTCAAAGTCATGATTTTAAGTGTTACATGTCATAAAAATGTCACACATGATGTTACAAATGATAAAGAGTTGAAATATATCAAATAAGTGAATAAAAATGGAGACATAGAACGATCAATATATCCATCGATCCCTACATCAATCGATCAAAGTAAGGAAGGGAAAATCCCAAACCTTACTATGAGACATTATCTCTAAACCCGAGACACATCGACCGATTAATGTATATATCAATCTCTCACATCGATCGATCGATGTAGGTCAGAGACAAAATCTGAACCTTACTGTAAGACATCGATCTCTCAAACAGAGACGGTTCGATCGATCGATGTCTAGGGTTTTTAGAAATTTTTTTGTAAAATGTGATGAAATGGTTGTGTTCATTTCTACATGATTCATATAAGTTTATCACGTTGTTATTATGTGTTTTTGATGAATATAACAATGTCTTGTGACTAATGTGCATTGGAAGTTCCTACAACTTATGTAAAAGGGCAAAAATGGTGTTTTGAGTTCTTGTATGTATTCAACACTGTGAAAATGATTCAATGACTTATTTATCTACTATTTATTATCACAAAGATGTTATCATATCTATTTCTGACCATCAGGGTCATTTTCGGAGTTCGCTCTCACCAGGGGCATTTTGGTCATTTACCTCCCGAGGCAATTTCGTCATTTTACTCAAGTAAATATCTTGAGTATCTTATTATCTTCATTCTGGAGTTCAATATCTGGAGGTGTCTTCTGCTTGTCCCCATTGAACAACGGAAACTTTAGCTGGATCTGAAACAAGATTGAACAAAGGGAGCGCAGACTGTTGCATCCGCTTTTGATTCATTCTCTGACGAGTTTATATCATTCGATCTACGGTGAGTTGGGGTCTTCACACTGGTAAGAAAACTCGGTAACTCTTTCTCCTTCGTCGTCGCTGGGCACTGGCCTGATCATAGATCAGCTGAGGTTAGGGTCCTTCTCTTGCTGGATCCGACCTTCATTGCTATTTTCCTCTTCTTTTTGAGGTTTTATTTTGTATTCGTAAGCTGATTTGCTTGAATTTGCTTGTTTTTTCCTTTATTTTTTTTGTAACTTTTGTGTGAATTTGAAATTTTTGTTTAATTTTTCAGTTAGTTTGTATGATTTTTCTTCGATTTCTTCTACATTTGTTCTTCAAAGTCTAGACATCCCCTTGTCTAACGATTTTGGAAGAAAAAATAAATTTGTTTTCCAAGTTGATTTAATAGATATCCTCTCCATTTGTTCTTGATTATTTATTTTTAAAATTTTTTTAGTACTGTTTTTTTTTCTTTTCTTGGGTTTAATCTTTGGAGCGAAATATATGATCTTACTTTTGGTTTAGTAACCATCATTGATAGAAGGAGTTATGACTCTTATGAGAGACCATGTCTAAGGAAGAGGGGCATAGTTATGGTGAAGAAAAAGGAGGATAGTTTATGTATAGCCTAATAGAATGTAGGAACTCTAAGTGGTAAATTGTTAGAAGTAGTAGATGTGCTTAAGAGGCGTAGGATAGGTTTGGTATGTCTACAACAGACTAAGTGGAAGGGAAACAAAGGTAAAGAGTGTAATGGGTATAAGTTGCTCTACATAGGGTCCGATGGGACCAAGAATGGGATAGGATTTCTAGTAAAGTTAGAACTATACACGAACGTAATCGATGTGATAAAATATAATGATAGACTTATGGTGCAGAAGTTAGTATTAAACAAAGAGGTGGTGACAGTGGTTTGCACCTACGCACCCCAAGTGGGACTAGGAGAGCAAGAGAAGAAAGAATTCCGGGACTGCTTAGATGAAGTGTTGAGGACAATACCTAGAGAAGCATGAATCTGTATAGGAGGTGATTTTAATGGCCATATTAGAAAGGATACCGATGGTTTTAAGTCGGCACATGGCGGGTTTGGCTATGGAGATAGAAACAAGCAGGGTAGGGATTTTCTAGACCTTTGTGGTGGGCCATGATCTAGGTATTATAAACTCGTTCTTTTAGAAAAAGGAATCTCATTTGATCACTTCTGCAGCGGAGGACGTAACACGCAGATCGACTATTTTCTGATGAGACATGAGGACCAGTAGCTATGGAGGGACTACAAGGTTATACCAATGGAGAAAGTAGTGACACAACACCGTTTACTAGTTGTAGTTATAGCCTTGAGCCAAAAGCTGAGCACGAGGGTTAGAAAATTAACACCCACGGTTTGATGGGGAAGTTTGAAGGCCGTAAAAATTAACATATTTAGAGACAAGGTCATCTCGACGACATCAGGTCCACTAGTTGAAGACACAAACCAGATGTGGAAGGCTATGGCGACTACCATCATTGACGCGGTAAGGAAAACTCTTGGGGTAACAACAGGAAAGACAACTGTACATAAAGAGTCGTGGTGGAATGAGAATGTACAACAAAAAATAAGGAATAAGCGAAAGAGTTTTAGAGAGGTGTTAAGCTGCACGGACGAGGAGGAGAAAGTGAGAGTGAAGGAGAACTACAAAATCACTAGGAAGGAGGCGAAGAATGCAGTGGCGGAGGCAAAGAACGCAGCCTATAAAAAGATGTACGAAAAATTAGAAAAAAGAGACAGAGAGCGTGATATGTTTAAGATTGTCAAAGCTAGAGATAGAAAGAGGCAAGATCTAGGCGTTGTGAAATTTATAAAGGGAGAAGATGGACATGTTTTAGTCAAAGAAAAAGACATCAAGGGGCAATGGGAAACATACTTTCACAACCTCTTTAACAACGTAGGAGTCGACCACGAAGTAAGCAAAAGCATCACTACTAAAAAAACGACAACGTAATACATGCGAGTGTCGTAGCATCACACAAGGAGAGGTGAAGATAGCACTTAAGAAGATGGGAAGAGCTAAGGCAGTTGGTTTGGATAACATACCCATTGAGGCGTGGAAGTGTTTGGGAGAGGAAGGGATTCAATGGCTAACTATTCTGCTCAACCTTATTTTCAAAACAGGAAAAATGCCAGATGAGTGGAGAAGGAGCGTAATGGTCCCTCTTTATAAGCAAAAAAGAGACATGCAATATTGTGGGAATTGTAGTGGGATTAAATTGCTAAATCATACTATGAAGTTATGGGAGAGATTAATCGACACTAGAATCAGGGGTGAAACTCAAGTTATGGTAAACCAATTTGGTTTTATGCCAGGACGGTCAACTACGGAAGCAATGCACATTTTAAGGAGATTGATGGAGAAGTATAGGGAGAAGAAGCGGGATCTACATATGGTTTTCATCGATCTTGAAAAAATGTATGATAGTGTGCCACACAAACTGATATGTGATAGGCTGGATGCAAGAGGGGTTCTTATGAAGTATATAGACATAATTAGAAATATTTATGTTAGGACAAAAGAAACCGTTTATATGCCTATAGGGAATACAGACTTCTTCCCAGTGGAGGTAGGCCTGCATCAAGGGTCCGCTTTTAGCCCATTCCTTTTTGCAGTTCTCCTAGATGAGTTGTCAAATTCGATACAAGCGACAATTTCATGGTGTATATTTTTTGCGGATGATATTGTATTAGTCGCAGAAAGTAGACATAACATGAGTATGAGACTAGACGAGTGGTGAGGTGCTTTAAAGAGAAAAGGCCTAAGGATTAGTCGTTCCAAGACTGAGGATCTGCACTGTGACTTCAGCGGCGCAGCCGACGATGAGAATAGCCAACTCACCATCGAGGAACAAGTGGTATCAAAGATAAGTAAGTTCAAGTACCTAGGATAATTTGTATAGAAAGATGGAGACATAGAGAGTGACGTAGCACACCAAGTTCAGGCAGGTTGGTGTAGGTGGAGCGCGGCCTCAAGGGTGATATGTGACAAGAATATTCTAATTAAATTAAACGAAAAATTTTATAGGGTGGCAGTGCGGCCGACAATGCTATATAGAACAGATTCTTGGGCCATCAAGAGGACACAGTCACAGAAGATGAAATTGGCAGAAATGAAGATGCTGAGGTGGATGTGTAGACATACAAGGCTAGACAAGATGAGAAATGAGGTATACAGAGAAAGGTTAGGGTTGACTAGTGTCACAGAAAAGATAAGAGAGGGAAGAGTGAGATGGTTTGGGCATGTTAAGAGGAGACAGACAACGGCATCTGTCAGAGCAATTGAAAGTCTCACTATTGAAGGGAAGAGGAATAAAGGCAGACCCAAACTGACGTGGGATGAGCAGAGTAGGCATGACTTACTAGAGTTGCATCTCTCTGAGGACATGTTCCACGATAGGAGTTCATGGAGGCAGAGAATTAAGATTAAGGAGGGGTAGACATGATATAGGATACCTTAGAGCATACTTAGATGATTAGATAGTATTTACACTTTTGTTTGACTTTGCATATTTTTTTTGGTCGTTTTCTTTCAATAATTTATACATGTTCACTATTATGACTATTCTAATATCGGAAGACTTCTGTACATGTTTAATAAAATAACTTCACTAGTACATATTCATATTATTATGATTTATGTACAAGTACATATAGAGCCGAGGGTCTCACTAGAAGCAAACTTTCTATCCCATTAGATAGAGGTATTGTTTGCCTGTCTATTACCCTCCACAGACCCTAACGATAGCTTATGCTATCGTTGAGAAATACTAGGTATGATTTGTTTGTTTGTTTGTATTTGGTGATATTATCGACGGTAGCGAGATATGTGACAGTATTCGATGTCACATTACTATTTTTCCTTGAAGACCTTCTTATATATATTATTGGGGATTCTTATTCATCATTTTGAAGAGATTTTAATGGTGTTCTTGGTACAAAATCCATCACAACATGTAAAGGAGAAAAAGTGGGAATTTCGATATTATATGTTGACATAATCTTGTCAACACTTATTTATTATTTTCTCTTTAAATATCTGAGATTATACACTTTATTATCCGCTCAAAAATATGTATATATAGGTGGAATTGAGGTCTGATACATTTTATGACATGTGTACAAGTGGACCAATCAAATAAAAGATAGTTGGCAAAAGTTGCCAACTTGGAAATTTCCCTTTGAATGCCCTATTCTGGTGACAAGGAGTTGAGGGATCCTTGTGGTATATTTCCTTCCATATTATCTCCATTTTGCAAACTATTTCCATGTTATTTCGAAGACCAAAATTTTGGCCTGCGTGAAGTGTCAAGGTTGTCCAATTATGTTTCACCATATTGCCAAGTGTAAAAGGTGACTATGTGCAAACCAATGATGTGAAGACAACTATGACTTGATAATGAAGATGTTGATACATAGAAGTTCTTATCTTTAAGGCCTATCTCACACTATAAAATGGAGGCAAATGTGAAGAAGAGAACACACACTTGAAAACAAAAAGTTGAATTGTCTTGCTATCTTCTTCTCTTCATTCTTGATTCATTCTTTGTGTAGCCAAGGTGTTCTTCTGATATTTCTTGTATAGCTACACGCCTCTTGTGTTTCATTTGTAAGATTGATTAGCCAAATTTATAAGGCTACATTAATAGGCGGTAGATATCCTAAGGAGTGTTTTGACATAAAAATCAACCTTTTTGGTTAAGTAATTAAAGAGAAACATGTTTTCAAAATTCAGCATTACTCTGTCAAATTCTGTCCATATTGACCATCTGAACTTTTTATTTATTTGAAGGGCCAAGCAGTCTTATTTTTTGCTCATTTTTGGACAGAAACAAGTCAAGACATTGAAGTTGATTTCTGGAAAGTCTCATAATTTTTGGAGTTGTGTACACTGACTTTTGAATTTTTTAAAAATGGGTACTGAATCTGAGTAGCTCTCAGATTTTGTTTTCAAAGGGTATTTTTACTCAAGGGTAGTAGTGTAATTTCTGTGAACAACTATTCACCCCTGTCTTTTAGTGGTGTTTATTTTAGGTATACGGTCCAACATAAGGCACTTGTAAAGAAAGTGTTATAGCCATTATATTGAACTTGGATTTGGATTTGGAATTATGCCGATTTGGAATTAGATTTGGATTTGATATTATACCAATTTGGAATCAGATATGGATTTGAAATTGGAACTTAGATAATTGGATCTTGAAATCAAAAGACTTTGATTTTGAACTTTGCATTCATCGATTTTGGGAATTTCGCATCCTTTGACTTTTGCTACATCTGATTGGATATTGAGTGGATGATTGATTTTGTTGACTTTTGATGGTTGTTTGATCATAAAGGTATTATAGCAATTTTATTTGCGAATTGAAAACTCGATAGCTTCGTAAATTATTTAATTACGTATTTACACTTGTTTCCCCATGTATGATCCCATAGTGGGTACAGACATGTTACTTACTGAGTAATTTTTTGTCGTTCATACTATACTTTTTCGTGTTTTGCATACAATAAGGGATACGATCTAATATTTGTCGAGGACAAATCCGATTGGGGATACCATTGATTTGAGGACTTGCGGAGGAGACTGTTTATGGAAATTGTGTTGAGACATTTACCTTATGGATTTGAGATTTTTTATTTGAGACTTAGAATGTCTGGATTAAGTTATGTTTTATGCATTGGTTTTGGGTAATGCATAGATTTGTATATCGGTGATTGAGGATTAGTATTGATTTTAATTTTATGTCTTTCATTGACATCAGCCTATGTTATTTTGCTGATGTGTATATGATTTGGTTTTGACGCCTTGTATTTCTCTTATCAGAATACAGCGAGTGAACCATTTTGACTATTTTGGCTCGGGATAGGATGCTATATCTAGGGTCTTTCAAAATTGAATTTTGAAAACCCTAGCTTATGTGACACTTGTCAACAGGCAAGGCTTCTTAAAGCAAGCTTCAAACCAGAAAGTGAAATCTCCACCATCCAACCTCTGCAATTGCTTCATACAGATTTGTATAGGGAAACTGAAATGGAAAGTCTAAGTGGAAAACATTACACCTTTATGGTGGTAGATTACTTTTCTATGTTTTCTTGGGTCATGTTCTTAGCTAAAAAGAATGATGCATGTCAGAAGTTTAAAAAGGTAGCAGGAGATTGGAAAACATGCGAGAAGATACTATCAAGGAAATTAGAAGTGATAGAGGTAGTTAGTTTGATGGTGAGTCTCAAGAATTATCTGTATCCAAAGTATATGGACATAACTTTTCGCCTCTTAGAACTCCTCAAAAAATGGTCTTGCATAAAGGAAGAATAGAACTCTACTAGAAATGAATACAGTCATGCTAAACGAATTTGAGCTGCCTAAGTATTTTTGCGCTGAAGCAGTCAACACAACTTGTCATGTCATAAATAGAGTTTACTTGAGACTATCTCTCAAAAAGTTTCATGAACATTGGAATAGAAGAGTACCCAGCACTGGATACTTCAAGGTATTTTGTTGTAAGTGTTTCATAGTTAGCACCGAAGATAACTTGGATAAACTCGATGTAGGATCTGCAAGGCACCACTAGAAGGGGGGGTTGAATAGTGGGTGCGGAAAATGTGGTTTTTAAAATTGTTTTGAACCAAAAACCCAACTTCTGAAAACAGTTTATGTTTTCAGGACCAGTTTTAAAACATTTTGAAAACTAGGTTGCAGGTCTTCAAGAATTCCAAAATTTGGAGAGAACTTAGCCTTAGATGTTCTGAGTATCTTCTAAAAATTTCAGATTAAAATTCAACCTCTAACCCCTTGAAAAATCGTTGGTGGTCAGATTGTGCAAATCTGCCAGAAACGGTAGTCTGATTTGAAAAATTAATTCCTATTTGTCCGTAACTCCAAATGCTCTGAAAATTTAATGACTAAACCCTTATTGGTTTTATTTAAATGAGTTGAAACAGGTTTGAAAAATTCATTTGGGAAGTTAGTCAAATACGATCAAAGTCTCAACCTTTGCAAGCCTGAAAATCAGACTGTACTAGTCTCAGAACTTTGGATGTTTGGATAACTTATACTTGTCCAAAAGGGTTGAAACTTGTGCAAAATTAACCTTAAGACGTGTGGGTATTATTCTGGAAAGTTTCGTGATTTTTGAAAATCGTTTACTATTTTTACGAACGTGATTAATAACGATAAACAGTACAGAAACAGAAATAAGTGCTGAAAGTAAATGACACCAAGAATTTTATACTGGTTCGGTTATAACCAACCTACTCCAGTCTTCGACACCTTCCTCGGTTAGCAATAAACAAACAACACAAAGAATACCTTACCACAGGGTTGATGGAGTTACACACCAACTCCAACCCTTTACAAACCTTTCATGAGAATACAATGAACACGAACACCACCGCCTTGCAAGTGCAAGATTAATCACCCCTTGATCAATCTTTTGCAAAGATAAAGAGTATAGGGTGGTATGTAAGAAGCCTATTCAAGATGTATGAATATGAATACAATAGGCTTTAAGAGAGAAGAAAGAAAGAAGTGTAGAAAGAAGAAGTAGAAAACGTTTTTGATCTTTGAAACTTGTAAGCCTTGTCTTCTATTTTGTTTGTTCTCTTTCTTCTCTTTTTATCATTGGTATGGCCGCCCCCTAGGAGCCTTTTTTCCTCTTGAAAACTATCTTCTAAGTCTTTGGAAGAGTGTATCGCATCATTGTGATATGTTTTTGCTTACTTGGCATCTCCTCATTGGATGATCATTAAGCTCTTGCTTACTTGGCACTCATTGATTGGATGGATGTTGTCATCACTTGATGACTAGATAAATCTGAGAATAACACTTAAAACATGTGTCAAAATAATCATAAAATAGTTACCATAATTCTCAAGATCATCACACAAAATTAGCTAGGCAAATAACTCCAAGATGCCATGACAAAATCGGCCATAAAGTCTCTAGCACATGCTGAAATTTCAGCATGTGTAACATTCACCTTTTATTCAAAATATTGCCAATTTTACATTGATTTAATCCAAGAATTTAATCACCATTTAGTGCAAGACATTCTTATCATTTTTGGAATAAAAATTTATCATCAACCAGGCCTAGAAATCGGCCATATACATTCCCACACATGCTGAAATTTCCAGCATGTGCGATATTCAAAAATATCACCATTTTAATTTCATAATTAATTCAAAATACTTCCATACTATCTCCCAATTATCCACATGATTCAAGACAGCAAAATATAGCTCATTAAAGAGATGGAAATCGGCCAGCCTTTAGCACACATGCTGAATTTTCAGCATGTGTCACAATTGTGACAAGATTTGAAATGTTACCTTTTGTAGCTCCTTTCTTTAAGTCACCAACATTGCATGCTTTGTTCTTGACCAATCAAGATGCCAACAAAGCACCACATATGCTCCAACAAGGCTGCTATAGGCATGTGACATGGTTGTGCATGTGCTGAATTTTATTTTTGCAAGCTTTGTAAAATAGTGCACATTTAATTATACACATATGGTATATTCCAATCAGCCCTTAATTGAATTTTATAGAACACTTTGAGATGTATGATATATTTAAAAAGTGTCTAGATACATGCTATATGATATGCCAAAAACATTCCATGTGTCGTGTACGTAGAAAACTGAATTTTCGATGTTTATCGATTACCCGATTTTTCTCTAATTAAATTCCAAATTTTTGCACATGTTATATATATATATATATGTTATACATAATATACATAAATTAAACTTTAATATTCAGCACTTAGGCTGATCTTAAAGTGGCGCCTAAACCATGTGATAAAATTGAAATCAGAATCTCCACAATTTGGTCTTAATGTGGGGTGATTTGTGTGTGCCAACATGGAATGATTTTATGGCTGCACATACCATGTAAGCAACGAAATTTGTGGCCATTTTTGAAGTGTAGGGGCTGGCCATCTATTTATGGCAAGTACGTGACACGTTGGCGAAATTTCGGTATTCGCCCGATACGATAATTTTCGGTTTAGAACCTTTTAACCTGTCGTATTAAATTTGTCATCACTGTGACTTATATCATATGATATAAGACCTGAATATACTCATAAATATGAGTTAAGTATAGTGGTGTGACGTTAACGTACGTACGTAAAATATATAACGTGTCGGTAGTACGTTGGAATATATGTGTATGTGCCTTTTTCAAAAAATCTAAAAATATGTATATATATATATGTATAATGGCGTGTGAATGTGTGGAGAGGGAGTGAAAGACTTTCCTTTCTTCAACTTGTTGCCTTGGTGCCTTTCCAAATTTTGCTTCCTTTAATGAACTACTTAGTTTAATTAACTAAGTACTTCACTTAATGAACTAGTTTAGTTCATTAATTATGGCACCTGAAAATAGTTCAAAAACAACAAATGTTTGCCATTTGATGTAAGCTTTAAAGCTTCATTGCTCGTTAGTACAACAACATTATATATGAACTATATAAGGCAAGTTATGTGCAACAACATGTCATATCATGAAATATGTCATGCATTTCTTTGTAACACGTTTAAATCATTTATTTTGAAATCACTCAAACCCCTTTTTCTCTACAATCTCCCCCTTTTGATGATTTTCAAAATAACCTACATTCATGATTTAAATCTTATTGCTCCCCCTTTGATCATGCATAAATTCAAATTTTGAATTTCAAATTTCAAATCGCTCCCCCTTGATTTGTGCAATTAATCTAAATCATGCATTCTCTCCCCCTTTATTTTGGAAAGACAATCAAAAGCGCATGTAAAGAAGAAAAAAAATCATGCATTTCATAATATCAAATATGCGTTCGTAAGGATTATTTATTCAACCCTTTGAAAATGTCCCTTTTGGTACCCAAATTTGGGTGACCTTTCTAGGTCTTCCAAAAGGTGAGAAAGGTGATGAAAACGCAACATAATATACGTTAGGTGCAAATGCGTTTGGCCTTTGGCCAAGAACTCCTTTATACGCATTATATGTAGGACGTTTTTGATATTTCCTTGTTTTAGTGTGCGTAGTATGTGATCTAGATGGATGAAATGAATGCCGTGTAAGCATCACTTGTTTCTTCTCATATCTATATGGTACAAAATTTTATTTCTCATGATATGAAGAAGAAGTATGACGAGATGTGGGGAGAGGGGGTCTTTGCGACATCTTAGACGCCGTATTTGGTTTTGGAGTGTCTACTTTCTTAGACACTACAAACTTGGTTGTTTTAATGGATACTTCATTTGTTTCAATGTATCCTAAACCCGTTTTATCATTATCATGCTTTTGTAAAGAAATAATGTGATCTAGCATGTTTGTTCCCGTATCAAATTTCTTCACCATTTTCTCTAAATTCGCATTCCTTGATTTCAAGTTTGAAATCTCGGATTTCAGTTCAGTGTTCTTGGATGTCAATGATGAAATTTCAGATTTTAATGAATTTATAATGCAGGACAACTCTTCTTTTGAATCGTTTAATTGAGACACAAGATTTTTGTTAGAAGATTCTAACAATTTCTTGTCTTCAATTAATCGCTTCTTTTCTTTTGCAAGAGCCTTAACAAACTTATGCGATTCAAGATATTGAACAAACAAATCATGATATGATGGTTCAGAATCGAAATCAGAATCGGAATTTACCTCACTATCAAAGGGTGGAGGCCTTTGCCTTGACATACCTTCTTGCTCGGTTTTGTCGCTAGTTGTTGCCATCTTACTAAGATCATTGGATCTCCTTGTTGTGAGTGTGCCTGCGCTCTGATACCACTTGTAGGATCTGCAAGGCACCACTAGAAGGGGGGTTGAATAGTGGGTGCAGAAAATGTGGTTTTTAAAATTAATTTAAACCAAAAACTCAACTTCTGAAAACAGTTTTTGTTTTCAGGACCAGTTTTAAAACATTTTGAAAACTAGGTTGCAGTTCTTCAAAAATTCTAAAAGTTGAAGAGAACATAGCCTCCGATGTTCCGAGTATCTCCTAAAAATTTCAGATTAAAATTCAACCTCTAACCCCTTGAAAAATAGTTGGTGGTCAGATTGCGCAAATCTGCCAGAAACAGTAGTCTGATTTGAAAAATTAATTCCTATTTGTCCGTAAATCCAAATGCTATGAAAATTTAATGACTAACCCCTTATTAGTTTTATTTAAATGTGTTGAAACTGTTTTGAAAAATTCGTTTGGGAAGTTAGTCAAATATGATCAAAGTCTCAACCTTTGCCAACCTGAAAATCAGACTGCACTAGTCTCAGAACTTTAGACGTTTGGATGACTTATACTTGTCCAAAAGGGTTGAAACTTGTGCCCAATTAACCTTAAGACGTGTGGGTATTATTCTAAAAAGTTTCATGATTTTTGAAAGTCGTTTACTATTTTTACGAAACATGATTAAAAACGATAAATAGTGCTAAAACAGAAAGTAAGTGCTGAAAGTAAATGACACCAGGAATTTTATACTAGTTCGGTTATAACCAACCTACCCCAGCCTTCGAGGACACCTTCCTCGGTTAGCACTAAACAAACAACACAAAGAACACCTTACCACAGTGTTGATGGAGTTACACACCAACTCCAACCCTTTACAAACCTTGTATGAGAATACAATGAACACGAACACCACTACCTTGCAAGTGCAAGATTGATAACACCTTGATCAATCTTTTACAAAGATAAAGAGTATAGGGTGGTATGTAAGAAGCCTATTAAAGATGTATGAATATGAATACAATAGTATTTAAGAGAGAAGAAAGAAAGAAGTGTAGAAAGAAGAAGTAGAAAACGTTTTTGATCTTTGAAACTTATAAGCCTTGTCTTCTATTTTGTTTGTTCTCCTTCTTCTCTTTTTATCATTGGTATGGCCGCCCCCTAGGAGCCTTTTCTTCCTCTTGAAAATTATCTTCTAAGTCCTTGGAAGAATGTATTGCATCATTGTGACATGTCTTTGCTTACTTGGCATCTCCTCGTTGGATGATCATTAAGCTCTTGCTTACTTGGCACTCATTGATTAGATGGATGTTGTCATCACTTGATGACTAGATAAATCTGAGAATAACACTTAAAACATGTGCCAAAATAATCATAAAATAGTTACCATAATTCTCAAGATCATCACACAAAATTAGCCAGGCAAATAACTCCAAGATGCCATGACAAAATCGGCCATAAAGTCTCTAGCACATGCTGAAATTTCAGCATGTGTAACATTCACCTTTTATTCAAAATATTGCCAATTTTACATTGATTTAATCAAAGAATTTAATCACCATTTAGTGCAAGACATTCTTATCATTTTTGGAATAAACATTTATCATCAACAAGGCCTAGAAATCGGCCATATACATTCCCACACATGCTGAAATTTTCAGCATATGTGATATTCAAAAATATCGCCATTTTAATTTCATAATTAATTCAAAATACTTCCATACTATCTTCCAATTATCCACATGATTCAAGACAACAAAATATAGCTCATTAAAGAGATGAAAATCGGCCAGCCTTTAGCACACATGCTGAATTTTCAGCATGTGTCACAATTGTGACAAGATTTGAAATGTTACCTTTTGTAGCTCCCTTCTTTAAGTCACCAACATTGCATGCTTTGTTCTTGACTAATCATGATGCCAACAAAGCTCCACATATGCTCCAACAAGGCTGTTATAGGCGTGTGACATGGTTGTGCATGTGCTGAATTTTATTTTTGCAAGCTTTGTAAAATAGTGCACATTTAATTATACACAAATGGTATATTCCAATCAGCCCTTAATTGAATTTTCTAGAACACTTTGAGATGTATGAAATAAGTAAAAAGTGTCTAGATACATTCTATATGATATGCCAAAAATATTCCATGTGTCGTGTACGTAGAAAACCGAATTTTTGATGTTTATCGATTACCCGATTTTTCTCTAATTAAATTCAAACTTTTTGCACATGTTATATATATTATGTTACACATAATATTCATAAATTAAACTTTAATATTCAGCACTTAGGCTGATCTTAAAGTGGCGCCTAAACCATGTGACAAAATTAAAATTGGAATCTCCACAATTTGGCCTTAATGTGGGGTGATTTGTGTGTGCCAACATGAAATGATTTTATGGATGCACATACCATGTAAGCCACGAAATTTTGTGGTCATTTTTGAAGTGTAGGGGCTGGCCATCTATTTATGGCAAGTACGTGACACGTTGGCGAAGTTTCGGTATTCGCCCGATACGACAATTTTTGGTTCAGAACCTTTTAACGTGTCATATTAAATTTGTCATCACCATGACTTATATCATATGATATAAGACCTGAATATAATCATAAATATGAGTTAAGTATAGTGGTGTGACGTTAACATACGTACGTAAAATATATAACGTGTCGGTAGTACGTTGGAATATATGTGTATGTGCCTTTTTCAATAAATCTGAATATATATATGTGTGTGTGTGTGTCTATATATATATATATATGTGTGTGTGTGTGTGTGTGTATAATGGCGTGTGAATGTGTGAAGAGGGAGTGGAAGACTTTCCTTTCTTCAACTTGTTGCCTTGGTGCCTTTTCCAAATATTGCTTCCTATAATGAACTAAGTTTAATTAACTGAGTACTTCACTTAATGAACTAGTTTAGTTCATTAATTATGGCACCTGAAAATAATTCAAACACAACAAATGTTTGCCATTTGATGTAAGCTTTAAAGCTTCATGGCTCGTTAGTACGACAACATTATATATGAACTATATAAGGCAAGTTATGTGCAACAACATGTCATATCATGAAATATGTCATGCATTTCTTTGTAACACGTTTAAATCATGTATTTTGAAATCACTCAAACCCCTTTTTCTCTGCACTCGATTCTAAAGCAGATGAAGAAACTGTTAAAGGTTATGCTCAAAATAGCAAGGGATAAAGAGTATATAATGAAAAGAATATAAAAGTTAAAGAGTCTATTCATTTTAAGTGTAGTGAATTCCTTAACGATGAACCAAAGTTAACTGATGATGAAGAAAGTGAGATAGTTGAACTAAGTCATATAGAAAACCTTGAAAATTCAAAAGGAGATGTGTGTGTTGTTAAAATTAATCCACTTGAAAGTGGAACTCTTTCTAAGATTATAAAAGAAGACGTAAAATGTGATACTTCAAATATACCGAAATTGTTTAGATATAGAAAACACCATCTAAAAGAAATGATACTAGGAGAAACATGTCAAGGTATATTAACAATGAGAAAATTTCATGAAAATGCTCTCATTTCACAAGCTGAGCCTAAAAATATAAAAGAAGCCATAACCGATGAAGATTGGATTGTAGCTATACAAGAAGAGTTAAATCAATTAGAAAGAAGTAATGTTTGGGAGTTAGTCTCTAAAACTACTGATCATCCTATGATTGGTACTAAATGGGTATTTAAAAACAAAATGGATGGTTAAGGAAATATAACAAGAAAGAAAGCTAGGTTGGTGGAAAAATGATATAGACAAGAAGAATGAATTAATTATGATTAGAATTTTGCCCCGTGGCTAGGTTAGATATTAGAATGCTTTTAGCATATGCATGTGATAAAGATTTTATGTTATATCAAATGGATGTAAAATCAGCCTTCTTGAATGGAACAATTCAAGAAGTATATGTAGCTCAACCACCGGTTTTTGAAAATCATGATTATCCAAACCGTGTATTCAAACTTAAAAAGGATCTTTATGGCATAAACAAGTTCCTAGAGTATGGTATGAGAGATTGAACAACTTCCTTATTGAAAACAGTTCTATAAAAAAAAAAAGTTAATATTACTTTATTTATTAAATAACAAGAAAGTAATCATTTACTTGTTTGTATATATGTTGATGATATTATATTTGACGCCACTAATGACTCTCTCTGTGAGCATTTTGCTAAGTTGATGGAGGGAGAATTATGATGAGCATTATCGGTGAGCTCAACTACTTCCTTAGACTTCAAATCAAGCAAACTAAACATGGAGTATGCATATCTCAAACAAATTATACCAAGGATCTTCTCAAGAAATACAAATTTTAGGAAGGAAGGACTGTAAGCACACCAATGAGTACAAGCACGAAGCTTGATAAAGATTAAAAGGGAAAACCAGTTGAGGTAACCATGTATAGGGGTGTGATTGATAGTTTACTTTCTTTAACGGCTAGCTGACCGGATATATTACATGTTGTGCACTTATATGCTATATTTCAAAGTATGCATAAGGAATTAATATAGTTTCTCTAAAACATATTTTTAGGTATTCGAAAGGTACATTGAACTTTTGGCTATTTTATCCTAAGAATGAGTGTTTTGACTTAAGAGGGTATAGTGACTCACATTATGCTGGAAATCTGGTTGATAGGAAATGCAGCTCGAGGACATGTCAATGTCTTGAAGATAGCTTGGTTTCTTGGTTTTTCAAGGAAAAAGTAGTTTCACTTTTCGCAGTGGAATCCGAATACGTGTCGGCTGTCTCATGTTGTGCACAAATACATTGGATGATAAACACCTTAAACGACTACAGTGTTAAGTTTGATAAGTACTTATCTTATGTGTAACACCTAAACCATAAGTAAAGCTCAAAATCTGGTTCATCATAGTAGAACCAAACATATAGAAGTGAGGCATCACTTCGTAAGGGATTGTGTGCAAAAATGTTGGATTGTGTCAAATTTGTTCCAACAAATGATCAATTAACAGATATTTTCACAAAATCTCTTCTCACTCAGGCATTTGAATCAATAAGAACAAGATTAGGACTGATAAACAATGCTCGAAAGTCAAAATTATAGAAAGTCAGAAAACAGCATACATCGATCAATCGATTTAGCTGTTTGAGAGGCTGAAGTATACATCAGCCTTTGAGATCAATCGATCGATATGGGAGTTAGCCTCTAACATCCACCGGTTGATATCAGCTGGCCCTTGGCCTATAAAACTGTCACAAACCAAAAATCACTTCATTCCAATGAAAAACCTAAGAATCAAACGCCCCCTTCTCCAAAAATTGTTGAGAAAAAGAGTTTGAGTTATTTACAAATGCATGATTTAAATGCTACATGCTTACGAAATGCATGAATGAATTATTACTTGACATGTTTATATAATTTTTATGGTGAAGGACGGGCGGTACCGTCCGGGTATTTTATTAATTAGAAACCCTCACTTGTGCCGGAGGAATACCGTGGTTATAATTGCATAATTATCTATAGTGGGAGACTCTCCCAAACTAAGCAATATAAAATGAAAAGGATATACAAAGAACGGAAAGTGCTAGAAAATTAAAAAGGTAAATTTGAAACAGTAATATTAATCCAATGGAAGCTGAAGTGGCAAAACTGAGGGCCATTTGTGAAGCCAGGTTCGAGTCTGAAGTCACATGTCCTGCTGTACAGCTTGTAGTGCATCCCTCCGCGTGTGTATATGCAGCAGGAAAGAAGTGGTCAAAACAATATAAGGCAAATATAATGCATAAAAAGTTACAATGAGCCCGTACATACCAACGTTGCCTGTATTCCAGATGAACACAGGCAACCCAAAAGGAATCCAGTCAGTAGCCCAAGCTTCCCATTGCCGAAATATTTGATTGTACGCCTCAGGAAGTCCGCATAAGAAAGCAAGTTCAGATAGTAAACAGTTGAATAACCAATCAATGCAACGAGCGCTCAATGAGAAAACAAGCAAAAGAGGAAATATGATGACGTACCCATGTTGTTTGTACCAAATGATACATACAACCATGTAATCAGTACGCAATCCCATTGGTGTGTAATGTCGTCTATGCTCATTAAAGCGCAATGATATATATCCCGATGCCATACTCGCCACCCAACATCAAATGTCACACATCAATATCCGCCAAAATAGCCGCATTATGCACAATAGAATTACAAAGCTAACATGATTAAATGTTGTAAGTGAAAAAACATATCAATGTTGCCTATGCCAAGAAGTGACATAGGCAACTGAGTGATGTAGACGCCAACCCATTAGGTGACTGAAACTATTACGGCCAAAGATTAGGAGTAGAATTGTCCAAAATAATTGCTCGAACTTCATTGGGTAGTTTAGTTGTCGCTGCGTAAAGAAACAATCCTGCCAAAAGATATCCATGCCTAGACAATGCATGAGCTGCAGTATTTGCCTCACATGGGCAGTATGAGATCGATGAAGAATTCAGACGGAGGAACTGAATTGTTCGTCTCAAGTCTGCGGCAAATGCACCAGTATATCTCTCTGGTGCTGAAAGATGATCTAATAAAGCACGGCAATCTGTCTCATTGTATAATTAATCATGTATCTTGCACAGTATATCAGAGAATATTGCAAGGCCATTAGCTCTGCCCTCAGGAGCAAAGAAGATGGTAAGCTAAAGCAAATTGCCGAAATAAAGTCCCCATGATGATTTTGCAGCACCGCTCCCGTCGCAACCCTAGTACGACCCACCGTCGCATCCACATTTAACTTTAACTTTCCTGTAGGTGGCAATTCCTAGAGTACAAGGCGATGTCGACACATGCGTAAAGATGGTGAGAAAGATCGGGTAACAAGATGAGGAATATTTTACGAGAATTTCCTTCCCAGAGTTGTTGAACACCATGTATAGATATGAGCACGGGTGCGCTCAAATAACCTCTCATAAGGAAAGCAATTATCCCCAAAGAGAATGCATGTATATTCTTTCCAAATGACCCATGTGACTAATGCTGGTACCATAACCTTCAATTTGCCGAGCATATGATGCTTGTTAGATGATCGCCACCATCGCAATTGATAAGCTTGAATAGATGAATTGTCAGGCATTGGTCCAAAAAATAAAATGGATATTTCTTGCCAGAGAGTCTTTATCAGTGAACAACCCAGGAAGATGTGATCTTTAGAATCCGAATTAACTCTGCAAAAAGGGCATTGTGTGGGATAGATGGTTTGCCAGGAGCGAATGTTGTCTGCCAATGGTAGAGACCTCATCCATAGCTTCCATATAAAAACAATGCATCCCTTAGGACTTGTTGACCACCATATAAATCGAGCGTAATCCATTTGCGAAGTATCACAAACCAGAATTTTTTAAACGGATTTTAAATGAAACTGTTCGGTGGAGTCTTCGGTCCAATATAGTCCATCTGGCATATTCTGCACCTTAGTCGTCATGTAAGCATGAATGCGAGAATACGTTTCTATGTTGCTGAGTCATAGATATGTGCATAAATTGTATGGCGTCGCCTATACTTGCTGCGACTAAAACTGGCCCACATCGAAGTCGAGGTATGATATTTCCACCACAACTGACAATCATACGCCTGCTGTATTAACTTGAGGCTTCTAATTCCCAAACCGCCATATTCAGTAGGACGACAGATACTATCCCAGCTTTGCCAATGATGCCGGCCATTCCACAAAAAATGAGACAATCTGCGATTAAGAACTGCAATTATACTCTGCGGCAACCGCAAACTAGCTATGATATGTAACGGCATGGAGCATAAAACATGTCGAATTAACGTCAGTCGACCCGCCATAGGGAGAAGTTTTGCAGACCATGAGTTTAATTTAGCATCAACGTGAGCCAATAGGGGGACACAATATTCCGTGATTATTACCCTTATACAGATAAGAGACAAGATATTTTATAGGTAAAGAAGCTAAACTCATACCTAACACATGCGAAACGCGCAAGCCCGACACACCCCCACCACCAAAACTTGACTTTTGTGGAGATTCACAAGTTGACCAGATGCCTCTTGATATTTCTCCAAGAAAAATCTAAAACATTTTAAATTACGAATTGAGCCATTGAGAAAGATGACAAGATCGTCTGCAAAACCCAAGTGAGATATCTGTGGGACTCGTCCTGCTTGAAAGCCTAAGAGGTGTCCAGAATCAAAAAGGGCCTAAGGCCACGTGAGAAGCCCTCGGATGCGGGAATGAATAGAATAGGGGATAATGGACCGTCCTGCTTGACTCCCCGTGACAACGAAAAGAAACCGACCGGTTTCTCATTGACAAGTTCCGAGCATCTTGTGGCAGCTAGATTATTCATCAGAATTCTTACCAATCGTGAATGAAAGCCCATTTACTGTAAAAGCTGCTGAAGATAAGTCCAGCAGACCCTATCAAACGCCTTTGCCATGTCCAGTTTGATAATACAAGACCACCGTGAGCAGGTCGATCTAATACATGAACCATTTCCTGGGCCAACAAAATCTGTTCAGTATTATCTCATCCTTTCATGAAACCTGCATGTTCGTTAGATATCAGTCGCGGGAATATTCTTGCCAATTGTGTAGAAAACAACCTGGTAATTACCTTGGCGAAGAAATTTGTTAGACAGATTGGGCGATAGTCAGCAAATTTAGCCGGATTTAGTACCTTAGTGATGAGTGTCATAAGTGCTACAGCAACTTTGCATGGCAGAAGGCTTAGACAATTCATGCTTATCCGCTGGAGCATGAATAAGAGGCTCATCCGTACCCTCCTGTTGCAGCTTTTTGGTTGTCCACCACTTATCCTTTTCTTTAGCAACCTCGGCAGAAGGCTTAGACAATTAAGTCGCAATCGTTGCCTGAGCATCAACGGAATTCTCCTTACCCCAGGCGAATCAGATGTGGGCCCAATCTATAACAAGTAGTACAATACTTAGGCAAGTCTTCATAGATAACAGCCTGTGAGATACATCAATTAGATAATTGTATAAATACTCGAGAAGGTAGATCTTGAGAGACATCAATCTTCATGCATAAACGAGCCACCGATGGACGCAGGTGCTCAGTGGTTGCATTGTCCAATTTCATTGGTGTTCCCAACATTTGACCTATTTTAAATAACGCTTCACATTGATGAAAGTGTATTGGAAATCCAGGAAATGAAACCCACACAGGAGCAATCGTTACATCAACCTTTGGATCATAATCAGTGGTCCATTAGTAACTCTCATATATTTGCCTGCAATAGTCCAGCTTTGCCTAGTGAAGCAACGCAGGCAATCTTGCTCTAGCAAAAAAGATAAAAGAACATGTGCCAAATCAAGAAATACAGTACGTACCGTTCCAACGAATCTAATATGATCAAGCGCATCACAAATGGTAGCAATTGGCGGGCGTCCATACTAGAATGTTCCTACCAGAGATAAACGATATGGCTCAGCCAAAGCTGCAATCTCATCATCGGAGAAGGCAGTCATCGGACTACCTTCATATTTTTGTATTGGTTTGGATGCAATGTTGGGCTTGGATGACTATGAAAACAAGGATGCAAACGATCGCTTAGTAAGCTACGGCTCTGCAGGCTGCGATGGCGGGGATTCATTTAAGCGATCCATTATGGCAATCGCAACCGCCTTTGTTTAAAAGAAATCATAATGTAGCAGATAGATTGGAGGGAAGAAGAAACAGAGTCAGAGAAGGCTGAGAGAAGCTGCGATGGTGGCAGTTATGCCCGCCGCCAGTTATCGCAGGAGGAAAATCGCCGCTATGTTTATATAATAAACATGCTTTATATGCTTATAAATGTTGTTGCCATACTAACAAACCATGAAGCGTTAAAGCTTACAACATATGGAAAACATTTTTTGTCTTTGTACTATTTTCAGGTGGCACAATTAATGAACTAAACTAGTTCATTAAGTGGAGTACTTAAGTTAATGAACTAACTAGTTCATTAAATGAAGAAATATTTGGAGAAAGCTTTATGGCCACAAATTTGAGAATGGAAAGTCTTCCCCGTATTCTATTTACACACCTAATATATATTTAATATATAAATCCATATTTTATTATAAATAGGCACTATACACATATATTCCAACGTACCACCGACACGTCACATATATTATAAATGTATGTCGACATCACACCGCTATATTCACCTCATATTTATGAGTATATTCAGGTCTTATATCATATGATATAAGTCATGGTGATGTCAAAATTATAACAACATGTTACAAGGTCATAAACTGAAAAATTGTCGTGTCCGGTGACTACCGAAACTTCACCAACGTGTTATGTACTTGCCATATAAATATGGCCAGCCATATACATCAAAAATGCTCAAACCTTTCGTGGCTCACATGTTACAAACAGCCACTAAGTCATATCATGTTGGCACACACAAATCACCCACAATTTAGGCTAAATTTTTGGAGAATTCAAATTGTAAATTATTTTGGCACATGGGCGTTTTCTACTCAGATATTGGAGTTGAATATGCACCTCATTTTATGTATATCATGTGTAAGAATTTTGAAATTAATCGGAGAAAAATCACGTAATCGACGAAAGTCGAAAATTCGGTCTTCTATGAACTTACACACATGGAACATTTTTGGCACAGGTTTAACAGGTATCTATATACTTTTTACACATTCAATAAATGTTAAAGTGTTCTAAAAAATTCAAATTAAGGCTGATTATATTTTACCATATATGTTTGAATATTGTGCATTATTTGACGAAGTTTACCAAAAGAAAATTCAGCACATGTGCAAGAATTTCACACGCCATTTTCAGCTTTGTTGGAGCCTAGGTGGAGCTTATTTCGCACTTTAATTGGTGAAAAATAAGCCACACATGATTGGTGACATTGAAGAGGACAACGCACAAGGAAAATTCACTATAGAACACATGATGAAATATCAGCACATGGTGTTTGTTATGGCCGAATTTTGGTGCATTTTTGTCTTCAATTTTATTCCAAAATTGAAGGGGGATTAATGTGTGATTTTATGGTAATAATTTGACTCGAATTCGAGCACATGTTTTTAGTTTTAGAATTTACGGCTTACTATAAGGGTGCGAAGATGGACCAATCAACAAGTGATAACTAAGCAAGGTCAAGTCATCCTTCCAATCATATTGCACCAAGTTATCAAGATTATGTCATCTTCTACTCAATGCAATCTTCCAAGGACATTAAGACAATTATCAAAAAGGAAGAGAGCCTTAGTGGGGTCGGCCAAGAGGAGATAAAAGGAGAAGATAGTGCAAGACAAGGCCAAGCAACAATTCATATTATCTCAAGTGCAAAAAGCTAGACTATCTTCTTCTTCCTTTCTTTCTTTCTTCTTCTTCTTAGTCTCAAGCCTATCATTCATATATTCCATATATTATATGGGCTTTGATTATACCACCTACACTCGTTCATTTCTTATAAAAGGCTGATCAAGGTGTGATCAAACCTTCATTCGATCGGTGGTGGTATTCATGATTGGTTTGTTTGATTGTTTGATCGTAAAAGGATGGAGTTGGTGTTTAACTCTAGTCACCCTTTTGTGATGCTATACAGGTCCTAAAAGAACAACCCTTCTCTTCAAAATTCTAGCAAAATACTTCAATTCCTCTTCAATCTACCTGAATTTTACAAGACTTCATCTTCATCATCCTCTTCAAAGTTTTCTTCCTCTTTCAACCCTAAAAACCTAAAATTTTTCAAACTTGTCATCAAGGAGCCAAAACACCACAAAGAGGCCTATAACCTCTCAAGATGTAGAAGAGGAGTCAAGAAACCCTCCTCAAATTTCTCAAGTACCTAACGCCTCAAGAACTAAGGGTCACAAGAAAAAGGAACTGATGTCTTCCAAGCAAACATCATGACTGAAGTTCGTAGTTGACTAACCGTCAACAATTTTTCATGGCTCAAGTCGAGGGAATATGAAAACCTTGGAAGAACCTAGAGCGCCAGGTAAATTTTACTGCATTTCCTCTGGCACACAAGACCTGTTTGACAAGTGGAAAACCACCAAAAAGTCCACAATTCCATTAAAGTTGCTTCAGATTAAAGACATCTCGAGTAATCATAAGTTGAGGACAATCATTGATTGATTGCAAACAGTGGAAAACCACCAAAAGGTCCACAATTCCATTTAAGTTACTTAAGATTAAAGACATATTAAGTAATGATGAGTTGAGCCCAATAACGATTGTATGGATTATCAAAGCTGGATGTCACTTTGGGATGAAACTGAAATTTACTAGATATCTACCCGATACACTCGCTTGGTTTATGCAAACCTATGGGTAGAGTACTTGAATGGCTTTCCATTCTCTTTAAATTCCATGATTGACCGTAAGCTCATTAAATTGGACGTAAAAACTATAAATGAACTACTTGAGGTACCCAATGAAGGCCTGGATGAATTTGATGTTTTGAAAATGAGATGCGTATCGATATAAGGAGACAAGATCAGGTTAAAATCTTCCTTGGCTTTCATCCTATAAAGAACACAAATGATATGCCTTTGGTATATTTTATGTCACTTGCCATTGTAAATTTTTATGTTAATGGTAAGTTAGCCAAGCTCTCTAGTCATCTAGACTCTACGTTTCCTATCACATCGCCAATAGAGAGGCCTTGAAATTTGTAGAAATTTTTTCTTGTTAATGTGATGGAGGCAGCCACCAAGAAAAGCAAATCTCTATCTTATTGCAATCTTATTTATCAATTGCTTAAGAAATCCAAAATATGAGGATAAAATCACCAATAAGGATTTTTACACCAAAGCCAACATTCAACAAATTCATAAAGTCTCACAAGGAAGCGATGTGTGGCAAAGGTCCTCAGGCTGCGAAGAGGATGATGACATAAATATACCTGAGCAGCAGACTGACCCTGCACACACCTCCGTCCCCCAACCTCAACCTACTCCTACCTCCCCAGCTGATAAAGGAAAAGCACCAATGGAGGAGGATTCAAGTTCTAAGTGCAGATTTGATGCTGAGGTTGAGATTGAAGAGCTAAATAGGGCTATAGACCAATAAGGAAAAATAGGCAGAAGAGCATATTCATACGGATGTTTTTGAGGTGGAAGTGGCCAACCTCAAAAACAAAGTGAGCATGATTGAAAATGAGTTAATCACCCAAAAGACGAATTATCAAAATTTAAAATCCAAACTTCCAGGCGGTTGTCTCTGGGCTTTGTTTCTTGTCCGCTGAAGAATAATAGTAATTCTCACCCTGCAGTCATACTAAGCTAGTTAGACTACTTTTGCTATGTCTTAGATATTTAAATGGTTGTACCCAATCTCTTGAACATATTTAGATCATATTTAATGATTCTTATTTTGATGTTTTCAAAAGGAGAAGACATGTTTGTTTGGATATGCTTATGTTTGTTTGGATATGCTTAGTATATGGTATGCTTGATACATGTATGTGTATGTTGGATATGGATGGATATGGTAGTTAAATATGTATGCTTGGTATGCTTGGTACATGTTTGATAAGCTCAATATATAAGTAGCTTAGATGTTGATATATATTGGAAGAATACATCATGAGGTATGTGTTTCAAATGTGATATTTGAGTATAATACATGGATAAAGAATGATTATGTTAAGGGGCAATAAATCATTGGTCATGTCTATTGGTGTTTGGATGCTCATATATTCATGGGGAGCTTTGATGTAATCTTGAGTATGTTTTCATGATCATATATTGAGAGGGAGCATAAATGCATTAACTAAGGGAGAGATATAAAATTGGGCATAGAACCTGAGTTTTGAAACCTTTGGCTAGCTCAAATATTGTTTTCAAACAAAAATATCTTTTAAAAGCATGTGATTTTAAAATCATCAAAAGGGAGACATTGTTGGAATATGATTTTTTTGATGAAGTTAAATGATTTGAAAAGAGTTTAAAAGGTATTTCATTACGAAATGAGAAAAACACACTGTGAGACATAGATCTCTCACATAGATGATCAATGTGCACATCAGTCTCTGAAAGAAGAGACATCGATCAATCTATGTAGGGACTGCTCAAAGTTGAAACCTCACTGTCTAACATTGATATCTCAGGTTAGAACATATCGATCGATCGATCGAGGTACATCAGTCTCTAAACTTAGGACATCAATCAATCGATAAGGTTAAGGTTCAAAGTTGAAACCTCACATCCAATATTGATCTCTTAAGCTGGAAAACATTAACCGATCGATGTCACATCAGTCTCAAAAGTTAGAGACATTGATCGATATGGTTATAGTTCAAAGTTGAAACCTCACTCTCCAACATCGATCTCTCAAGGTGAGGACATCGATCAATCGATGTGTACATCAGTCTCTCAAAGAAGAGACATCGATCGATCGATGCAAGTAAGGTGCAAAACTAAAACTTTGTTGGAAGACTTTGATCTCTCAACCTGAAGATGTCAATCGGTCAATGTAGACATCAGTCTCAAAAGTATGAGACACGGATCAATTGATGTCATCCAAAATTCAAATTTGTATAACCGTTGGAACAAATTCTAAGAAAGATTTAAAGAGTTTTCTCTCTCCAATCTTATTCTAATTTCTTGTGGACTTTCTCCTAAAATCTATAATGCTTTCTTGACTATTGCAAACATGTCTAAGATATTCTTTGGTGGCTATAGAGCATCAAATCCAACTATAGGGTGACTAATGACTATTTAGACATCTTCAATATATTTGATTGAGTTGGGTTGCATAAATATGGCTCACACTCCTATATATAGAAGAAGTTCAGTGAGGCATTTACACACTTTGATCCCTTTCAAGCTTCATCCCTTATTGTTGTAGAAACCTCTCAAATACGCAAAAGTGTTTAAAGCTTATTAAGCTCTTCTTACGTATTTTTCATTGTTGTATTGTAAGAGTAGAAGTCTGACACAAGAAAAACTATGCAGATTTGTTCTCTTGCTTGTGATATAGACATATTAGAAAGTGTAACCCCAGTACTTCCTAAAACCCACTGAGTGAAAGTTATTTGATAGAATTTTGTTGAAGTTGTGAAGAAGCAAGGACTTGTTTGTGTTTATAGGTGGTTGTCTTGTTGTAGCACAAGGTATTTTAGAGCAATAAGTTGCTTGTCATACCCCGCAACTTTTGGGTCCGACATTAAGTAATTAGGAAGAAACTTAAAATACAATTTTATTAATTGTATAGATTATGAGGCATAATTGAATAAAATATAGGTGGAAGAATAGTCAAAAAGCTGAAATTGAGGAAATTAGACCAAAATACCAAAACTACCCCTCCCCACTTAAAGGCTGGGGGAGTTACACAAATTAGTATAAGTCCCCATTACACCATTAGGCCATCGATTACAAAGGACAGGGGAAGAGGAGGAAAACAACAGAAGGGAGAAAAAGGAAAAAAGAGAGAAAGAAGAAGAAGACGAAGAGAAGAAGAAGAGGAAGAAAGAGCGGCTAAACTAGGTTCAATCTTTCCCGAAATCCTGCAGTACACCCGTAAGACTATCTTGAAACAAAGGCAAGTAATCTTTCTATACGCTTTACGCAAATTTTGATTCGATAGGCCCTATGTTCTTATAAAGAGAAAATCCAAATCAGACATTAGTAACTTTGATTTGTTATGTTAAATGCCTCACTATATGTAATTGTTCTTGTTGATTGAGTAAAGTCATGTTCTTTGGACCAATTTTTGAAAATGGTTATGTTGTGATCTTTGTTTTTAAATATGCTCATAAAAGTGTTATCCGTGATGTGTTCATTGTGTTGGTATAAGTTCTTAAGTTTACTAACTACACCTTAGACGTTTTGAGAGTATTTGCAGGAAGTTGAAGGATGAATGATGGCATTGTTGTAGACTTGTTGTGTTGGAAAGTTTGAAGATATATATTGAAAGTTGTAGGTGATAGAAGGTTTAGAGTGGATATTATTTTACATATTTGAGAATCAATTCATGTTAGTTGTGTGTTAAGCATGATGAATTTAGATGGTAAGATTGATCTAGAAGTGTTTAACATGAAAGGGATGAACAATAAAGGTGATGGGGAGAAGTTACTACATAAAATTGAAGTTCTGGAACCGTCAGAACACTTCAAACACCTACTTTAGGAACTTCAAGTCACATTAGGTGCCTAAAGTAGGCGTTCAATGTGTCCCAGTGCATTCCAGAATACTTCGAACACCTACATTACGCGCTTCATGTCACATAAGGCGCTTCATGTAGGCGTTCGATGTGGCACAGCACATTCTAGAATACTTTGAACACCTCCAAAGGCATTCGGTGTCACATAAGGCGCTTCATGTAGGCGTTCGATGTATACCAACACATTCCAGAACACTTCGAACGCCTAGAATAGGCGCTCCAAGTCACTTTAGACGCCTCCTGAAGTCGTTCCAAGTGTACTGAAAGTTCCTTTTGACCCATTAAGTGCTCCATGTGTGTGAGATACCTTTATTCCCTTCCATTGATCATAAAATACAAGTTTTGTTGAAGTGTATTTGAGTTGTAAACATTAAGTGTGAATGAGTAGGGCTAAGTATGAATTCGAAGTGAATTTGCGATACGGAAGGGCATGAAGTGGTATGAATGAGGTGTACTTGAGTTGTAAACATTAAGTGTGAATGAGTAAAGTTAGGTATGAATTCGAAGTGAGTTAACAATATGGAAGGGCATAAAATGGTACGAATAAGGTGTGTTTGAGGAAGTATGAATGAGCAAGGTTAAGTGTGAACTCGAGAAGATTTTTGTAATACGAAGGGACATGAAATGGTACGAGCAGGGTGTGATAGGGGTTCAGGACTTTGTACTTGATATGTAAAGTGTGTGTGCATGTTTACATGTTTGGTATGATGTTACATGAGCATTCTGCATCATGACATAAACACTTTGTATTTCGACATGAGTTTTGTTTTGCGAAAAGAATACGAGTTTGAAAACAAGATAGGGGCGTTCGACGGAAAATAAAGATATATGTTATGGGGCCTATGAGCATGGATATAAAGATATATGTTATGGGACCGTGGACCTATCAGCACGAGGTATAAAGTTATATGTTATGGGGCCGTGAACCTATCAGCACGGGGTATAAAGTTATATGTTATGGGGCCGTGGCCTTTCAGCACGGGGTATAAATTTATATGTTATGGGGCCGTGGACCTTTCAGCACGATGTATAAAGTTCTATTTGCTGTGGACTGATCACCCACAGGGTATAAAGTTCTGCTACGCGAAGAATATGATAAGAAGAACTATGAAAAGTTTTGTGAAATGACATGCATGACATGTTTACGAAAGAAGACATATGCATGGGTGTTGTGTGCGTTTTTGAAGAAGTACATGCATCATCTTACACGAAGCATAAGATTTGACATGCAAGAAATGTTACTAACATATGTTCTTTTTATGTAGTATGGTGTGATCTATATGTGTTGGTTTCATTTTGTGTGTTAATTATGTGGCTTATATGGATTTGACGACTCGCTATAAAGATGTTATTTGCCAACCCAAGCACCTTATTTTGGGCATTGATTTATATACTGGTGACTCGTCGTGTGTGATCCCATAAAGTGTATAGACGGGTTACTTGCTAGCGATGTTTTCGCTAAGAAAAATTACTCTATCTGCTTTTCAGGTGAGTCAAAGTACGATATGATTTTGTAGAAGATATCGGCGAGTGGGATCATTGGGACGATAGTCACTAAAATTGACAGACTTACAGTCCTTAGCCTTTAGTTGAGGGATTTACTGTTAAAACTTTGTATTGAAGGATACTTTAGACACTCTCCCTGACACGTTTTATTTCCGCTATGTTTCATTTAGGATACTATTGTTATTGAAGTTTTAATTCTACGACGTTTTTGCTGATTTATCTTACGTCATGAATGACGTGTGCATGATCTACTTTGACGCTTCGTAGTTCTCGTAGTAGGCTACGGTGGGTGCACTGGTACCGATGTCCAGTATCGGGCCAGGGCGCTACAGGTGGTATCAGAGCCTAGGCTTCAGATCTATCTCGGAAACTTAGGTTCATGATCTTTTAGCCATTAAGATATAATTTTCCCTTAAGTTTGATCCTTAGGTATAAGTGCTGATTATCTAGAGTATAAGTATGATCTGGGTTGGGTGTGTGCGAGCGCGTATATCATTTAACTTTCTATAATAATTTTAATTTTGGACCCCACCGACCTCTTGGACACAATTCTATGATGCCTTTATGAAGTATTACATGCCCGAGACAGCAAGCTTAGGCAAGATAAGGGCTTTCGACGGGCTAAAACGGGGTCGGATGACAATGTCAGAGTATGCCGACCATGTCCATGCTTTGG
This sequence comes from Eustoma russellianum, assembly GCA_036186865.1. NCBI lineage: Eukaryota > Viridiplantae > Streptophyta > Magnoliopsida > Gentianales > Gentianaceae > Eustoma > Eustoma russellianum. The sequence continues at coordinate 25,997,014 of AP025064.1, read as the reverse complement.
GTAAGTTCGCTCCTGCGATTATGTCTGATAATCGCTTAAAGATGACAAAGTTCAAGCAAGGTTTGGACTCAAGAATTCAGTCAGCAATTGTAAGCACATGGATGAGAACCTATAAGGACATGATGTTGAGAAATATGTTTGGATAATTTTCAAAGTCATGATTTTAAGTGATGAATACTTAAAAATGTCACACATGGTGTTATATGTGATTAAAAGTTGAATAAGTTGAACAAGTTGACATCGATCTCTCAGGTTGTTGTACATCGATCGATCTATGTACATAGATCTCTCACATCGATCGATCTATGTAAGGCAGAAAAGTTTAAGACCTTTCTGTAAGACATCGATCTCTAAACTTGAGACACATTGATTGATCGATGTACATCGAACTCTCACTTCGATCGATCAATGTAGGTCAGAGACAAAACCTGAACCTTTATGTGAGACATCGATCTATGAAGCTAAGGCACTTCGATCGACCGATGTCTAGGGTTTTTAGAAATAATTTTCTAAAAAGTGTTAAAATGATTTTTTCATTTGTATATGAATTATACATGTTCATTATGTGCTTATTATGTGTTTTTGGTGATTATTATTGTCTTGTGACTAACGTGCCTTGGAAGTTTCTACAACTTACCAAAAAGGGCAAAATTGATATTTTAAGTTTTGTAGGAACATCATATGGTGAAAAATATTTCAAGTGCATATTATTATGTTGGCTATCATGACAAAGGTGGTATTATGTTTATTTCTGACCATCGGAGGCATTTTTGGAGTTTTCTCACACCAGGGGTATTTTGGTCATTTTACCCCCAAGGGTATTTTTGGTATTTTCACTCAAGATATGATGGATGCGTGCTTTCGCGTCGAGAGTGATTTCCGTAGAGTGGTGGCAAGAGAGGCCGATGCAGGATACTCTGACAAAGCTAAGAGGTTAAGAGAAGAGATTTGAGTTGGTGGCATGCCAGGACGTTTGGTCAAGATTCAGAAGAGAGGCCCGGTTGGGAAAATTTCAAAGACCCCACCACAAAATCTAGTTGTACAGCAGGCCGTAGGAGTTGCTGCATTGCAATAAGAGTCATGACGGTGAATGTGGGAAGTTGGCAGGAGTATGTTACCAATGCAGACAGGTGGATTATCTCATTAGAAATTGACCAGAGACGAGGAAGAATGCTCTGGGAGAAGCGGCTCAGCATCCGAGGACGAATGCCCGCGTCCATGTCATGACTGACACAGATATTTAGGAAGCCACCGACGTGGTATGATGGACAATTTTAGTGAATAAGATATTTGCCAATGTACTTTTCTATAGCGGCGTGAACCACTTTTTCGTGGCAAAGGGATTCGCTAAGCGCTTTTGTGGTTGACTAGAATAGTTGAAGTTATCAGCGAGTGTTCTAGACCCACGAGTGTCACTGAAGTGTGGAGTTCTTGGGTCTAGCTAGTCATTACAAGCAGTTTGCCAAGAGAATCTCAACAATAGCAGTGCCCCTCAATCGCCTTACTCAAAAGAAGTCCAAGTTTGAGTGAACAGTGAAATGCGAGAAAAGCTTCACGGAGCTTAAGAGGAGGTTAACCACAGCTCCAGTATTGGCTCAACCTTCTGGTACTGATTGGTTTTGTGATATGTAGTGATGCGTCGAAAAACTGTCTCGGTACGTAAACTGTACCGTAAGTTATGATTTTCCATCAAAATCGAGTTTAGTTTGATACTTCACTTGTTGGTTGTGTTTTCATGCAACATGAAAAAGTTATCGCGTATGCCTCGAGACAGCTAAACATGAGGCAGCGAAGATGGTTGGAACTACAAAGGACTACGACTTGACCATTTATTATCATCCTGGAAAAGCTAATAAAGTGGTCGATGTATTAAGCAGAAAATCTAACCATGCGCGACAGTCACCACTTGAGAGAGAAATAGAAGAATTTAGCTTGGGTTTGGTTGACTCTATAGTTAATGTTTTCGCATCATTGACCGTAACCCAGAGTTTGATGGATTGGGTGAAAGAAACTCAAAAGAAGAATAAGACTGTGGGTGATATTGCTGGGAAACTGAGGTATAGTCAGGTTGATAGATTTCAGACCAATGAGAACGGGAGCTTATGTTTAGAGGAAAAAAAAGAAAGAAAAAGGGGTGTACCTGATTTAGATGAGCTAAGGAAAGAAAATTTTGCGAAGGGCTCACAACTCAAGGTTATCGATAAATCATGGTAGCACCAGAATGTACAGGGATCTCTGACAATACTATTGGTGGTGTAAGATGAAGAGGCATATTGTGGAGTTCATTGAAAGATGTCTGGTATGCCAGCAAGTTGGGGCTGAACACCAATGACCTGATGGATTATCGATGTTGTCGGAGATTCCAGAGTAGAAATAAAAACGTAGCACGAAGGACTTTGTGGTTGGTTTACTGAGAACAAGAAGCGGATATAACATGATTTTGGTCATTGTGGATCGATTAACCAAATTTACCCATTTTCTACCCATCTCGAATGAATCGTCTCTCGATAAGTTTGTAATTCTATACATTGACAATATTGTCAGTCTGCACGGTGTTCCCATGAGTATAGTGTCTGGCCGAGATCAACGGTTTACTTCCAAGCTCTGGGCAGTATTCTAGAGAGCCATGGGGACGGAGTTAAGGATGAGTACATCCTATCATCCTCAGACAGATGGAGAGTCTGAGCGAATTACGCAGAACCTAGAAGACATGTTAAGAGCTGGTGTCCTAGATTTCAAAAGGAGTTGGGATGGAATGGTGAAGTCAAGGGAGTTCGATTATAATAACAGTCACCATAGTGCAATCGATATAGCTTCCTTTTGAAGGTTTGTATAGAGGGAAGTGTAGGTCCCCAGTTTATTAGGATGAAGTCGGCGTGAGGACCCTCGCAGGACCTGAGTTACTCATGAAGCATTAAAAAAGATGAGAATCATTCAAGATAACCTCAAGATGGCTCAGGACCACAACAAAAGTTGGGCGGATTCCAAACGACAGCCTTTGGAGTTTAATGTAGGTGAGAAGGTTTATTTAAGAGTATCACCTACGAAAAGTATTGTGAGGTTTGCAGTCAAAGACAAGGTAAGTCCCTGTTTTGTTGGTTCCTATGAATACTGGAGAAAGTAGGCACTTTGGCATTTAGATTGGCATTACCTCCGGTATTGGCGCAAGTGCATAACGTTTTCCACGTATCACAGTTAAGGAAATATATGACGGATCCGAGTCATGTTCTCGAAACACAACCTTTAAACTCAATGGTAATGCCACTTATGAGGAAGTACCGGTGATGATCGTGGACCAGAAAGAACAAGTTTTGAAGAAGCAGGTGATTCCCTATATGAAGGTCCTATGGCGCAATCACACAGAACGGGAAGAAACTTGGGAGCTTGAAGGGCAGATGCAGGAGAAGTATTCTCAATTTTTCAGCTAGAGGTACATAAGTTTCGAGGACGAAACTTTTTGTAAGGGTGGTGGAATGTCATACCCCGCAACTTTTGGGTCCGACATTAAATAATTAGGAAGAAAATTAAAATACAATTTTATTAATTGTATAGATTTATGAGGCATATTTGAATAAAATATAGGTGGAAGAATAGTCAAAAAGCTGAAATTGAGGAAATTAGGCCAAAATACCAAAACTACCACTCCCCACTTAAATGCTGGGGGAGTTACATAAATTAGTATAACTCCCCATTACACCAGTAGACCATCGGTTACAAAGGACATGGGAAGAGGAGGAAAACAGCTGAAGGGAGAAAAAGGAAGAAAGAGAGAAAGAAGAAGAAGAAGATGAGGAAGAAAGAGCGGCCAAACTAGGTTCAACCTTTCCTGAAATCCTGCAGTAAACCGTAAGACTATCTTGAAACAAAGGCAAGTAATCTTTCTATACGCTTTACGCTAATTTTGATTCGATAGGCCGTATGTTCTTATAAGGAGAAAATCCGGATCAAACATTAGTAACGTTGATTTGTTATGTTAAATGCCTTACTATATGTAATTGTTGTTGTTGATTGAGTAAAGTCATGTTCTTTGGACCAATTTTTGAAAATGGTTATGTTGTGATCTTTGTTTTTAAATATGCCCATAAAAGTGTTATCCGTGATGTGTTCATTGTGTTGGTATAAGTTCTTAAGTTTACTAACTACACCTTAGATGTTTTGAGAGTATTTGCAGGAAGTTGAAGGATGAATGATGGCATTGTTGTAGACTTGTTGTGTTGGAAAGTTTGAAGATATATATTAAAAGTTGTGGGTGATAGAAGGTTTAGAGTGGATATTATTTTACATGTTTGAGAATCAGTTCATGTTAGTTGTGTGTTAAGCATGATGAATTTAGATGGTAAGATTGATCTTGAAGTGTTTAACATGAAAGGGATGAAGAAGAAAGGTGATCGGGAGAAGTTACTACATAAAATTGCAGTTCTGGAACCGTCAGAACACTTCGAATACCTACTTTAGGCGCTTCAAGTCACATTAGGCGCCTAAAGTAGGCGTTCAATGTGTCCCAGTGCATTCCAGAACACTTCGAACACCTACATTAAGCGCTTCATGTCACATAAGGCGCTTCATGTAGGCGTTCGATGTGTCACAGCACATTCCAGAATACTTCAAACACCTCCAAAGGCGTTCGATGTCACATAAGGCGCTTCATGTAGGCGTTTGATGTATACCAGCACATTCCAGAACACTTCGAATGACTAGAATAGGCGCTCCAAGTCACTTTAGGCGCCTCCTGAAGGCGTTCCAAGTGTACTTGAAGTTCCTAATTGACCCATTAAGCGCTCCATGTGTGTGAGATACCTTTATTCTCTTCCATTGATAATAAAATACAAGTGTTTTTGAAGTGTGCTGGAGTTGTTAACATTAAGTGTGAATGAGTAGGGCTAAGTAGGAATTCGAAGTGAATTTGCAATACGAAAGGGCATGAAGTGGTATGAATGAGGTGTACATGAGTTGTAAACATTAAGTGTGATTGAGTAAAGTTAGGTATGAATTCGAAGTGAGTTAACAATATGGAATGGCATAAAATGGTACGAATAAGGTGTGTTTGAGGAAGTATGAATGAGCAAGGTTAAGTGTGAACTCGAGATGATTTTTGTAATACGAAGGGACATGAAATGGTACGAGCAGGGTGTGATAGGGGTTCAGGACTTTGTACTTGATATGTAAAGTGTGTGTGCATGTTTACACGTTTGGTATGATGTTACATGAGCATTCTGCATCATGACATAAACACTTTGCATTTCGACATGAGTTTTGTTTTGCGAAAAGAATACGAGTTTGAAAAGAAGATTAAAGTTTTCGAAAAGCAACTATGGTTGCTGGATGATCGCAGGGTATAAAAGTCACGCCTGCGAAAGCAGGTTATAAAAGCGTGACCTGTGAATCAACAGCAGGGTATAAAGTATTTTATGGGATCGTGGACCTATCAGCACAGAAAATAAAGTTATTTTGTAGGGTCGTGGACCTATCAGCACAGAAAATAAAGTTATTTTATAGGATCGTTGACCTATCAGCACGGATATAAAGATATATGTTATGGGACCGTGGACCTATCAGCACGGGGTATAAAGTTATATGTTATGGGACCGTGGACCTATCAGCACGGTGTATAAAGTTATATGTTATGGGGCCGTGGACCTTTCAGCACGGGGTATAAAGTTATGTGTTATGGGGCCGTGGTCAGCACGGGGTATAAAGTTCTGTTTCCTGTGGACTGATCACCCACAGGGTATAAAGTTCTGCTACGCAAAGAATATGATAAGAAGAATTATGAAAAGTTTTGTGAAATGACACGCATGACATGTTTACGAAAGAAGACATATGCATGGGTGTTGTGTGTGTTTTTGAAGAAGTACATGCATCATGTTACAGGAAACATAAGATTTGACATACAAGAAATGTTACTAGCATATGTTCTTTTTATGTAGTATGTTTTGGTCTATATGTGTTGGTTTCATTTTGTGTGTTAATTATGTGGCTTATATGGATTTGACGACTCGTTATAAAGATGTTATTTGCCAACCCGAGCACCTTATTTTGGGCATTGATTTATATACCGGTGACTCGTCGTGTGTGATCCCGTAAAGTGTATAGACGGGTTACTTGCTAGTGATGTTTTCGCTAAGAACAATTACTCTATCTGCTTTTCAGGTGAGTTAAAGTACGAGATGACATTGTAGAAGATATCAGCGAGTGGGCTCATTGGGACGATAGTCACTAAAATGGACAGACTTACAGTCCTTAGCCTTTAGTTGAGGGATTTACTGTTAAAACTTTGTATTGAAGGATACTTGAGACACTCTCCCTGACACGTTTTATTTCCGCTATGTTTCATTTGGGATACTGTTGTTATTGAAGTTTTAATTCTACGACGTTTTCGATGATTTATCTTACGTCATGAATGACGTGTGCTTGATCTGCTTTGACGCTTCGTAGTTCTCGTAGTAGGCTACGGCGGGTGCACTGGTACCGATGTCCAGTATCGGGCCGGGGTGCTACATTGCTATTACTGTAGTTGTTGCTTGCACTAGTTGTTAGTGTGAGAATTGTTGCTGGTGTTCTTATTAAAGGTAATAAGAAAATTTGCTGTTGAAAATTCACTTAGGAAACAAAGTGGTAATGGAGTACAATCAATTAAATTCGAACCACTCCATATAGTGTGTTCATGCACTATCTCTCATATTTTTTTTTTATATATTTTGGAGAACATATGAGTGTACTTGAACAAAATAAAAAGAAACAGAAAAATAGCTTAACAATCTATTCACCCTTTAAAGTGATTGATACGGAACTTACACCACTAAATTACCAAGAAGTTCACTATCTGAAGGTAATGGCTTGGAATATTTGAGCCCTTCTTCTACTGCTGTTGCAGAATGTTGCCATTCCTCAATTGGAATTTTCTCAGGTTTAGTCTCGATTTCTGAGTCTGAGTAGTGTACATACTTTCATCTACATGTCTCTTCTTCAGGTATACTCTATATTCACGACCAATATTTGACTAAGACACATCTTGCGTGTGTGTGAGAGTAGGTTTAAAACCTTCGACAACGAAATTGTGCATCCCTTCAGAAGCTACGTCACCTGGTTTATTTGAAGTATCAGCAAGAAGCACAGCATAATGGTCGGGCGTATTAGGTTTAACTTCTTTTTTCTTCCACACTGGCTTTTTTGGATTGGGCGTTGCAACTATGTCAAGCCTGTGGTCGGACTTATCTTTAGATGTCTGTGGTGTTTGTAATTCCTTGCTTATCCCTTCTGTTTTTGTGCAGGCAGCTACTATATGACCAAACTTTAGACATTGTAAACAGTAACTTGACATGTTTCACATGCTACGTGTTGAATAAACGCATTTTTACCATATTGAATGTGTAAACGATAAGGAAGCGGCATCGTCACATCCACCTCTACGCATATCCTGGCGGCGGATGGTCCCTTATAATTGAGTGTAGCATTATCGTCCCGGACAGGCAATCCAATCAAAGTTGCTTTCACATGCAATGCACCATCGATCATGCAGGTGTATAGGTTGTTGCAGCCCGCTCCCGGACTAGGTCGTACATATGACAAACAAATGTGTTTCGACTCATCGAAAGTTATAAATAACTTAATTTGTTAAGTAAACTGCTTAAATAAATAGCTTTATGTAATTAAATAATACTTAAGTCAAGTAGTCCATACTATGGTTAAATGGGCTAATAAAATTAAATTGAGAAACTCCACTCTCCTCTTCCAAGTGGGCTGGCCGCCCATCTCTATTGAAGCCCAAAAGCTTTACAACCCAAAATAAAGCCTCATATCTTGATTTTTCCTCCATCAAAATATCTCAACAAGAAAAATAATAAAAAATTTCAAACACAATCATTCTATCTAAAACCCAATAAGCCTATTTTTCTTTTCCCTCCCCTTACTCAAATGAGGAAAACTTCTTTCATCACACTTCATTTTCTCCACTCTTCCAACCCTTCTATATAAACGAAATCCCCCTAAGGCTTCATGGCTTTGCCTTCAACTTATTTCACTAAGCCCTATTAGAAGCAAGTTTATCTCTCTCTCACTCCCTTAAACTCTCGGCCTAAGGGAGAACAAGGAGAAGACTAGGTCGTTAAGCAAGTTAAGGTAAGCTCATCTTCCTAACTCTCTTAAGAAATGAAGGTAGCTCAAGTGTTACTTCTCTAGCTCCATGCTCATGAAGCTCATTGTTTTCTTTTTCCCTCTCCTATGGCAAACCATACGCTACCAACACCATAGGAGGAACCATCCAAGCTTCAAGTGTGGAAGAACTAGGCTCAAGTGCAAGAACCCATCAAGAATAAAGACTTGAAGGAAAGTATTTTCTCTATCTACCTAGAAATGTATTTGGGCCTTGAATATGCCACTAGTAGACCTTGAGTTATCTTTTAGAATAAAATCCTAGATTATTTGGTGCCTTACAGTACAAGGGATGTAATTTCTCCTAGTATTGACGGTTGGGGCTAAATGCTATAAGCATTGTTGAATTGTTGATTTTATTCATCCTTAAAAAGCTTATCTTTCATGGTTAAAAATCAAGGGAAATGAACCAAGGAAAGATAGGATGTTAAGGTACACACTTATGGATAAAGTGGAGCAAGAAGTTTGGAAGTTTGGTGGGTCTATCCTACCTTACCCCTGGTTTTGGTTAAGGCAGAGGGGGGGTTCGGTTTTGATACTTAAAGGGTATTCAGAATTTTAAGTAAGTGAACAAGAAGATAAAGAATGGAGTAGGAGAAATTGCTTGTTATATGGTTAGCTCTCTTGGTTTAATTTTTGAAATAGAAGTGAGCTTAGAGGGGGGAGGGGGACGGTTCCTGGACAGTAGAGAAAAGGGAACCCATTTTAAGCATAGACATCTTGGGGGTAAAAGAATGTTGTGGTATGTAAGAACAATAAATGGGTATGTACTCTGTTGCTTTTGTAATAATTCCTATTTAATATTGAAAGCATGCATGAAGTAAAGCAGGAATTAGGGAAATGAGGGCTCCTACACCACGGCTAGGACTAAAGAAGTGGAGATGTAGTTTGGTCTTCAAGCTTTATATTTTAAGATGAATTATGTGATTTGTGATGATCAATGAACCTCATTTTTATTGAGATATGGACTACTTTGGATACATGGGTTAAAGTTGCTAACATGAACTCTCTTTTTGTAGCCAAGATATGAAGCCAAGAGAAGGAGAAGGAGCTATTTTATTACTTTTTGATTGTGAGAGAAATTTATAATTAAAACGGACTTTTGGACTATTGTTGTACTAAACTTTACGTAGTATTTTGATGTTGATTTCCTATGGTCATATGTTAACGAATCATCCTAAGATGTTATCATGGTTTATGAGGATGAAGAGGTCTTCAACTATGGCCTATGGTAAGTCAAAATCTATTCTTGAATATGGATATATATATGCTTCGGCATTTGTAGGGGCTGTAGAAGGTTACTTTATTGAAATTCTTGTCATGGTGGGTTGCACTATGATATTAAAAGATTTTAAGAGGATTTAGGAGATCTACTTTAGGAAATTGGACTTGATTAAAAACACGGAAATAAAGATACGTAAAACAGCCCCAAAATAATCCCGGGAAGGTTAGTTTATTACCGAAAATGCCCCAGAAATTCGAGTAAGGTAATGATAAATTGATACCATGAGAATGCGGTTGCGTTGGTACTATTTCGGGGTTGATTCGGGGTCGTAACAGGGAAAACTAAACTGTTTTAAGGTGCTGGAATTTTTCAGCTTATAATAAAAGATAAGAAACCCGGTAATGAATCCGAGGATCGATATAAGAAAATTAGAGTTGAAGGTATAGATGGTTACTACGTACAATTCCGTGCACCATTTGCATATCATGACATACTTCCAAAAAGGTATTGCGTGGTTTTATTTTAAAAGTGTAGCATTTCATTCATTTAATCGTTAAAATGTGACATCGATTAAAAAACCGTATAGAATAAACTGTTATTATGATCGATTCTGGTATTGTTTTGGTTATGGACCCGAGCGTAACATTTTTGCATAGGTTGCCGAGATAATATACAGTTATGGTTATGGTTATGGACCCGAGTGAAACATCCTCTTGTAGGTTGCCGGGGTAATGTACAGTTATGGACAGAATCATTCGTATTTGACTTTTTGTTCATACGAAGAAAAGACGAGCGATGGCTATTTTAAAGTATTGTACAGTATGGTATCGGTCATAAAGTATGATATGGAATGGAATGTTTTTGAAAGTTAAAGTATTGTATTGTGTCGTTTCAAACGGTATCATTGCATCATGTTGCGTCATGTTGCGTCATACGAACTTATAGAGTCCTATTTGCCACATATAAACGAGGAAAGCTGAATAGTGCGCCAGGTAAGAAAATTATGGTTAAGTTATGTTAGATTAGCAAATAAGACTTTCAGTTATGTTTAGTTAGCGAATTTCAGTCTTACTCGACGTTCTGATGTATTTCTTAGTAGATCAGGTAAATACTTGATGAGTGATTTGATCACTCACCCTTTTTATCTCTTATATTTTTCAGAGTCTCCGGAGCACGAGATTGAGTATTTCAAAGATGAACCACAGCAGGAGTATCCGTGAGAGTGACAGCTGTTAGGCTTTAATTTCTATTATTCGTATGATGATCTTCTGGGAACTCTTCGGGTTTTGTGGTACTGACGTAAAAGGTAAAACGTTGAATGCTCTTTGTTGAATGCTTGAAATTCTGCCAGTTTACTACCACAGTTATGATGTTTTATTCAGTATTCCGTGGCTTAGTCATGGAATATACTGTATTGCATCAACGCCTTGTACTCTCTGTAGAGAGGTACGCGGGTGCACCGTACGTGGAACAGACCCGGGTACGAGGCGCTACAGGAAGTCTCTACAATGATACCTAAACGGGAATAATTGACGCATTTAATTTGGGATCATAGTCTCGTCCATTTTGTTAATGACATTTCATAGACGAGTATATTCCATATCCTCCTATAAAAAAACTGTTGGTAATCTTTCTCCTCGTCAAAGTGATTCATCTTGAAGGCCAATTTTTGCATTGCCTTCAAAGCCGGTACTATCAAAAACCTTACCTATAGCGATCATTAATGATCGGCCATGCAAAAAAATGTCAATCAGGGAGAATTTGAATTGGCTACCCGTTTTGTTCCTTCATCCAAAACGTAATGTTATTTCTGTATGTAACATATATATAGGTATATACATGATATATGTGTGTATATATACTGTTGGAGGAAAGTTTGAAAATTTGGAAATAGGTTTGTCCAAAGTTGGTGAGCAACATATTTTGAGCTTAATTATGATTAGTGTCCATTAATTAAAAACGGAAGCTAATTAATCTAAATTATCTATGTAATGAGTAGATGATTTTGACTTTTGAATCACTCAATTACGATAGCGGGTGAATGATAAATTAATACTCAAAGTAGGAGTAAAAAATGGTTAAGAAATAGAAAAATGATGATGTGGCTTCATAAGAATTGAACATATCACCATTTTGTAACTATACCAGATTGGCCATTTGAGTAAAAGTTGCCACCATATATATAATTAGGAGAGGCACTTTTGATGCGTCCTAAGGGCAAGAGAATTTTTGACCGGAGGGAATACGCAAATGGCTGCCACACAAACGCACGTACCGCCGCCGCCTGGACGACTCGTGCTCAGGCTTGTGGCTTGCCCAGTTCTTATCTTTTTGGACAAATTTTCTTTTAAAATTTTCAAGAAAATAATTTACCTAATCCTGATCCTACGGTTATGATTTAATCCTATGATCTAACGGCTCAGATTAAACTGACAGTTCCAGTTGACTGATTCCTACCAGCCGTGGGTTACTGGGTGATCGTGGTGATCATGGGTTGATGGCCGATCGATTGCAGGTCGTGGGTTTGTGGCGGTCGTGCGGTTGCTGTAACCTCCAAGTTTTTTCCCTCTATAAATAGAGGCAGCGCTCTGATTCTAAGGGAACCAGGGAAAAAAATTTTCTTCCCTTCTCATGTTGAATTTCCTCTGCATTTCCTCTATATTCTGTGCCTGCTGCTACGTTCCTGCATGTTGATTGCTACATTGCTACACTGCATACGTTCATTATGAGAAGTCCGAACACTTGATAGATTCATAGAGTTCTTACGTTGCTGTGCTGCTCGTTTGAGCTATACCCATTGTATCCTAGGAGATGTTTGCTACATCCAGTGCTGGCTTAATATACCGGAGCAATTCGTCTTAAGGACAGAGTCCTGAACTCGCCTCGGGTCTCTGATTTGTGCTGAGCTCTGCTCTTCCTTGTACTCAGGTATGCTCTTTCTTGTGCTCAGCTCTGTTCTTCCGTGTGCTGAGCTCTGCTCATCCTTGTGTTGAGCTCTACTTTGTACTGAGCCCTGCTATTTGGCTGAGGACATTCATTGTTTTGCAGCTCTACCATGCTCGGCTTAAGCGGCTTACAAGACCGCACACACTGTAGTGTACAAAATGTCAGTTTTGTTCTCTAATCTGTACAGAATCTGCATTTTCGTATGTGTTAACAATCTTAAGACGAATTCTAGTTCTGATGTTCTATACTGATGGTCTGATTTGCCTCTGATCGCAACCAAATTTTGTCTATTGTGTTGTATTCTTTCAGTTTTTGTTTACGAGACAAACTGTGGCTAACGTTCTATTCGAACACTTGACAGAAACTGAGACACGATGGAAAATGAAGGCTCTAACTCATTCAATGCTGCAAACATCGGTGCTGAGGAACAGAACAGTGATGTTCCGGTTGCACCTACTATTGTTGCGCCTGTTCCTGCTCATGTCCCCTGCGGTTGGACAGGTTGAGAAGCCGGAAAAGTTTTGAGGCAGTTTCTTCAAACGTTGACAGCAAAAGATGCTGTTTTTCTTGACAATGAGGGGTTTGGCTAAAATGCTGACTAAAGGTCCTCCGTAGATGGTTCCTATTGAAGATCAGAATCTGAATATGCAAAACAGTTTAATGGCTGAAGCGTGGAATTATGGTATTTATGTTTGCTTGAGTCATATTTTAAGTTGTTTAGACAATTTGTTTTACGGATTATATTGTACCTTTAAAACTGCAGAGTCACTGTGGATGGCCTTAAATAAGAAGTACCACACAGAGGATGCCGGTACAAAGAAGTTTGTCGTTGGCAAATTTCTTGATTTTAAAATGTAAGAATCCAAGACTATTGTTCCTCGGATTGAGGAATTAAAGATGTGGGTGGCTGAAATAGAAGAAGAGGGCATGTCGCTTAGTGAATCTTTCATAGTGGTGGCTGTGGTTGAGAAGCTACCTCCTTTGTGGAGGGAATTTAGAAGCTATCTCAAACACAAGCGAAAGAAAATGACATTGGAGGATCTGATTGTTCGACTCCGTATAGAGGAGGACAATCGCAAATCCGAAAGAAGGACAAGTTCGAGTTCTGGTCATGCAAAAGCTCATGTCGCAGAGGCGACCAAAAAGAAAAAGGGAAATCATGTCGGAGTGAACCCTAAAGGAAAGAAAGTTGCCAAAAGGTTCACTAAAAAATGTTATAACTAAGGAATTCGGGAGCACCGCAGTGTTGACTGCCGTAAGCCCAAGAAAAAACGGGAAAAAGCGAAAGCCAACCTTGTCAGCCAGATGGATGATTTGGATTTGTGCGCTGTTGTTTCTGAGTGCAACGCAGTAGGAAATCCTTGTGAATGGCGGATGGACACTAGCGCCGCTCAACATGTCTGTGCAAACAGGGCGATGTGTTGGATGGTGCACCTGCAGTAAACACCACTAGAGGGGGTGAATAGTGGTTAGCGGAAATTACACTATTATCCTTGGTTAAAATTCCCTTTAAAAACGGAATCTGAGACCACCTCAAATTCTAAAGCTGTTTTTGAAAAGTCCAAAATCAGTGTACACAAATTCAAAAATTATGAAACTTTTTAGAAATTAACTTCAATGTCTCTCCTAGATTCTGTCCAAAAATCATATAAAAATAAGATTGTTGGACCCTTCAAATAAATAAAAAGATTCAGGTGGTCAATATGGACAGAATTGGATAAAACAATGTTGAACTTTGCAAACTGTTTCTCTTTAATTAGTCAACCAAAAAGGTTGATCTTTATGTCAAAACACTCCTTAGAATGCCTAGTTTATGTTTGCAAAAAACCCTGACCTTAAACAATTCTTGATGAAAACAGAATTAAAATATTCTTGAAAATGGTCAGATTGCAGACTGATTGGAGTAGTTATCTTGCAATGACTGAAAGACTAACTTTCCTTTGCTCAAATAAAGTGATTCTTGTTGCAAATGAAAGTTAACAGTATGAATTATAACTTCACCAAAAATCACGAATTTGAAAGTGTTTTGATATTTTTCAAGACGTGAGAATTCGGATGAAAAATGCAGTGAAAACGGGCAGAAAAACAGAAAAATGTAAAGAAGACAAGAGCACCAAAGATTTATTCTGGTTAGGTTAATGTGACCTACTCAAGTCCCAAACACCTTTCTTTGGATTTCACTATGGTATGAACACAAATACAACAAGAGCCAATCTTGGACCTTGAGTTAAACATCAATCCTATTCAAGACTTGGATGAACACCTCCATGCAACTCTTGGTTGCAACACCTCTATCACTTATTGGTGTAGCCTTATAAACATGGCTAACCAATCTTACAAAGATAGCCCAAGAAGGTGTGCATATGTAGCTCAACAACAACAACAAATGAAACACCTTAGTTACACAAAGAAAGAATCAAGAAGAAGAGAATAGCAAGAATGATCTTCAAGTTTGCTTGAAATTTTTCTTCTTCTTCTTCACCTTTGCCTTCTATTTATAGTGTGAAATAGGCCTTGAAGATAAGACCTCCAATGTGTCAATGTCTTCATGATCAATGCTTAAGTGTGTTCACATCAATGGTTTGCCACATAAACATCTTGTACACTTGGCAAAATGAAACAACAAAATTGGTCCACCTTGGCACACCTTATGTGGCCGAAATTTCCACCTAGAATTGTCTTGATTTATCTTTTGCAAAATGGAGATAATAAGAAAGCATATGCCACAAAAATCCCTCAAATCCTTGCCATGAGAATAGGTCAAGTGAGGCTGCAAATTTTGGACAAAACAGCCCCATTTTTCAGCCATATAGCCTTTGGATTTGAAGTTGGAATTTCCAAGTTGGCAATTTTGCCAACTAGCTTCTTTTTTGTTGGTCCACTTGACATAAAGTACTAAAATGAATACACCATCATTTTCACCTATAAATACATGTTTGGAGGGCTGTATATATGAATATCAACTCAGATTTTTGAAAAAGAAATCAACAAATAATAGTTGACAAGATTATGCCAACGTATAACACCAAAATTCCCACAATTTCTCCTTGTATGTGTTAGGTCCGAAATACACTCTAGAAGGGGGTGAACAGAGTGTTTGGCTCTTTTGCGGAATTTTCTCGTTTGTCTCAACTCAAAAAGATATTCAAATTCAGAGCAAGAATTGGAGATGAGAAATAATGAATGAGTACACCGGATATAGAGTGGTTCGAATCGTAAATGATTCTACTCCACTGCCACTTTGTTTCCAAAGTGGATTTTCAACAACTACTCTTCTTATTATGAACAATAAGAACAACCACAGCAATACTTACACTAACACTCTAGTGTAAGCAACAACAACAACTTCTTGCACAAAACACACTTGTGCAAATACAGCAACTACAGCTCTTAGCAAGAACAACTTCTTGCTTTCTCACAACTTCAACAAAAGTTCTCTCAAGAACTTCTCACAGTGGGTTGAAGAGATATGGTAAGGTTCACACTTTCTCACAAGTCTAAGCACAAGCAAGAGATCAAATATTTATGGTTCCTCTTGTGCTTGACTCTCTTTCTCTCAATATACAATAATGAAGATCAAAGAAAAGCTAGACAAGCTTTAAACAAATTTACAAGTATGAGAGAAATATACAACAATGGAAAATGAAGCTAGATGATGTTGAAAGTGTATATTTGCTTCATCCAAGCCTCTTCCATTTATAGACAAAGTTGACCACGTTTTTGAGGCTCACCACCAAGTCTTCATCTTCAAAAATGTCAAGATAGTGCCCAAATAGTCTTTAGCCACCCTATGGAATGATTTGATCTTGGATAGCCACCCTAGAGAATCTTAGACATGTTTAAAATAGTCAAGGAAGCATGTAGTATGTTGGGTTAAAGTCCACAAGAAATTTGAGCAAGATTGGAGAGAGAAAATATCATAGATCTCCCTTGGATTTTGTTCCAACGTTTGAAAATTTTTGAATCCTGGAGACGTCGATCGATCTACGTGCCAGAGCTGAGAGATCGACGTCTCTCAGTCAGACGTCGATCGATCGACGTCAGCCTGGCTAAGAGATCGACGTCTCTCAGAATGACGTCGATCGATCGACGTCATTAGGCTGAGAGATCGACGTCTCTCAGATGTATGTCGATCGATCGACATACCTGAAGCTGAGAGATCGACGTCTCTCAGTTATACGTCGATCGATCGACGTATGCTTAACTGAGAGATCGACGTCTCTCAGATACATGTCAATCGATCTACATCTCTTAGCTGAGAGTATGACGTTGTTCTGAGTGCTTAAATTTTTACCAAACTTCACATGGATCTTTTGAGGAGCTGATGTAACCTTCATCCGATTCATGAGAGATTTTTCGTCTCGCACATGTTTACTTCAATTTTGCTTTGAACTTAAGATATGAAATTTCATCTTATTCTTTTTTTTAAAACATCTTTTTGTATCATCAAAACATTTTATAAACTAACAATCTCCCCCTTTTTGATGATTTCAAAACCGAGATTCTAAAAGATGTTTTTGCTTTATTTTTGAATATTTTACATTTGAAAAATATCAATCTCCCCCTAAGTATATGCACTCTATACCTTCCACAATAATGAACAAGATTCTGCAAATCCAATCATCCTTAAATTTGCTCCCCCTCAACCAGATAACTTTTCATGCTCATTTTCATTTCACTAACAATTGTCAAAGATTACAATTTTCAAGCTTACCTCATTTTGCCAAAGAAAAGCAACATGCCAATAAATCATTCCAATAAACCATGCCAATAAACCATTTAAGCAAATAAGCCAATAAGCAACAAATAAGTCAAATAAACCACTTAATCAACCAATGAGCCAACAACCATTTTCTCCCCCTTTTTGAAAGCATCAAAAAAAATAAGCAACAATACTTCATTAAATTCAAAGACTCATTCAAGTTTTACAACCAACAACAAACGCTAAGCTAGAACTAGAAGCAAGCTAAAACAAAACACTCTAGTCTTCATCTGAAGAAAACGTGATTCCAGGAATACACGCTTTCATTTTTGCCTTGAGCTTGACAAATCTTGATTCGTGCACGGTTACTTTGCCCTTTAGCTCACCGACTTCCTGCTGAAGACTAATAACTTGAGCTTGAAGTTCTGGAACATTGGAGCTCAAGCTACTTGGTGCTGGTTGAGCGTCCGGTTCAGGAATAGGTGCCTCATCCGGAAAGTCTTCCTCTTCTTCCCTTGCCTCCTCCTCCTGTTCTCTCCTCATCGCTTCTTTTCTAGACTTTAGTATTTGTTGGATATTGACTTTATCGTAGAAGTCTTTGTGCGTAATACTGTCAATATCCGTGTCATCAACCAGAATACCCGACTTCACAAGCATCCTATAAATAAGATTACTATAGGGTAGGGCCTTGTTTTGTTTGGTTGCTGCTTCGACAACATTTGTCATGAAAATCTCCCCAAAGTTAACCTTCACCCGGTTAGCTATTCGGTACGCTATGTAGAAGTCAAGGTTACTTGGCAGTTTTGCGGATTTACCATTGATACAGAATGTAACAATGGCCAGAAGAGTGCGGTAGACTAAAGGCATATCATTTGTGTTTTTACTAGGATGGAAGCCTAGGAAAGTCTTAACTTCATCTTCAGATACTTTCCATTTGGCTGCATCCCATTTCCACGCATCAAACTCAAAATACCCTTCGTTGGGTACACCAATCAGGTCACAAATTTTTTCAACTTTCCATTTGATATGGTGTCCATCAATAACAGAGTGTAGAGCTAAGGGAAGGTTATTTATGTATTCAATCCACAAATTTGCATAAAATAGTCGAGTATACCTAGTGGACATTTTTGACATCTCATTCTCATTCCATATACTCCTCCACTCTTGAACATCCAGCCACTCAATGATTGGGCTTAGTTCATTATTGCTTAGAATATCATTTATTCTAAGAAACTTGAGTGGGATGGTTGCTCTTTCATCATCATCCCATTTATCATATAAAATCTGAGAATGTCTAGTTATATACCTTATTTGCCCCGGGTGCAAGGGTTCCGTCAAGGCCTCCTTGGCATCTTTTGCTTTAATCCAAGGGAAGTTTGAGAGGGTGAGCTCATTTCTAATCCCGGCAAGTACGCGCCCTTGACTCATATCCATTGATTGTTTCATCCTAGGTTGAGAAGATTGTCCTTGAGAGGAGCTTGAACCTTCTCCTCCACCCCTAGAAGATCTAGGTCTCTTGGTTGTATTTTTGCTCCTTGAAGACATTTTTTAGATTTTAGGGCTTGAGAGAGAGAATTGTAGTTTGAAATGTGAGGAATTTAAGAGAGGAACTCAAGAATCAAGAGCAGAAATAAGTTAAATGTTGATTTGGAGATGAAATTGAAGAGAGAAATGGCTTTGGAAGGAAAGGGGCGGCGTTTTTGTAGGGTTTTAGCCGATGAAATGGTGAAAAGTGAAGAGGAATTCGCGTTTTGCAGAGTATTTATATCTGCTGAAATTCGTCGATGTCGATCGATCGACGTCTGAGTTCGACGTACGTCGATCGATCGATGTCAGAGATCGACGTACGTTAATCTCTTGTTTTGATACGTCGATCGATCGACGTGTCCCTGATTTTGAAATTTTCAATTTTCATCCCTTCAACTGATGTTTATCATTCCTAGTCTCGTTCTAATTGATTCAAATGTCTCAGTGGGGAGAGATTTGGTAAAGATGTCCGCCAGTTGGTCATTTGTTGGAACAAACTCAATGCATACCAATCCTTTTTGAATGCAATTTCTTATGAAATGATGTCTCACTTCAATGTGTTTTGTTCTACTATGATGAACCGGGTTTTGTGCTATACTTATGGCTGAGGTATTGTCACATAGGATGGGAAATTTATCAAACTTAACATTGTAATCATTCAATGTGTTTGTCATCCAAAGTAGTTGTGCACAACATAAAGCGGCCGATATATATTCGGATTCCGCCGTTGAAAGTGACACACTATTTTGTTTCTTAGAGAACCAAGAAACCAAGCAATCTCCAAGGAATTGACACGTCCCGGAGGTGCTTTTCCTATCAACAAGATTTCCGGCATAGTCGGAGTCAGTATACCCTCTTAAATCAAAACATCCATTTTTGGGATAAAACAATCCAAAATTCAAAGTTCCTTTTAAATACCTAAAGATACGTTTAACAGCAACTAAATGTGATTCCTTAGGCATACTTTGAAATCTAGCACATAAGCACACAGCATGCAAAATATCCGGTCTACTAGCGGTTAAATAAAGTAAACTACCAATCATACCCCTATATTTGGTTACCTCAACCGGCTTTCCTTTTTCGTATTTGTCAAGCCTTAAACTTGTGCTCATTGGAGTGCTCACACTTTTTCCATCCTCGAATTTGTACTTCTTGAGCAAATCCTTTGTGTACTTTGTTTGAGATATGTACACTCCATCTTGAGTTTGCTTGATTTGTAGACCAAGGAAGTAGTTGAGTTCACCCATCATGCTCATTTCAAATTCTCCTTCCATCAATTTTACAAAATGCTCACAAAGAGAATCGTTAGTAGCACCAAATATAATATCATCCACATAAATTTGAACAAGCAATTGATGGTTTCCTTGTTCTTTAATAAAAAGAGTAGTGTCGACTTTTCCTCTTGAAAACTCGTTCTCAAGTAGGAAGGTACTTAACCTATCATACCAAGCCCTAGGAGCTTGTTTAAGTCCATAAAGGGCCTTTTTGAGTTTAAAAACATGATTTGGAAAATCATGATTTTCAAACCCCGGAGGTTGAGCTACATAGACCTCTTCTTGAATTATTCCATTCAAGAATGCGGATTTCACATCCATTTGATATAGTTTGAAATCCTTATAGCATGCATATGCTAATAGCATCCTAATAGCTTCTAACCTAGCTACGGGGGCAAAAGTTTCATCATAGTCTATGCCTTCCTCTTGCCTATAGCCTTGTGCTACTAACCTAGCTTTGTTTCTAGTGATGTTTCCTTTATCATCCATTTTATTTCTAAATACCCATTTAGTGCCAATTACGGGATGATCACTAAGTTTAGCAACTAATTCCCAAACATCACTTCTTTCAAATTGATTTAATTCTTCTTGCATAGCCAATACCCAATCTTCATCATTTATTGCCTCCTTTATGTTTTTAGCCTCAACTTGTGAAATGAAGGCATTTTCATTGAATTTTCTCCTAGTCATTATGTCTTGGCTAGTTTCACCTAATATCAACTCTTTAGGGTGATCTTTCCTATACTTATATGAATCCGGTAAATTTGAGGTATCTCCTCTTACTTCTTCATTTTCAACCTTAGGTTCAAGTGGATCAATCCTAAGGTCAATAACAATATTATCTTTTGGATTCTCAAATTTCTCTATATGGCTTACTTCAATTATTTCATCATCATCATCATCATTAATGTTTGACTTGTCCTCATTGAGTTCACTAAATTTGACATGAATTGATTCTTCAACTTTCATGCTTCTTTTATTATATACTCTAAATGCCTTGCTATTTTGAGCATAACCCATAAAGATTCCTTCATCTGCTTTGAAGTCGAGTTTATCCAAGTTATCTTTGGTGTTAAGTATAAAACACTTACAACCAAAAACCTTGAAATAACCAATATTTGGTACTCTACCTTTCCAAAGCTCATAAGGAGTCTTTTTGAGAAATGGTCTCAAATAAACTCTATTTATCACATGACAAGCGGTATTTACCGCTTCAGCCCAAAGATATTTGGGTAACTCAAATTCGTTTAGCATGGCTCTACTCATTTCTTGAAGTGTTTTATTCTTTCTTTCCGCAACACCATTTTGTTGAGGAGTTCTTGGAGCTGAGAAATTGTGTCCATATCCCTTGGATACGCAAAATTCTTGAAATTCTCCATCAAACTCACCACCTCTATCACTTCTAATTTCCTTAATTGTGTCCTCTCTTTGATTTTCTAATCTCTTACAAAGCTTTATAAATTCTTGGCATGCATCATTCTTTTTAGCTAAGAACATTACCCAAGTGTACCTAGAGAAGTCATCTACCACCACAATGGTGTAATGTTTTCCACTTAGACTTGCCGTACCAATATCCCCATACAAATCCATATGAAGCAATTGTAGGGGTTTGGTGGTGGAGATTTCACTTTTGGGTTTGAAGCTTGTTTTAACAAGCTTTGCCTTTTGACAAGTGTCACATAAGCCATGGTTTTCGAAATTTAATTTTGGAAGACCTTGGACTTTTTCATTTTTGCAAATCTCTTTGAAGTTTGTAAAACTAATATGTCCAAGTCATCTATGCCATGGTTGAGTCAAATCATTTTTGGAAACTAGGCAAGAAACATTTTGTGATATCAAATCATGTGTGCTAAATTTGTAAACATCATTTTTACGAATAGCTTCAAAAACAATCTTATCGTTCTTTTTCACAACACATTTTCTTTTCACAAACTCTATTTGAAAATTAGCATCACATAGTTGGCTAACACTTATCAAATTATACTTAAGCCCTTCTACATATAGTACACCATGTCCAAGGATTTTGGCTCTCCCATTGCCAAAATACACCGTTCCACCATCTTGGAGTTTGAGCTTGGTGAACAATGCCTTGTCTCCGGTCATGTGAGTTGAACATCCGCTGTCCATAAGCCATTTGGTTCCTTCTTCTTTGGCTACTCCATTTATCTTGAGAGCCTACAAAACCAAAAGATGTATGCATTGGTACCCTTTGATGGTTGGGTCCTTTAGGGTTAGTTTTTTGACCCTTAGGCTTCCAAACATATGGGCTTTCAAATCGAGCTTTACATGCTTTCTTTACATGTCCTAGTTTGTTGCAATAAAAAAAAGTGGGTACATGCTTTGGTTTAGAAGATGATGAATTTTGTTGTGTTTTTCTATTGTTTGCCTTTTTCTTTAAGGACTTAGGTTTAATAAAAGAAGATGATGAGTTAAATCCTAAACCGGATTTATCATTTCCAATTCTTTGTAAGTCTAAATTTAGTTTCTCACATTCTTTTCTAATTTCTTCATTTTCAAGAGCTACGGTTTTATGCATGGTAAGTATGATATCATGCTCTTGAAACATCAAAATATTTTTGTCATGCAAGCTCTTATTTTCTAAAATGCATTTCTTGAATTCTTTCTTTAAATGCTTATATTTCAAATTTAATTTCTCAAAGTCATCTTGCAAATCTCCTATTTCATCATGCAAATTTGAAGGGTTAGAATTCACCTCAAGGTCATCTTCAATCGCCATAAGACAAGTATGTTGAAACTTTGGATTGTCAACCATTGCCACAAGTCCAACACCTTGATCTTCACTCTCTTCCGATTCCGAAAGGAGATCATCCCACGTGGTTACCTCCGCATTGAGGGCTTTCTTCTTTTGAGGAAAGACCTTTTTCTCTTGCTTTTGCGGTTCTTTTACGTGGCAATCGGCAATGAAGTGACCGGGTCGACCACATCTATAGCAATTTTCACTTGCTTCCTTTTCTTTAGATGGTTTCTTGAAAAACTTTCTTGCTTGAGCTTTGTTTCTAGTTGCCATTCTTCTAAATTTTCTTACTAGAAGGGAAACTTCCTCATCCGATTCATCGGACTCTACTACCAATCCTTTGTGTGATGTTTGTGTAGGCTTGATGGGATTCATCCTATTTTGTTCACCAATAAGAATTTCATGAGTAAGAAGATTACCGGATAGCTCATCAAGGGTAAGAGTCTTGAGATTCTTTGATTCGGTGATGGCGGTGACTTTGGGTGTCCATTCTCTTGGCAAAGAGTTGAGGAGTTTTGAGACAAGGTCTTCATTTGAGATTTTCTTGTCAACCATGGAGAGTTGATTCACTATTCGTGTGAATCGATCGATTGTCTCCTCAATCTTGTCACCGCTTTTCATTCCGAACATCTCATACTCCTTCATGAGCATAAGTCGTTTGGCCATTCTTACTTGCTCAGTTCCTTCATGTATCATTTCAAGCCTTTTCCATGCCTCATGAGCTGTTTCAAGACCTTGAAGTCTTATAAGCCCGGTGGTGGTGAGAGCACTTGAGAGAATATCAAATGCTTTGCCATTAATGGCAAATCTTATCTTTTCTTCATCGGTGTAGTCATCCTCATCTTTGAATATTGATTCTTCTTTTGAGTTGGTAATCATAGGAACTTCAATTCCTTTGACAACGGCTCTCCATATATCGAATCCACAGCCTTTCAAGTTATTGATCATTCGAAATTTCCACAAGGAATAATTTTGGGCATCAAACATAGGTGCTTTAGTGTTTGATCCGGAAAATAGTGCAGTAGGCTTAGGAGATGAAGAGGTTGAGGTTGAGGTTGAGGTCGAGGTTGCCATGATCTTTAACCTTGCTACTTGCAAAGATAGGCCAAGCAATCAAGGTTAAGCTCTGATACCAATTGTTAGGTCCGAAATACACTCTAGAGGGGGGTGAACAGAGTGTTTGGCTCTTTTGCGGAATTTTCTCGTTTGTCTCAACTCAAAAAGATATTCAAAATCAGAGCAAGAATTGGAGATGAGAAATAATGAATGAGTATACCGGATATAGAGTGGTTCGAATCGTAAATGATTCTACTCCACTACCACTTTGTTTCCAAAGTGGATTTTCAACAACTACTCTTCTTATTATGAACAATAAGAACAACCACAGCAATACTTACACTAACACTTTAGTGTAAGCAACAACAACAACTTCTTGCACAAAACACACTTGTGCAAATACAGCAACTACAGCTCTTAGCAAGAACAACTTCTTGCTTTCTCACAACTTCAACAAAAGTTCTCTCAAGAACTTCTCACAGTGGGTTGAAGAGATATGGTAAGGTTCACACTTTCTCACAAGTCTAAGCACAAGCAAGAGATCAAATATTTATGGTTCCTCTTGTGCTTGACTCTCTTTCTCTCAATATACAATAATGAAGATCAAAGAAAAGCTAGACAAGCTTTAAACAAATTTACAAGTATGAGAGAAATATACAACAATGGAAAATGAAGCTAGATGATGTTGAAAGTGTATATTTGCTTCATCCAAGCCTCTTCCATTTATAGACAAAGTTGACCACGTTTTTGAGGCTCACCACCAAGTCTTCATCTTCAAAAATGTCAAGATAGTGCCCAAATAGTCTTTAGCCACCCTATGGAATGATTTGATCTTGGATAGCCACCCTAGAGAATCTTAGACATGTTTAAAATAGTCAAGGAAGCATGTAGTATGTTGGGTTAAAGTCCACAAGAAATTTGAGCAAGATTGGAGAGAGAAAATATTATAGATCTCCCTTGGATTTTGTTCCAACGTTTGAAAATTTTTGAATCCTGGAGATGTCGATCGATCTAAGTGCCAGAGCTGAGAGATCGACGTCTCTCAGTCAGACGTCGATCGATCGACATCAGCCTGGCTAAGAGATCGACGTCTCTCAGAATGACGTCGATCGATTGACGTCATTAGGCTGAGAGATCGACGTCTCTCAGATGTATGTCGATCGATCGACATACCTAAAGCTGAGAGATCGACGTCTCTCAGTTATATGTCGATCGATCAACGTATGCTTAACTGAGAGATCGACGTCTCTCAGATACATGTCAATCGATCTACGTCTCTTAGCTGAGAGTATGACGTTGTTCTGAGTGCTTAAATTTTTAACAAACTTCACATGGATCTTTTGAGGAGCTGATGTAACCTTCATCCGATTCATGAGAGATTTTTCGTCTCGCACATGTTTACTTCAATTTTGCTTTGAACTTAAGATATGAAATTTTATCTTATTCTTTTTTTAAAACATCTTTTTGTATCATCAAAACATTTTATAAACTAACAGTATGTTGTGATGAATTTATCACCATTAACACAAAAATCTCTGAAAGATGATGGATAAGACTCTCGAATAACATATATAACAAGGTCTTCAAGAAAAATAGTGTGACATCAAATACCGTCACATACCCCTCTACCGTGGATAATGTCATCAAATAGAGAAATATCTAGAGAACCACCAAGTAATCTTCAAGATAATCATAAATCAACTCCAGAATGAATATAATAAGATACTCAAAAGGTTCCTTGAGTAAAAAAACCAAAACTGCCCTCAGGGATAAAATGACCAAAATACCCCTGGTGAGAGAAAACTCCAGAAATGACCCTGATGGTCAAAAATAAGTATAATAACGCCTTTGTGATGATAAATAAGAGATGAATGTGTCCATGAAATATTTTCACCATATTAAGTACCTACATAAAATCAAAATACCAATTTTGCCCTTTTTGGTAAGTTGTAGAAACTTCCAAGGTATGTTAGTCACAATGCATAATATTTATCAAATCGCATAAAAACAACATGATAAACGTATATAAACCATGTAAAAATGAAAACAAACATTTTATCACATTTTAGAAAAATATTTCTAAAAACTCTAGACATTGATCGATCAAAACACCTCTGCTTGAGAGATCGATGTCTCACAGTGTGTTTCAGAGTTTGTCTCTTAACTACATCGATCGATCGAAGTAAGGGTTCGATGTATACATCGATCGATCGATGTGTCTCAGGTTTAGAGATCGATGTCTCACAGTATGGTCTTGGTTTTTCCCTGCCTTACATGAATCGATCGATGTAAGGGATCGATGTACATCGATCGATCGAAGTGCAATAACCTGAGAGATCGATGTTATTTTCCTTCACTTCTTCAACTTTTTATCATTTATAATATTATGTATGACATTTTTAAGCATTCAACACTTAAAATCATGACTTTGAAAATTATCCAAATATATTTCTCAACATTCTTCTCCTTTTTGGATTATTCTCAAAATAACTTAACATGATTTTAATGTCACAACTTTACCAATTGTTTATCACATATTTACCAATTTTATCCCAATTGAATTGTTTTGAAAACCTTACCAATTCTATACCAATTGTTTTCAAACTTACAAAACTCATGTTTTCAGCATATGTGCTAATGTGCTCCCCCTCAACTTATACTCCCCCTTAACCTATGCTTCAAGTCAATTTAACACCAATTAAAACTTATACCGATTGAACTTAACATATTATTCAACTCAACCATGACTTAACAACTAACAACTAAAATCATGTTCTTATTTCTATCTCCCCCCTTATTTTGAAAATCATGCAAGAGATAATATTATGCAATTGTATCGTAAGTCATCATACCTAACTTTTCAAAACTGGCTTGATTAATGGGTTTAGTGAAGATGTCAGTTATTTGATGATCAGTTCTTACATGATCTATGGTTATGTCCCCATTTTGAACATGGTCTCAAAGGAAATGGTATCTTACCTCAATGTGTTTGGCCTTAGAATGAAGTACCGGATTCCGATAATGATTGATTGCAGTTGTGTTATCGCAAAAAAATTGGAATCTTATTAATTTTAATGCCAAAATCACTAAGTTGTTGTTTAAGCCAAAGTATTTGTGTAGTGCATAGACTTAAGGCTATATACTCGGCTTCAGTGGTAGAAAGAGCAACACTAGCTTTCTTTTTAGAAAACCAAGAGATCAAGTTGATTTGAATTGACAAATACCGCTATTGGATTTTCTATCTAACTTGCAACCACCATAATCAGCATCACTATAAGCATACAATTCCAACTTAGCGTTTCTATCATATCAAAGTCCTAAGTGAGGTGTGTGTTTAAGATATCTAAATATTTTTTTCACTGCATTGTAATGTGATACTTTAGGACAAGATTGAAACCTAGCACACATACACATACTAAACATTATATCAGGCCTTGATGTAGTTAAATATAACAGTGATCCAATCATGAACCTATATAGTGTGTCATCAAAAGGTTTACCATTTTCATCATTGTCTAGTTTGGTGCTAACACTCATAGGGGTAGGTTTTGGTTTCAATTTTACAAATCCAAACTTCTTAATCATATCATTGATATACTTAAGTTAGCTAATATGGATTTCTTGAGGGGTTTGATTGACTTGAATCCCTAAGAAGTAATTCAATTCCCCTACCATTGATATTTCAAATTCTTACTTCATACACTCTTCGAAGTCTTTTACTAAAGTAGGGTTGGTTGAACCAAAAATTATGTCATCTACGTATATTTGGACTTTTAAAAAGTCATTATCTTTTCTTCTTAAGAATAATGTCGTGTCTATGGTCCCGCTTTGATAATTATTTGCAATAAGAAAGTTTGCAAATATATCATACCAAGCTCTTGGAGCTTGTTTCAAACCATATAAAGCTTTCTTAAGCTTGTATACGTTGTTAGGATTCTTTGGATCTTCAAATCCAGGGGGTTGTTTGACAAAAACTTCTTCTTGGATGTATCCATTCAAGAACGTACTCTTGACATCCATTTAGAAGAGTATGATGTTGATTAGACTTGCAATAGCAAGTAAAAGTCTAATTGATTCTAATCATGTAACGGGTGCAAAGGTTTCTTCATAGTCTATCCCTTGTTGATTATAACCTTGTGCGACTAGCCTGGCCTTATTTCTAGTAATATTTCATTGTTCATCCATTTTATTCCTAAACACTCATTTCGTACCTATTATAGATTTATTTTTGGATTTAGGTACTTAGTGTCACACGTTGTTCCTGGTGAATTGGTTTAACTCCTCATGCATGGAATCTATCCATGATATATCACCTAAGGCTTCCCTAGCATTCTTATGTTCTAAGTGTGAGATTAAGCTATGTCCTTCAACTGTTCTAACCCCAACGCTTGGATCCCCAATGATTAACTCTTTAGGGTGTTTATGTTTATCTTTTATAAGCCACTAATTCCTAGGTTGACTAGGCTCACCCTCATTTTGTTTAAAGGTTTCATTAGTGTGAACATTATCATATACAATTGGATCATTTTACAAGTTAGTTTTACTACCTTCCAACTACAAAATTTCTTCATTTATTTCATCTAAGAGTTCATGCATGCCTTGTTCAGGGGGAGTTGGTTCTAGATGATTAAGTATAGGCTCAAGTAATACATCATCATCATCAAACATATTCTTAACCTTATTCTCTTTTTTATGTTGAGTTTTATCACTAACTTCAAAATATATGTTCTCATTGAATTTCACATATATGAATTCAATTATTTTTCTAGATGCAGGATTATAACACCTATATGCTCTTGAATTAGTTGAATAACCAACAAATATGCATTCAATAGACTTTTGTCCAAACTTGTCTAGATTATCCTCAGTATTCAACACAAAACACTAACAACCAAAAAGTTTAAGATAATCTACCTTAGTTTGTCTATTGTTTAACAATTCGTAAGGTGTTTTATTTAATTTCTTTCTAACAGAAAGCCTATTTATAATATAACATGCACAACTAACAGCTTCAACCCATAAATATTTTGGTACTTTATTTTCACATAACATTGTTCTAGCAATTTCTTGAATTGTTTTATTTTTACGTTCAACAAATCCATTGAGTTGTGGTGTTCTAGGTTGTGAGAATTCATGTTTTATTCCATGTAATTCACAAAATTGACTACATCTTTGTTTTTAAATTCTCCACCTCCATCACTCATAATTCTTTTAACATTGTCTTCGTACTGATTTTCAAGTTGTTTAATGAGATTTTCGATTGCCAATGGAGCATCGTCTTTTTGTGTTAAGAGCAATGTCCATGCGCGTCGTGAGTAATCCTCTACTATGACACACACATAGTAGTGTCCACCTAGACTTCTTGTCCTACTTGGACCCAATAAGTCTAAGTGAAGCAATTCTAGTATATGACTAGTACTCACTTCATGTTTTGGCTTTAATATTTCTTTAATATGTTTTCCTTTAATACACGTTTCACACATTTGAAAATTATCTAATTCTAACTAAGGCATGCCTCTAATTAAATTCTTTTTAAATAATTTTTCATTAGTTGAGATTCCTATATGGCCTAGTCGTCTATGCCATAAGTTTATATCTAAGTCATATAAATTTAACACTTGACCTTAACATCTAACATGTTATATAAGGAAAGGATATAAATGTTACCATGCCTATTTCTTTTTAATACAATTTCTCCTTTTTCATTAGTTATATCACAAGAATCGGGGAGAAAAGAAACATAGTAACAGAAATCTATAAGTTGCGAAATGCTTAATAAATTATATGAAAGACTTCTTACTAAAAACACATTTCGTATTTGAAATGTGTTTGGGTCCCCGATTGTTTCTTTTCTAACAACTTTTCCTTTGTATTGTCACCGAATGTCATGTTTCCTACATTCTCAATATGTTTAAGTTCGGTGAATGGTTTGGGATTGCCCCTCATATGCCTTGAACATCAGCTGTCTAAAAACCATTTGGTTTTTAGATTCTTTGACTTTGTCTTTTCTTGCATTCCTTACGTTTTCCCACAATGGAGTCAAAGATTTAGGTATCCTTTATTTGGGTCCTTGAATGTTATGAGCACCATCCTTGTTTAAATATCCCTTAGGTATCCAAACTTGGATGTACCTTTTGGGCACATATTTGACATTTTTATAATTGAAAGAATAAAGAGGATTTACATGTACTTGACCATTCCAATTAAATGAAGGTGTAAACATATAATTGTTATATCTTGGTTTATAAGTACTATGTCGTGGACGATTTTGATAGCTAGTGAAAGGCATATGATTTTGTTTCTTGAATGGCGCTATGTATGTGTGTTCATATGCATTTCTATAAGTCTTATATGAATATTGCCTATATTTAGGTCTATATCCATTATAATGAGTTGGTTGCATTTTATTATATTTAGTCATAATTGTATACATGTAGGCACAATTTCTAGGTTGTCTAGATGCAAAGCTTTGCCTAGTTGCTTTTGCAGGTACATGCTGCGTCTTTAACTTGGAACAAGTAGAAGAAGGAGTAGAAGATGAAGTAGCAAGCAAAGTTGAATTTATTTTAGTTGCCCTATAAGGTTGTTTAGTATTTGATGAAACAAATTTAGTCTTTTATCTACTTTGACATTTTCTTCTTTATATCCTAATCCAGTTTTATCGTTTCCATATTTTTGAGAAGATATAAGTGTATCTAGCATGTTGGTTCCAGACTTAAATTGTTCTACCATTTTTTATAGAGTCCTGTTTTGATGCTTTAAGTTGTGATATTTCATTTTCACAACTTTCCAACTTAGATTTTAACAAGCTATTTTAAGTTTTTAATACATGTTCATTTTTCCTATGTGATTCAATTTTAATCTTAAGAGAATTAAGAATATTAGTAGACTCTTATTTAAAAGATTCTAATTGATCGGAAACTTCAAAGTTGGACGTCTTCAACTTGTCATTTTCTTCAATTAGTTTCTTTTTCTCTTTTGATAATCGTTTACAGTGTGCATGCATTTTTAGAAATTTTTCGTACATCTTATCAAACAACAATTCATTATCAGAATCTACATCAGATGAAGAACTTACCTCGTTGGATACGAAGTAGATTTGAGCTTTCTCAGTGTTGGATTTTGGATCGGACGAGTCACTCCACGTGCTTGTCTTCATTGCTCGTTTGCCTCTCCTTGACTTGGACTCCTTTGCCTTAGCCTTTTGCACCTCCTTGTCTTGTTTATTGTTATTATTATTATTGTTGTTGGCATTTTTCTTTGTCGGACAATCATAAGAGGTGTGTCCTTTTTGACCACATTTATAGCATTTTAATTCCTTATTGTACCACTTGTTGCTATTTGAGTTATTTTACTTAGGTTGAGAAGAAGAAGAAGAAGAAGAAGATCGTTTTCCATTCCTATTAAGCCGTTTGAAAAACTTTCTAAGTTTTCTTGCTATTAATATTAAATCATCGTCTAATTCACTATTGCTATTATTTTCATCATTATTTATACATGACTCAGTCGATTTAAAAGAAATATACTTACCGAATGATTTAGATGATTCGGACTTTCGTTGGTTCAGTTTTACTTCGTAAAATCTAAGTGAACTGATCAATTCATCCATTTTAGTGATTGACTTTGTCTCCTCGATTGTTGTTACCTTCGGTTCCCATTTAGCAGAAAGACTTCGTAGCACTTTCTGAACCTTTTCGTTGTTGGTAAAAGATTTACCTAAAGCGTCAAGCGCAATGAAAATATTAGTATTCGTCAAATCCATAGATGTTATGGATTCGGTTGACAACATATTAAACGATTCTAGTTCAGTCATAAGCATGTTTATTTTTGACTCTTTTACACCGCTAGTACCTCATGCTTTAATTCTAAAGATTTCCAGATGTCGTGTGCACTTGTGCAATTTGAAACATATCCTGATCAGAAGTCGTTAGTCCATTCAAAAGTAATTGCATAGCTTTAGCATTCATGGACATTTTTTATCTTCAGTTGAGTATTCACTGTTATATTTATCTACTTCTTGTGTGACTCCACTAACTTGTACAATTTTTATTGGAATGTAAGGCTCATCTTCAATTATAGACCATAAATCAATTTCTATAGCCATTAAGAATAGTCTCATCCAAAGTTTCCAATGAACGAAATTATTACCATCGAAAAGAGAAGGACGTTGTGTAGACATACCTTCCAACTCACCTTTGTGAGAAACTATGACCATGCACCTGCAACACAAAGAATTGCTTTTTCTTGGCATTGTCTTGTTCGTATGGTGTTGAATCTTGCTTCTTTGAGTGGTGTTGGCCTCGCTCTGATGCCAATTGTTGGACCATGCACCTGCAATACCACTAGAGGGGGAGGGTGAATAGTGGTTAGCGGAAATTACACTATTACCATTGGTTAAAATCCCCTTTGAAAACATAATCTGCGACCACCTCAGATTAAAAACCCGTTTTTGAAAAATTCAAAAGCTCCAAAAATTATGAAACTTTACAGAAATTAACTTCAATTTCTTTACTAGACTCTGTCTAAAAATCATATAAAAATAAGATTGTTTGGCCCTTCAAACAAATAAAAATATTCAGATGGTCAATCTGGACAGAATTAGACCGAACAATGATGAACTTTGCAAACGTGTTTCTCTTTACTTACTCAACCAAAAAGGTTGATCTTTATGTCAAAACACTCCTTAGAATGTCTAGTTTTTGTTTCAAAAAGGCCTTAACCTTAAACTATTCTTGATGAAAACAGAATTAATGTTTTTTGAAACTCGTCAGATTGCAGCCAGATTGGAGTAGATATCTTGCAATGACTGAAAAACTAACTTTCCTTTTCTCAAATCAAGTGATTCTTGTTGCAAATGAAAGCTAACAGTCTGAAGTATAACTCCACCAAAAATCACAAACTTTGAAATTGGTTTGCTATTTTTTCAAGACGTGAGAATTTGGATGAAAATACAGTGAAAACAGATAGAAAACAAAAAAATGTAAAGAAGACAAGAACACCAAAGATTTATCTTGGTTCAATCAATGTGACCTACTCCAGTGCCAAGGAACACCTTTCCTTGGATTTCAATATAGTATGAACACAGGTACAACAAGAACTAAGCTTGATCATTGTGTTAAACACCAACCCTATTCAAAACTTGGATGAACACGTCTATGCAACTCTTGGTTGCAACACCTCCATCACCTATTGGTGTAGCCTTATAAACTTGGCTAACCAATCTTACAAAGATATCCAAGAAGGCGAGTACATGTAGATCAACAACAACAACAAATGAAATACCTTAGCTACACAAATAAAGAATCAAGAAGAAGAGAACAACAAGAATGATCTTCAAGTTTGCTTGAAAGTTGTGTGTACTTCTTCTTCACCTTTTCCATCTATTTATAGTGAGAGATAGGCCTTTAAGATAAGACCTCCAATGTGTCAATATCTTCATCATTAATGCTTAAGTGTCTTCACATTATTGGTTGGCCACATAAATACCTTGTACATTTGGCAAAATGAAACAACACAATTGGTCCACCTTGCCACACCTTATGCTGGCCGAAATTTCCACCTAGAATTGTCTTGATTTATCTTTTGCAAAAGGGAGATAACAAGAAGGAACATACCACAAGAATCCCTCAACTCCTTCCATGAGAATAGGTCAAGTGAGGCTGCAAATTTTGGAAAAAAAAACAGCCCCATTTTTCAGCCATATGGCTGTTGGATTTGAAATTGGAATTTCCAAGTTGGCAATTTTGTCAACTAGCTTCTTTTTGGTTGTCCACTTAGCATAAAGTCCTAAAATGAATACACCATCATTTCCACCTGTAAATACACGTTTGGAGGGCTGTATATATGAACATCAGCTCAGATGTTTGAAGAAGAAATAAACAAATAATAGTTGACAAGATTATGTCAACGTATAATACCAAAATTCCCACAATTTCTTCTTGTATGATGTGATGAATTTTGCACCATTAGCACCTTTGAAATCTCTTCAAGGTGAAGAATAAGACTCTCCAATAACATATATAAGATGGTCTTCAAGAAAAAATAGAATGTGACATCAAATACCGTCACATACCCTGCTACCGTCGATAATGTCATCGAATAGAGAAATAAAATAGAGAACCACCAAATAATCTTCAATTTAATCATAAATCAACTCCAGAATGAATATAATAAGATACTCAAGAGATTCCTTATGCAAAAATATTGAAACTGCCCTCGGGATAATATGTCCAAAATACCCCTAGTGAGAGAAAACTCTAAAAATGACCCTGATGGTCAGAAATAAAGATAATAACACCTTTGTGATGATAAATAAGAGATGAATGTGTCTTTGAAATATTCTCACAATGTCAAGTACCTACATAAATTAAAAATATCAATTTTGCCCTTTTGTTAAGTTGTAAAAACTTCCAGGGCATATTAGTCACAATGCATAATATTTATCAAAATCACATAAAAAACATGATAAACACATATAAATCATGTAAAAATGAAAACAAACATTTTATCGCATTTTAGAAAACTATTTCTATTCGATGTATGCATTGATGGTTCAATGTATACATCGATTGATCGATGTTTCTCAGGTTTAGAGATCAATGTCTCACAGTAAGGTCTTGGTTTTTCTCTGTCTTACATGGATCGATCGATGTGAGGGATCGATGTACATGGATCGATAGAAGTGAAGTAACCTGAGAGATCAATGTCATTTTGCTTCACTTCTTCAACTTTTTATCATTTATAACATTATGTATGACATTTTTAAGTATTCAATACTTAAAATCATGTCTTTGAAAATTATCCAAACATATTTCTCAACACGATGTTCAACGACTATTCTTCGGCGAAGAATAATGAAAAGCTGAAAATGGGAAATTCTGATAGATCAAAGATTGAAGGTTCATGCAATGTGATTCTGAAAATGACTTCAGGAAAGGAATTGACTCTGCAAGATGTATTGCACGTTTCTAACATCCGCAAGAACTTAGTTTATGGAGCTTTACTAGTCAGTCATGAATTTAGACTAGTATTTTATTGTAATAAATTTATTTTGAGTAAGAATGGGATGTTTTTGGGAAAGGGATACTTAACTGATAATATGTTCAAGTTAAGTGTAATGACAGTTGTACCCAAGAAAGTTTTGCCTGAAGAGGCTAATAAGAATGCTTTTACTTCTGCTTATATGTTTGAGTGTTCTTGTTTATGGTATTTTCGTTTGAGATATGTTAATTACAAGTCAAAACAAAGGATGATTAATCTTGACTTATTACCAAAACTAAACATTAATAAAGAAAAATGCCAAGTTTGTGATGAAGCAAAAATGACAAAGACGCCATTTCCTCCAATTGAAAAGAACGCTGAACCTTTGGATTTAACTCATACCGATGCATGTGATTTAAAATTTGTGCAAGCAAACGTGAGGTGGTAAAAAGTACTTCATAACTTTTATCGACAATTGCACACGATGCTGGTATGTCTATTTGCTAAGTAGCAAAGACGAGACCCTTGATGCTTTCAAAGACTATAAAAATAAAGTTGAGAATCAACTTAGCAAATGAATTAAGACAATTCGTAGTGATAGAGGTGGTGAATATGATTCACCCTTTAATGAATTCTGTTCAGATTATGTCATTATTCATCAAACGACTGCACTATATTCACCTCAATCAAATGATATTGTTGAACGCAAAAACCAAACTCTAAAAGAGATGATGAATGCTATGTTGATAAGTTCGGGTTTACCTCAGAACTTGTGGGGCGAAGCAATTCTCTCAGCCAACATCATTTTAAATAGAATTCCATCTAAGAAGATGGATGAAACCCCATACGAGCTTTGGAAGGGCCATAAGACTTGTTACAAATACTTGAAAGTGTGGGGGTGTCTACCGAAGGTTGCTGTACCTGAACCAAGACAAGTTAGAATTAAGCCTAAAACAATTGATTGCATATTCATATGATATGCGACCAATAATAGTGCATATCAATTCTTCGTGTACAAATCGGACATTCAGAATGTTGTCATGGAATCAAGAAATGCGGTGTTCTTTGAAGATGTCTTTCCAAAGAAATACAAAAACAACGAAGATACAAGCACTAGTAAGCGAGTGCATGAGACGACCCCTCAAGAAATGGAAGAACCACGTCAAAGCAAATGAGCCAGAATACCAACGTCCTTTGGACCAGATTTTCTATCCAAGAACCTTTTCTGAGGCTATGTCAACTCCAGAAGCTCCCTTTTGGAAAGAGACAGTAAACAATGAAATAGAATCGATTCTTCAAAATCACACTTGGGAGCTGGTTGATCTTCCACCGGAAGTAAACCACTCGGATACAAGTGGATCTTTAAGAAAAACCTGAAAGAGGATGGGCATATTCACAAGTACAAGGCCTGGTTGGTAGCTAAAGACTATCGGCAAAAGGAAGGCTTTGACTTTTTTGATACATACTCACCGGTAACTAGGATAACTTCAATAAGGATGCTAGTTGCTATCATTGAAATCTATGGCTTAGAAATCCATTAGATGGATGTGAAAATGCCTTCCTGAACGGTGAGTTAGAAGAAGAAATTTATATGGAGCAATCTGAAGGGTTTGCTACACGGGGGCAAGAGAAAAAGGTGTGTAAACTTGTCAAGTCTTTGTATGGGCTTAAACAAGCACCCAAACAGTGGCATTTGAAGTTTGATGAGGCAATGTTGTTAAATGGCTTCAGGATCAATGAGTGTGACAAGTGTGTATATATCAAGAACACACAGATGCCTATGTGATAGTATGTCTATATGTAGACGACATGCTTACCATGGGTAGTACTCGTGACATCATCTTGAATATCAAGAAGATGTTAACACGAAATTTTGATATGAAAGATATAGGGGTTGCCAATATTATTCTAGGGATTAAAATTTCTCGGATAACTGAAGGCACTGTTAAGTCGCAAACTCATTATATTGAATCTGTTATCAAACGATTGAATATGTTTGATACAAAACCAATAACGACACCACTAGATTTAAGTATAAACTCAAGAAAGAACCGAGGTGAACCTGTAGCTCAATTGAAGTACTCACAGGTGATTGGAAGTCTAATGTACATAACAAACTGTACAAGACCAGACTTAGCTTGTTCAGTAAACAAATTGAGCAGGTTTAGTAGTAATCCAAGAGAAGATCATTGGAAAGCTCTAAGTAGAGTGATGAGGTACTTGAAGTACACAATGAACCTTGGATTACACTATACAAGATATCGAGCAGGATTGGAAGGATACTGTGATGAAAATTGGATATCAGATAGCAAGGACTTTAATCCACCAGTGGATACCTATCAACTGTTGGTCGTGGTGCTGTGTCATAGAAGTCCACAAAACAAACGTGCATAGCTCGGTCCACTATGGAAGCCGAGTGTATAGCACTAGATAAAGCTGTAGAAGAGGCTAATTGACTTCAAAATTTCCTAGAAAATGTTTCATGTTGGCCTAAGCCAATCGCTCCT
This sequence comes from Eustoma russellianum, assembly GCA_036186865.1. Taxonomy (NCBI): domain Eukaryota; kingdom Viridiplantae; phylum Streptophyta; class Magnoliopsida; order Gentianales; family Gentianaceae; genus Eustoma; species Eustoma russellianum. The sequence goes on along the minus strand of AP025064.1, from coordinate 25,959,891 downwards.
ATCAGCATACACTGTAATAGTCAGTCTTCTATAGGACGAGCACAAAGCAGCATCTATAATGGTAGGCTACGAAAATACGTCAGAGACATAATACCATTAAGCAATTGATCTTTAGTGGCGTGATTTCCATTGATTACATAAAATCAAAGGAGAATATTGCGGATCAGCTTACAAAAAGCTTGCCTAGAGATCAGATGTCGAAATTGACAAACGGAATGGGACTTAAGCCTACTACACAAGAATTTTTGTAATGGTAACCCAACCTTGTTGACTAGAGATCCTAGAATCTTGGTTCAATAGGACAACTAAGTTATGAAGTTTTAGTTTAGCACTTACTCATTTCGTTACATAAAAGTGCTATCTGTAGAGAATATTTATGGTAGGTTAAAGCTTTTAATAATGTCCTATATCTTGATACATCAAGTGGGGTATGACAGAATGCTCCTGATAGGAATCACCTATGTAAGTGTGAAGTGGGGCCGCTTCTATGAAAATTCTATGAGGCAAGAATCTCTAAAACACTTTCTAAAACTAGGATGTTCATGGGCAAAACGAACAAAACCATGAGAATCAAAAGGGTTTTAAAGGAAATGTTGTATGAGTATTGTTGTCTAGGTTCAGAGAAAAGACTGACTAATTCAAGATAGAAAGTCACTATTTAGCCGAGTGAATCCGATGGTACATCACTACGAAAGGTTCGAAGCCAGATGCTACCTCTTCTTATGTAACATTTTCTTGTTTGACTTCTCGTTAGAGTCTGCATCTGCAGTTTCATTAATTTTCATTCATGTGGGGGATTGTTAGAGGAAGTTTTGAAAATTTGGAAATGGGTTTGTCTAAAGTTGGTGAGCAACATATTTTGAGATTAATTATGATTAGTGTCTGTTAATTAAAAATGGAAAATATCCTAAACTGTCTATGTAATGAGTAGATAATTTTATGCTTTTGAATCACTCAATTACAATAAGCAATTAATGCTCAGAGTAGGAGTAAAAAATGGTTAAAAAATGGAAAAATGATGATGTGGCTTGATAAGAATTGAACACATCACTATTTTGTATCTATACCACATTGGCCATTTGAGTAAACGTTGCCACCATATATATAATTAGGAGAGGCACTTTAGATGCGCCCTACAGGCAAGAGAATTTTTGACCGGAGGGAAGACGCCGATGACTGCAACACATATGCATACACCACCACCGCCCCCTGCCCGGCCAGCTCGGGCTCGTGGCTCGTGGCTCATCCGTTCTTATCTTTTTGAACAAAATTTCTTTTAAATTTTTTCAGAAAATGATTTACTTGATCCTGATCATGCGGTTATGATTTAATCCTACGATCTAACGGCTTAGATTAAACTGACAGTTTCAGTTGACTGATTCCTAACAGTCATGGGTTACTGCGTGATCATGGTGATCGTGGGTTGATGACCGGTCGTGTAGAGAAAAAGGAGTTTGAATGATTTCAAAATATATGATTTAAATGTGCATAAAAACGTGCATGACATAAATGTGCATGATATATTACATATAACTTGCCTTATATAGTTCATATATAATGTTGCCGTACTAACGAGCCATGAAGCGTTAAAGCTTACATCAAATGGCAAACATTTGTTGTGTTTATACTATTTTCAGGTGCCACCATTAATGAACTAAATTAGTTCATTAAGTGAAGTACTTTGTTAATTAAACTAAGTAGTTCATTAAAAGAAGCAACATTTGGACAAGGCACAAAGGCAACAAGACTAAGAAAGGAAAGTCTCCTCATCCTCTCTTCAACACATATACACGCATATATATACATAAATATATATATTTTCAGATTTTTTTAAAAGGCACATACACATATATTCCAACATACTACCGATACGTTATATATTTTATGTACGTACACGTCACACCATCATACTTAACTCATATTTATGAATATATTCAGGTCTTATATCATATGATATAAGTCATGGTGATGACAAATTAAATACGACACGTTAAAAGGTTCTAAACCAAAAATTGTCGTATCGGGCGAATACCGAAACTTCGCCAACGTGTCACGTACTTGCCATAAATAGATGGCCAGCCCCTACACCTCAAAAATCTTTATAATTTTTGTGGGTATGATGATAATTCCAGCCATAAAATCATTCCATGTTGGCACACACAAATCACCCCACATTAAGGCCAAATTATGGAGATTCCAATTTCAATTTTGTCATATGTAAATGGCGCCACTTTAGACCAGCCAAGTGCTGAATATTAAAGTTTATATTATGTATATTATGTGTAACATAATATATATAACATGTGCAAAACTTTGGAATTTAATTAGAGAAAAATCGGGTAATCGATAAACATCGAAAATGCGGTTTTCTACGTACATAACACATGGAACGTTTTTGGCACATCATACGACACGTATCTAGAAATTTTTTACATATGTCATACATCTCAAAGTGTTCTAGAAAATTAAATTAAGGGCTGATTGGAATATACCATATGTGTATTATTAAATGTGCACTATTTTACAAAGTTTGCAAAAATAAAATTCAGCACATGTACATACATATCATACACGCCTATACAGCTGAAATGGAGCCTTGTTGGCATATTTATTAGTCAAGAATCAATCATACAATTTTGCTGATTTAAAGAAAGAAGCCACAAAAGGTAATGTTCCAAATTTTATCTCATTTGAAACACATGCTGAAAATTTCAGCATGTGCACAAAGAGCTGGCCGATTTTCTTCTCCAAATGAGCTATTTTTTTGTCTTGAAACATATGATTAATTGGAAGAAGAATTGGAAGTAATTTGAATAAGATATGAATTCATAAATTGTGATATTTTGAATATCACACATGCTGAAAATTTCAGCATGTGTGTGAATGTATCTTGGCCGAAATATTGGTCATGTTAGTGTCCAATTTCATTTCCAAAATTGATAAGAATATTGTCTACTAACTGGTGATTTATTTTAAGAAAAAAATCAAAGAAAATTTTGTAGCAATTTGAATTAAAGAACCATGTATCACATGCTGAAATTTCAGCATGTCAAGTTCTACTAATGGCCGATTTTCTCACCTTGTTTGGAGAAATATAATCTTGCTTGATTTGTGTGATAATCTTATGAGTTATGGCAACTATCTTATGTTGATTTTGACACATGTTTTTAGTGGAATTCTCAGATTTTCCAAGTCATCAAATGATGACAACATTCAACCAATCAATGAGTGCCAAGTAAGCAAAAGTTAAATGATCATCCAATGGGGAGGTGCCAAGAAAGCAAGATCATGTCACAATGATGCCACACATTCTCCCAAGGACTTAGAAGACAATTTTCAAGAGGGATAGAGCACCAAGGGGGACGGCTATGATGTTAAAAGGGGAAGGAAGAAGAACAAAACAAGAACAAGAACAAGTCTTGCATATCAAGTGATCAAAAACGCCTATAGCCTTTCTTCTTCTACACTCTTTCTTTCTTCTTCCTAAATGCCTATTGTACTTACATTTATATTCTTGAATAGGCTTATCTTAGACCACCACACATTCTTTATCTTTGTAAAAGATTGATCAAGGTGTGATCAATCTTCAATCTTGCAAGGTGGTGGTGTTCGTGCGTATTGTATTCATCATACAAGGTTTGTAAAGGGTTGGAGTTGGTGTGTAACTCCATCAACCCTGTGGTAAGGTGCATTTGTGTTGTGTGATTAGTGTGAACTGAGGAAGGTGTTCCTCGACTACTGGAGTAGGTTGTTTATAACCGAACCAGTATAAAATTCTTGGTGTCATTTACTTTCAGCACTTATATTCTGTTTCAGCACTGTTTACACTTTTTGATTACGTTCGTAAAAATAGTAAACGTTTTTCAAAAATTACGAAACTTTCCATAATCATACCCACACGTCTTAAGGTTAATTTGGCGCAAGTTTCAAACCCTTTTGGACAAGTATAAATCAATCAAACGTCCAAAGTTCTGAGACTAGTGCAGTCTGTTTTTCAGGCTTGAAAAGGTTGAGCATTTGAGTCTTTTTGACTAACTTCCAGAAAAAAATTTTTAAAAATATTTTAACCCATTTAAATATAACATATAAGGGGTTAGTGGTTAAAATTTCAGAGCATTTTGAGTTACGTAAAAATAGGAATAAATTTTTCAAAACAGTCTACCGTTTCTGGCAGATTCGCGCAATCTGACCACCAACGATTTTTGAAAAGATTAAAGGTTGAATTTAAATCTGGAATTTTTAGGAAACACTCATAACATCTGAGGCTAAGTTCTCTCAAAATTTCAGAATTTTTGAAGACCTACAACCTGGTTTTAAAAACGTTTTATAATTGGTCCTGAAAACGGAAACTGTTTTCAGAAGTTGATTTCTTGAGTCAAAACAATTTTAAAAACCACACTTTCCGCACCAACTATTCAACCCCCCCTTCTAGTGGTGCCTTGCAGATCCTATAAGTGGTATCAGAGAGCAGGAACACTCACTTCAAAGGATCCAACGATTCAGTGAGATGGCAACCACAAATCTCAAAACCGAGCAAGAAGGTATGTTGAGCCAAAGGCCTCCTCTTTTTGACGATGAGTCGTTTATTCAATAGAAACTAAGAATGAAGCTTTTTCTTATGGCAATAGATATTGATCTTTGGTCGATTATAGAAGATGGTCCTTTTGTTCCATCTAAGTTATCCACCGTAGACGGAGTCACACTAGAAGTTGTTAAACCTAGACAAGAATATACAAGTGAGGATAAAAAGAAGCTTAGCATGAATGCTAGGGCAATGCAATTACTCTTAAATGGATTAAGTAAGAGTGAGTCTAGTTATGTCTCAAATGTAGAGAAAAAGGGGTTTGAGTGATTTTCAAATACATGATTTAAATGTCCACAAAAACGAACATAGCATAAACGTGCATGATATATATACATGTATGCATGATATATTCCTATTACTTGCCTTATTTAGCTTATATATAATGTTGCCGGACTAACGAGCCATGAAGCGTTAAAGCTTACATCATATGGCAAACATTTGTTGTGTTTACACTATTTTCAGGTGCCACCATTAATGAACTAAACTAGTTCATTAAGTGAAGTACTTAGTTAATTAAACTAAGTAGTTCATTAAAGGAAGCTACATTTGGAAAAGGCACAAAGGCAACAAGGCTAAGGAAGGAAAGCCTCCTCCTCCTCTCCTTATTAAATATACACGCCATACACATATATATACATATATTTTCAGATTTTTTGAAAAAGACACATACACATATATTCCAACGTACTACCGAAACGTTATATATCTTACGTACGTACGTTAACGTCACACCACTATACTTAACTCATATTTATGAGTATATTCAGATCTTATATCATATGATATAAGATATGGTGATGACAAATTAAATACGACACGATAAAAGGTTCTAAACCGAAATTTGTCGTATCGGGCGAATACCGAAACTTCGCCAATGTGTCACGTACTTGCCATAAATAAATGGCCAGCCCATATACATCAAAATATGGTATAAATTTCGTGCTATACATGACACATTCAGCCAAAAATACTTTCCATGTTGGCACACACAAATTACTCCACATTAAGGCCAAAATGTGAAGATTCCAAGTTTAATTTTGTCACATGCTAATGGTACCACTTTAAACCAGCCAAGTGCTGAGATTTAAAGTATATATTATATATATTATGTATAACATAATATATATAACATGTGCAAAAGTTGGAATTTAAATTAGAGAAAAATCGGGTAATCGATAAATATCGAAAATTCGGTTTTCTAAGCACATAACATGGAACATTTTTCTTGTACATCATGTGACACTTATCTAGACACTTTTTACATATGTTATACATCTTAAAGTGTTCTAGAAAATTAAATTAAGGGCTGATTGGAATATAACATGTGTGTATTATTAAATGTGCACTATTTTACAAAGTTTGCAAAAATAAATTCAGCACATGTATATGTCATATCACACGCCACTTCAGCCATGATGGAGCTTAGGTGGAGCTTATTTAACACTTATTTGTCATTTTAATTGGTGAAAAATAAGCTACACATGATGGGTGACTTTGAAGGGGGCAACACACAAGGAAAGATTTCAAAAATGCAACACATGCTGAAAATTTTCAGCACATGTGAATAGTGGCCGAAAATTGCATCTTAATTGTGATATATTTGGCTCTTCATTTTCAAGGGATTGATATAATACTACTATGGCAATATTTTGAATATGTCTAGAATATTGCACATGGTGAAAATTTCAGCATGTGAAGGAATGAGTTGGCCGATTTTATGGTCATGAATGAGACCAATTTGTTCTCCAAATTATGTGGGATTGATTGTGAGATAATTGGCAATGTTTTTATGATTGTTTTGGCACATGTTTTAAGTGTTATTCTCAGATTTGTATAGTCATCAAGTGATGACAACATCCAACCAATCAATGAGTGCCAAGTAAGCAAAAGCTTAAGTGATCATCCAATGAGAAGGTGACAAGTAAGCAAGACCATGTCACAATGATGTCTTACATTCTCCCAAGGACTTAGAAGACAATTTTCAAGAGGGGGAAGAGCAATAGGGGTCGTCCATTACATGTTAAAAAGGAAGGAAGAAGAGCAAAACAAGAATAAGAACAAGAGTTGCAAGTTGAAAGATCAAAAGTGTTCTAGCCTTCTTCTTCTACATTCTCTTTCTTTCTTTCTTCTTGAAAGCCTATTGTATTCATATCTTTCTATCCTTGAATAGGCTTGTAATAGACCACCATATACTCTTTATCTTTGTAAAAGATTGATCAAGGTGTGATCAATCTTCAATCTTGCAAGGTGGTGGTGTTCGTGCGCAATTGTATTTATCATACAAGGTTTGTAAAGGGTTGGAGTTGGTGTGTAACTCCATCAACCCTGTGGTAAGGTGTTTTTGAGTTGTGTGATTAGTGTGAACCAAGGAAGGTGTTCCTTGAAGACTGGAGTAGGTTGTTGATAACCGAACCAGTATAAAATTCTTGGTGTCATTTACTTTCAGCACTGATTTTCAGTTTCTGCACTGTTTATCCGTTTTGTTCACGTTCGGCAAAATAGTAAACGATTTCCAAAAATTATAAAAATTTCCAGAAACATACATAAACGTTCTAGGGTTAATTTGGCACAAGTTTCAACCCTTTTGGACAAGTATAGGTCAGTCAAACATCAAAAGTTCTGAGACTAGTGCAGTCTGATTTTCAGACTTGCAAAGGTTGAGACTTTGGTTGTGTTTGACCTACTTCCCAAAAGAATTTTCAAAAACTATTTCCGCCTGTTTAAATATAGTGTGTGAGGAGTTATTGGTCAAATTTGCAGATCATTTGGACATTCACACAAATAGGAATTAATTTTTCAAAACCATCTACCGTTTCTGGCAGATTTGCACAATCTGAGTGCCAACGGTTTTTGAAGGGGTTAAAGGTTGAATTTTGATTTGAAATTTTTAGGGGACCCTCATAACATCTGAGGCTAATTTCTCTCAAAATTTCATAATTTTTGGAGACCTCTAACCTGGTTTTAAAAACGTTTTAAAACAGGTCCTGAAAACAGAATCTGTTTTCAGAACTTGAATTGTTCAAGTTTAAAGAAATTTTAAAAAGCACACTTTCCGCACCATCTATTCAACCCCCTCCCCTTCTAGTGGTGCCTTGCAGATCCTACAAGTGGTATCAGAGAGCAGGAATGTAGAAATATGAGGGTTTGAGTGATTTCAAAATAAAGAAATTTGAATATATATATATATATATATTAACGTGGATATATATATATATACACAAGTGTACATGTATGCATGATAACTTGCCTTATTTAGCTTATATATTATGTTGCCGTACTAACGAGCCATGAAGCTATAAAGCTTACATCATATGGCGAACATTTGTTGAGTTTATACTATTTTCAGGTGCCACAATTAATGAACTAAAGTAGTTCATTAAGTGAAGTACTTAGTTTAATAAACTAAGTAGTTCATTAAAGGAAGATGCATTTGGAAAAGACATGAAGGCAACATAGCTATGGAAGGAAAGTTCTCTCCTCCTCCCCACATCATTTCACACGCCATATATACATAATATATATATATTTTCATATTTTTTTAAAGGCACATACACATTTATTCCAACGTACTATCGACACGTTATATATCTTACGAACGTACGTTTACGTCACACCACTATACTTAACTCATATTTATGAGTATATTCAGATCTTATATCATATGATATAAGATATGGTGATGAAAAATTAAATACGACACGATAAAAGGTTCTAAACCGAAATTTGTCGTATCGGGCGATACCGAAACTTCGCCAACGTGTCACGTACTTGCCATAAATAAATGGCCAGCCCATATACATCAAAATTCATTAAAAATTTCGTGCCATACACTGTATATTGAGACAAAAATACTTTCCATGTTGGCACACACAAATCACCCCACATTTAGGCCAAAATGTGAAGATTCTAATTTTATTTTTGTCACATGTTTATGGTACCACTTTAAATCAGCCAAGTGCTGAAAATTAAAGTATATATTATATATATTATGTATAACATAATATATATAGCATGTGCAAAAGTTGGAATTTAAATTAGAGAAAAATCGGGTAATCGATAAATATCGAAAATTCGGTTTTCTACGCACTTGACATGGAACGTTTTTCTTGAACATGATGTGGCACGTATCTAGACACTTTTTACATATAATATACATCTTAAAGTGTTCTAGAAAATTAAATTAAGGGCTGATTGGAATATTACATGTGTGTAATATTAAATGTGCACTATTTTTCAAAGTTAGCAAAAATAAATTTCAGCACATGCACAAACATATTCAAACGTCACTACAGCTGATGTGGAGCACATGTGGAGCCTAGTTGGCATGTTGATTGGTCAAGAATCAATCATACAATGTTGATGAATCAAAGAGAGAAGCTACAAAAGGTAAGTTTTCAACATACACCTCTCTTATGTCACATGCTGAAAATTTCAGCATGTCACACACCTTAATGGCCGAATTCTTAAGGCTTAAGGAATATATTTTGTTAATTTTGCATTAAGGAATAAATCAAATGAGTTATGGAAATGATTTAAATTGTCTTAAGTGTGATATTCTTTATATCACACATGCTGAAATTTTTCAGCATGTGTGAAAATGGTGTGGCCGAACTTCATCTCCTTTTGGTGTCCAAATTCATTCTCAAACTTGTATCAAGACTTGCCTTAAATATTGGTTGTATTTTTATGGAAGAAATTCAAAGAAAAATGGAAGAAATATTGATTTGTCACACATGGAAAATGCTGAAAATTTCAGCATTAACAACTTGATATGGCCGATTTTTTGAGATGGAAAGGAAGAATTTTTTTTTGTCTCACAATTTATGTGAATATCTCAATTTATGGAATGCATTATGTGATGATTATTTGGCACATGTTTAAAGTGTTTTTTTCAGAATATCCATGTCATCAAATGATGACAACAATGAGCCAATCAAGAGGTGCCAAGTAAGCAATGACTAAATGATGGTCCAATGGAGTGATGCCAAGTAAGCAAAATGTTGTCACTATGATGTCTCACACTCTCTCAAGCAATTAAAAGGAAAGTTTCAAGAGGGGAAAGAGGCTAAGGGGACGGCTGCAATTTCATAAAAAGGAGAAGAGAAGAACAAACAAAAACAACACCAAGAATCATATTCAAAAGTGATCAAAGTGCAAAAGCTTTCTTCTCCTACACTTTCTTTCTTTCTTCTTCTTGTAAAAAGCCTATTGTACTTTACTTCTTTCATCCTTGAATAGGCTTCATAGAAACCACCATTCATTCATCATTGTACAAGATTGATCAAGGTGTGATCAATCTTCATTCTAGCGAGGTGGTGGTGTTCGTGCAAATTGTACTCACAATACAAGGTTTGTAAAGGGTTGGAGTTAAGGTGTAACTCTATCAACCCTGCGGTAAGGTGTACTGCGTGTGTGAAATTAGTGTGAACCAAGGAAGGTGTTCCTTGAAGACTGGAGTAGGTTGTTTATAACCGAACCAGTATAAAATTCTTGGTGCAATTTACTTTCTGCATTTACGTTTCAGTTTCTGCGCTGTTTACTCATATTGTTCACGTTCGCAAAAATAGTAAACGTTTTCTAAAAATTATAAAAATTTCCAGAAACATACATAAACGTTCTAGGGTTAATTTGGCACAAGTTTCAACCCTTTTGGACAAGTATAAGTCATCCAAACATCAAAAGTTCTGAGACTAGTGCAGTCTGATTTTCAGACTTGCAAAGGTTGAGACTTTGGGTGTATTTGACCTACTTCCCAAAAGAATTTTCAAAAACTGTTTCAACCCATTTCAATATAGTGTGTGAGGAGTTATTGGTCAAATTTTCAGATCATTTGGACATTCACACAAATAGGAATTAATTTTTCAAAACCATCTACCGTTTCTGGCAGATTTGCACAATCTGAGTGCCAACGGTTTTTGAAGGGGTTAAAGGTTGAATTTTGATTTGAAATTTTTAGGGGACCCTCACAACATCTGAGGCTAAGTTCTCTCAAAATTTCATAATTTTTGGAGACCTCTAACCTAGTTTTTAAAACGTTTTAAAACTGGTCCTGAAAACAGAATTTGTTTTCAGAACTTGAATTGGTTAGGTTTAAAGAAATTTTAAAAACCATATTTTCCGCACCACCTATTCAACCCCCCCTTCTAGTGGTGCCTTGCAGATCCTACAAGTGGTATCAGAGCAGGAATACTCACGACAAGGAATCCAACGATTCAGTGAGATGGCATCCACAAATCTCAAAACCGAACAAGAAGGTATGTCAGCACTAAAGGCCTCCACATGGAGTGACTCATCAGACTCTGAAACTGAGACCGAAGAGGAGACCGCTCAAGTTTGCTTCGCTTCAAAGGCGTCTAATGAGGTATCATCTGACTCTGACTCTGACTCTGAACCTTCTTACGATGATTTATTTAGTCAATATCTTGAGTTACATAAATTTACTAAGACTCTCGCAAAAGAAAAGAAACGTTTAATTGAAGACAAGAAACTGTTAGAATCTTCTAACGAGAATCTTGTCGCTCAATTAAGCGATTCAAAGAAAGAGTCTTCATGTGCCATCACTGCATTAAAAACCGAGATCTCATCATTAACTTCTCAAAATAATGAAATGAAATCCGAGATTTCAAATTTGAAATCAAGGAATACAGATTTAGAGAACATGATGAAACAATTCGATACAGGGTCAAACATGCTGCATCGCATCATATTATCGCAAAAGCATGACAGTGACAAAACTGGATTGGGGTACGTTGATACTAACGAAGTATCAACCAAACCAACCAAGTTTGTTGTGTCTAAAAAGGTAGACACCCCTAAGCATCAAGTGGCGTCTAAGATGACGCAGAAAGCACCCCCTTCCACACGCCCCACTCCCTCATATCATGTGAAATATAATGTTGTACCATATAGATATGAGAAGAAGAGATCAATGCATACACGGAATACATATCATCCACGCACCACGCACACACACACAAGGACATATCACAAACGTCCTCCTTACATTGAGTATAGGGGAGTCCTTGGGCAAAGACCCAAAGTACATGCACCACATGTATACTATGTCGCACCTTCATCTACTTTCTTGCCATTTGATAGACCGAGAAGGATCACCCAAGTATGGGTACCGAAAGGTACCTTTACTAAAAGGTGATTAACTAACTCGAAAGGACCCAAAATTAAAAGGGTACCTAAATCACCTTTTTACATTGCAGGGAGACCACTCATCAAAAAACATATCAATAAAGTGGTTCCTTGACAGTGGTTGCTCGAGGCACATGACAGGTGACCCGAGCCTCTTCTCCAAATTAAAGAAGGTCACAAAAGGCGGATCCGTGACCTTTGGAGACAACAATGAAGGCAAGATCATTGGTAAAGGTACGATTGGAAACCCGGATACACTTCAAATCTCCAACGTGTTTTTGGTAAGCAACTTATCTTACAATCTTCTTAGTATTTCACAATTTGTTGACAATGGTTTCAATGTGTGTTTTACTCACCCTTACTGTAATATAATAAATAAAAATGGAGAAACTGTTTTAAAAGGAAAACGTGAAGGAAATATATTCACACTATCTATGGATGATGTAGTAGATGCCAAAGTTAAATGTTTTATGTCAAATGAACCCAATGTGAATTTGTGGCATAGACGTTTAGGACACATAGGTATTTCTACACTAGAAAAATTGCAACAAAAGAACCTAGTACGGGGATTGCCTAAGCTTGATTTAGACAACTTTCAGTTGTGTGAATCTTGCATAAAAGGCAAACAAACACGTGAGTCACTTAAGCCTAAAAATGAGATAAGCACGACTAGAATACTAGAACTATTGCATATCGATTTGTTTGGTCCTAGTCGTACTACAAGCCTTGGTGGGCGTCACTATGCATGTGTACTTGTTGATGACTTTTCTCGTTATACTTGGACTTTGTTTCTTGCACATAAGGATGATAGCGCCGTAGAAATCGCTAAATTAATTAAACAACTTGAAAATCAATACGGCGTAAATGTGAAAAGAATAAGAAGCGATAGAGGCGGTGAGTTTAAAAATAAAGAGATGATTTCATTCTGTGAAGAAAAAGGAATTAAACATGAGTTTTCGCCACCTAGAACTCCACAATTAAATGGAGTAGTAGAAAGAAAGAATCGCACACTACAAGAAATTGCTAGAACTATGCTTTGCGAAAATAAATTACCTAGATTTCTGTGGGCGGAAGCCGTAAATTGTGCATGCTATATTATAAATCGCCTATCTATAAGAAAGAAAATAAACAAGACGCCTTACGAAATTTTGAATGATCGCATGCCTAAGATAGATTATTTTCGTGTGTTTGGATGCAAATGTTTTGTCTTGAATACAAAAGATAACTTAGATAAATTTGAATCCAAATCGATTGAGTGCATTTTTATTGGGTATTCCATAAATTCAAAAGCATATAGGTGTTATGATCCTCTCACTAGACAAATCATAGAATCTATTCATGTTAAATTCAATGAATTTGGAGAGGTTGATAAAGAAAAGGAATATGATGATGACTTTGATTTGAAACCCGTTTTGGATGAAGAAAATGAGTCTTTTGATATGCATGAGATGAATGAAACACTAGAAATGCATGATCATATAGAAATGCATGATAACTTAGAAAATAATCAACCAAGATGGCATAGAGATCACCCACATGATCTCATCATAGGCGACATCACTCACGGTGTGCGGCCACGTAGAAGAATCACTTCGGATGAAATAAATGAATTTCATGCTATGATTTCTGAAATTGAGCCTAAGAATGTGCATGATGCTTTGAGTGATTCATCTTGGATTGATGCTATGCATGACGAACTTAATCAATTCGTTAGAAATGATGTATGGGATTTAGTGCCACGACCACAAGATAAGACAATAATAGGCACAAAGTGGGTGTTTAGGAACAAAATGAATGAAGAAGGAAAAGTCGTTAGAAATAAAGCAAGACTCGTAGCTCAAGGATATAATCAAGAAGAAGGAATAGACTACGATGAAACATTTGCACCCGTAGCACGTTTAGAAGCTATACGACTTTTACTTGCTATTGCTTGCATGAAAGATTTTAAATTGTATCAAATGGACGTCAAAAGTGCTTTTCTAAACGGATTTATACAAGAAGAAGTATACGTGAAGCAACCACCCGGTTTTGAAGATTTGAAACATCCTGATCACGTGTACAAATTAAAGAAGGCACTATATGGACTAAAGCAAGCGCCTAGAGCATGGTATGATCGTTTTGCTACCTTTCTTTTAGAAAATAATTTTAAACGTGGTACTATAGATAGTACACTATTTTTGAAACAAGAAAAATCAGATTTACTTATTATTCAAATTTACGTAGATGACATTATTTTTGGTTCTACCTCACATAGACTCGTTAAGGATTTTGAAAATTGTATGAAAGCTGAATTTGAAATGTCTATGGTTGGTGAACTTAATTATTTTCTTGGCTTGCAGATTAAGCAAACGAGTAAAGGAATTCATATAAGCCAAGCTAAGTACATAAATGACATGATCAAGAAGTTCAATTTTGAAAATTTGAAACCATCCCCCACGCCTATGAGTGTTACTACTAAATTAGACAAAGATGAACATGGTAAAGACGTTGATAATGGATTATATCGATCTATGATAGGTTCTTTACTATATTTAACTGCTAGTAGGCCTGACATCATGTTTAGCGTATGCATGTGTGCTCGTTTTCAAAGTCAACCTAAGGTGTCACACTTAAATGCGGTAAAAAGAATATTTCGCTATATTAAGCACACGCCCACCTTAGGTATTTGGTACGATAAGGATTCTACATTCGACTTACATGCTTACACTGATGCAGATTATGGTGGCTGCAAAATAGATAGAAAAAGCACGAGCGGAACTTGCCAATTTATAGGAAATTCCCTTATTTCATGGTTTTCCAAAAAGCAAGCAAGTGTTGCTTTGTCCACTACTGAGGCTGAGTATATGGCTCTTAGCCTTTGTTGCACACAGTTGTTGTGGATAAAACAACAACTTTCGGACTTTGGAATTACCGTAGATAAAATTCCTATATATTGTGATAGTATGAGTGCCATAAATTTGTCTAAGAACCCCGTATTACACTCTAAGGCTAAGCATATAGAAGTTCGCTATCATTTTCTTCGTGATCACGTTAACAATGGTAATATTGTCATAGATCACGTACGCACAGAATCACAAGTAGCGGATATATTTACTAAGGCCTTAAATCAAGCCACATTTGAATCTCTCCGTTCTAAATTAGGCATGCTTCCTGTTGATGTGATTTAATGCGATATCATTTGATTTACTTTCCTTTTTGACAGGAATCTTTTGATTATCTTTCCAAAATAAAGGGGGAGAGAGAAGCATGATTTAAGGGGGGAGAGAGAGAGATTTAAGGGGGAGAGAGATCACTGATTGATCCTAATTGCATGAATCAAGGGGGAGGCGGATTTGAAATTCGAAATTCAAATTTCAAATCTGTGCATAATTCAAGGGGGAGAGTTGACACTTAAATCATATACACTAGTTATTTTGAAAATCATCAAAAGGGGGAGATTGTAGAAATATGAGGGTTTGAGTGATTTCAAAATAAAGAAATTTGAATATATATATATATATATATATATTAACGTGGATATATATATATATATACACAAGTGTACATGTATGCATGATAACTTGCCTTATTTAGCTTATATATTATGTTGCCGTACTAACGAGCCATGAAGCTATAAAGCTTACATCATATGGCGAACATTTGTTGAGTTTATACTATTTTCAGGTGCCACAATTAATGAACTAAAGTAGTTCATTAAGTGAAGTACTTAGTTTAATAAACTAAGTAGTTCATTAAAGGAAGATGCATTTGGAAAAGACATGAAGGCAACATAGCTATGGAAGGAAAGTTCTCTCCTCCTCCCCACATCATTTCACACGCCATATATACATAATATATATATATTTTCAGATTTTTTTAAAGGCACATACACATTTATTCCAACGTACTATCGACACGTTATATATCTTACGAACGTACGTTTACGTCACACCACTATACTTAACTCATATTTATGAGTATATTCAGATCTTATATCATATGATATAAGATATGGTGATGACAAATTAAATACGACACGATAAAAGGTTCTAAACCGAAATTTGTCGTATCGGGCGATACCGAAACTTCGCCAACGTGTCACGTACTTGCCATAAATAAATGGCCAGCCCATATACATCAAAATTCATTAAAAATTTCGTGCTATACACTGTATATTGAGACAAAAATACTTTCCATGTTGGCACACACAAATCACCCCACATTTAGGCCAAAATGTGAAGATTCTAATTTTATTTTTGTCACATGTTTATGGTACCACTTTAAATCAGCCAAGTGCTGAAAACTAAAGTATATATTATATATATTATGTATAACATAATATATATAGCATGTGCAAAAGTTGGAATTTAAATTAGAGAAAAATCGGGTAATCGATAAATATCGAAAATTCGGTTTTCTACGCACTTGACATGGAACGTTTTTCTTGAACATGATGTGGCACGTATCTAGACACTTTTTACATATAATATACATCTTAAAGTGTTCTAGAAAATTAAATTAAGGGCTGATTGGAATATTACATGTGTGTAATATTAAATGTGCACTATTTTTCAAAGTTAGCAAAAATAAATTTCAGCACATGCACAAACATATTCAAACGTCACTACAGCTGATGTGGAGCACATGTGGAGCCTAGTTGGCATGTTGATTGGTCAAGAATCAATCATACAATGTTGATGAATCAAAGAGAGAAGCTACAAAAGGTAAGTTTTCAACATACACCTCTCTTATGTCACATGCTGAAAATTTCAGCATGTCACACACCTTAATGGCCGAATTCTTAAGGCTTAAGGAATATATTTTGTTAATTTTGCATTAAGGAATAAATCAAATGAGTTATGGAAATGATTTGAATTGTCTTAAGTGTGATATTCTTTATATCACACATGCTGAAATTTTTCAGCATGTGTGAAAATGGTGTGGCCGAACTTCATCTCCTTTTGGTGTCCAAATTCATTCTCAAACTTGTATCAAGACTTGCCTTAAATATTGGTTGTATTTTTATGGAAGAAATTCAAAGAAAAATGGAAGAAATATTGATTTGTCACACATGGAAAATGCTGAAAATTTCAGCATTAACAACTTGATATGGCCGATTTTTTGAGATGGAAAGGAAGAATTTTTTTTTGTCTCACAATTTATGTGAATATCTCAATTTATGGAATGCATTATGTGATGATTATTTGGCACATGTTTAAAGTGTTTTTTTCAGAATATCCATGTCATCAAATGATGACAACAATGAGCCAATCAAGAGGTGCCAAGTAAGCAATGACTAAATGATGGTCCAATGGAGTGATGCCAAGTAAGCAAAATGTTGTCACTATGATGTCTCACACTCTCTCAAGCAATTAAAAGGAAAGTTTCAAGAGGGGAAAGAGGCTAAGGGGACGGCTGCAATTTCATAAAAAGGAGAAGAGAAGAACAAACAAAAACAACACCAAGAATCATATTCAAAAGTGATCAAAGTGCAAAAGCTTTCTTCTCCTACACTTTCTTTCTTTCTTCTTCTTGTAAAAAGCCTATTGTACTTTACTTCTTTCATCCTTGAATAGGCTTCATAGAAACCACCATTCATTCATCATTGTACAAGATTGATCAAGGTGTGATCAATCTTCATTCTAGCGAGGTGGTGGTGTTCGTGCAAATTGTACTCACAATACAAGGTTTGTAAAGGGTTGGAGTTAAGGTGTAACTCTATCAACCCTGCGGTAAGGTGTACTGCGTGTGTGAAATTAGTGTGAACCAAGGAAGGTGTTCCTTGAAGACTGGAGTAGGTTGTTTATAACCGAACCAGTATAAAATTCTTGGTGCAATTTACTTTCTGCATTTACGTTTCAGTTTCTGCGCTGTTTACTCATATTGTTCACGTTCGCAAAAATAGTAAACGTTTTCTAAAAATTATAAAAATTTCCAGAAACATACATAAACGTTCTAGGGTTAATTTGGCACAAGTTTCAACCCTTTTGGACAAGTATAAGTCATCCAAACATCAACAGTTCTGAGACTAGTGCAGTCTGATTTTCAGACTTGCAAAGGTTGAGACTTTGGGTGTATTTGACCTACTTCCCAAAAGAATTTTCAAAAACTGTTTCAACCCATTTCAATATAGTGTGTGAGGAGTTATTGGTCAAATTTTCAGATCATTTGGACATTCACACAAATAGGAATTAATTTTTCAAAACCATCTACCGTTTCTGGCAGATTTGCACAATCTGAGTGCCAACGGTTTTTGAAGGGGTTAAAGGTTGAATTTTGATTTGAAATTTTTAGGGGACCCTCACAACATCTGAGGCTAAGTTCTCTCAAAATGTCATAATTTTTGGAGACCTCTAACCTAGTTTTTAAAACGTTTTAAAACTGGTCCTGAAAACAGAATTTGTTTTCAGAACTTGAATTGGTTAGGTTTAAAGAAATTTTAAAAACCATATTTTCCGCACCACCTATTCAACCCCCCCTTCTAGTGGTGCCTTGCAGATCCTACAAGGAACACTCACAACAAAAGGATCCAACGATCTTAGTGAGATGGCAACCACTAGCGACAAAACCGAGCAAGAAGGTATGTCAGGCCAAATGCCTCCACTATTTGAAAATGAGGTAAATTCTGATTCTGACTCGGATTCTGAACTATCTTATGATGATTTATATGTTGAATATCTTGAATTACATAAGTTTGCTAGAACTCTTGCAAAACAAAAGAAGCGATTAATTGAAGACAAGAAGATGTTAGAATCTTCTAACGAAAATCTTATCGCTCAATTAAACGATTCTAAAGAAGAGTCATCATGCATCATCAATGCATTAAAGACAGAGATTTCATCATTGACCACGCAAAATAATGAAATGAAATCCGAGATTTCAAGTTTGAAATCAAGGAATACTGATTTAGAGAAAATGATGAAACAATTTGATACGGGATCCAACATGCTAGATCGCATTATTTTATCACAAAAACATGACAATGATAAAACTGGATTAGGATACAGCGAGACAAACGAAGCATCATCTAAACCATCCAAGTTTGTTTTGTCTAAGAAAGTAGACACATCAAAGGCATACGTAGCGCCTAAAATAAAGCAAAAGCCCCCTCTCCCCACATCTCGTCATATCTCTTCTTCATCTCATACGAAGTATAATTATGTGCCGTATAAATATGAGAAGAAGACTAGTACACCATTTATCTCATCACATCGTGCTTCTTATCATACAAAGAGAAATCACATGCCATATAGAAAGCCACTGATGCATATGCGACATTCATATCATAAAAATGCATCTAGATCACTCCCCGTGCATGCAAACCAAAAACAAAAATCATACTATATGCATGATGGGATTCTTGGCCAAAGGCCAAACGCATTTGCCCCCAACGGATACTATGTTTCATTTTCATCATCTTTCTCATCTTTTGGAAGACCTAGAAAGGTCACCCAAATTTGGGTACCAAAAGAGATATTTTTAAAGGGTTGAATAAATAACCCTTACGAATGCACGTATATGAAATGCATGATTTTTTTTTCTTCATCTTTACAGGCATCTTTTGATTTGCTTTCCAAAATAAAGGGGGAGAGAAAGCATGATTTAAGGGGGAGAGAGATACTAATTGCATAAATTAAGGGGGAGCGACTCGGAATTTAAAATTCAAGTTTTGATTTTATGCATGATTGAAGGGGGAGCGATAGGATTTAAATCATGAGTATAGGTTATTTTGAAAATCATCAAAAGGGGGAGATTGTAGAGAAAAAGGGGTTTGAGTGATTTTCAAATACATGATTTAAATGTGCACAAAAACGAACATAGCATAAACGTGCATGATATATATACATGTATGCATGATATATTCCTATTACTTGCCTTATTTAGCTTATATATAATGTTGCCGGACTAACGAGCCATGAAGCGTTAAAGCTTACATCATATGGAAAACATTTGTTGTGTTTACACTATTTTCAGGTGCCACCATTAATGAACTAAACTAGTTCATTAAGTGAAGTACTTAGTTAATTAAACTAAGTAGTTCATTAAAGGAAGCTACATTTGGAAAAGGCACAAAGGCAACAAGGCTAAGGAAGGAAAGTCTCCTCCTCCTCTCCTTATTAAATATACACGCCATACACATATATATACATATATTTTCAGATTTTTTGAAAAAGACACATACACATATATTCCAACGTACTACCGACACGTTATATATCTTACGTACGTACGTTAACGTCACACCACTATACTTAACTCATATTTATGAGTATATTCAGATCTTATATCATATGATATAAGATATGGTGATGACAAATTAAATACGACACGATAAAAGGTTCTAAACCGAAATTTGTCGTATCGGGCGAATACCGAAACTTCGCCAACGTGTCACGTACTTGCCATAAATAAATGGCCAGCCCATATACATCAAAATATGGTATAAATTTCGTGCTATACATGACACATTCAGCCAAAAATACTTTCCATGTTGGCACACACAAATTACTCCACATTAAGGCCAAAATGTGAAGATTCCAAGTTTAATTTTGTCACATGCTAATGGTACCACTTTAAACCAGCCAAGTGCTGAGATTTAAAGTATATATTATATATATTATGTATAACATAATATATATAACATGTGCAAAAGTTGGAATTTAAATTAGAGAAAAATCGGGTAATCGATAAATATCGAAAATTCGGTTTTCTAAGCACATAACATGGAACATTTTTCTTGTACATCATGTGACACGTATCTAGACACTTTTTACATATGTTATACATCTTAAAGTGTTCTAGAAAATTAAATTAAGGGCTGATTGGAATATAACATGTGTGTATTATTAAATGTGCACTATTTTACAAAGTTTGCAAAAATAAATTCAGCACATGTATATGTCATATCACACGCCACTTCAGCCATGATGGAGCTTAGGTGGAGCTTATTTAACACTTATTTGTCATTTTAATTGGTGAAAAATAAGCTACACATGATGGGTGACTTTGAAGGGGGCAACACACAAGGAAAGATTTCAAAAATGCAACACATGCTGAAAATTTTCAGCACATGTGAATAGTGGCCGAAAATTGCATCTTAATTGTGATATATTTGGCTCTTCATTTTCAAGGGATTGATATAATACTACTATGGCAATATTTTGAATATGTCTAGAATATTGCACATGGTGAAAATTTCAGCATGTGAAGGAATGAGTTGGCCGATTTTATGGTCATGAATGAGACCAATTTGTTCTCCAAATTATGTGGGATTGATTGTGAGATAATTGGCAATGTTTTTATGATTGTTTCGGCACATGTTTTAAGTGTTATTCTCAGATTTGTATAGTCATCAAGTGATGACAACATCCAACCAATCAATGAGTGCCAAGTAAGCAAAAGCTTAAGTGATCATCCAATGAGAAGGTGACAAGTAAGCAAGACCATGTCACAATGATGTCTTACATTCTCCCAAGGACTTAGAAGACAATTTTCAAGAGGGGGAAGAGCAATAGGGGTCGGCCATTACATGTTAAAAAGGAAGGAAGAAGAGCAAAACAAGAATAAGAACAAGAGTTGCAAGTTGAAAGATCAAAAGTGTTCTAGCCTTCTTCTTCTACATTCTCTTTCTTTCTTTCTTCTTGAAAGCCTATTGTATTCATATCTTTCTATCCTTGAATAGGCTTGTAATAGACCACCATATACTCTTTATCTTTGTAAAAGATTGATCAAGGTGTGATCAATCTTCAATCTTGCAAGGTGGTGGTGTTCGTGCGCAATTGTATTTATCATACAAGGTTTGTAAAGGGTTGGAGTTGGTGTGTAACTCCATCAACCCTGTGGTAAGGTGTTTTTGAGTTGTGTGATTAGTGTGAACCAAGAAAGGTGTTCCTTGAAGACTGGAGTAGGTTGTTGATAACCGAACCAGTATAAAATTCTTGGTGTCATTTACTTTCAGCACTGATTTTCAGTTTCTGCACTGTTTATCCGTTTTGTTCACGTTCGGCAAAATAGTAAACGATTTCCAAAAATTATAAAAATTTCCAGAAACATACATAAACGTTCTAGGGTTAATTTGGCACAAGTTTCAACCCTTTTGGACAAGTATAGGTCAGTCAAACATCAAAAGTTCTGAGACTAGTGCAGTCTGATTTTCAGACTTGCAAAGGTTGAGACTTTGGTTGTGTTTGACCTACTTCCCAAAAGAATTTTCAAAAACTATTTCAGCCTGTTTAAATATAGTGTGTGAGGAGTTATTGGTCAAATTTGCAGATCATTTGGACATTCACACAAATAGGAATTAATTTTTCAAAACCATCTACCGTTTCTGGCAGATTTGCACAATCTGAGTGCCAACGGTTTTTGAAGGGGTTAAAGGTTGAATTTTGATTTGAAATTTTTAGGGGACCCTCATAACATCTGAGGCTAAGTTCTCTCAAAATTTCATAATTTTTGGAGACCTCTAACCTGGTTTTAAAAACGTTTTAAAACAGGTCCTGAAAACAGAATCTGTTTTCAGAACTTGAATTGTTCAAGTTTAAAGAAATTTTAAAAAGCACACTTTCCGCACCATCTATTCAACCCCCTCCCCTTCTAGTGGTGCCTTGCAGATCCTACATCAAACTGTTCTAGTGCACAAGAAATGTGGAGAATACTCGAAATGAAACACGAAGGCACTAGTCAAGTAAGAGAGTCAAAGATAAACATGCTTATGTCCACACTTGAGTCGTTTAAATTATTGCCTAATGAATCTATTGTTGATATAGATCTTCGTTTGATTAACATCTACAATTCTCTTGAGTCTCTTGGTAAAGCCTTTACCATGTAGGAAAAGGTACAGAAAGTCTTGCGAAGCCTTCCATCCGAGTGGGACCCTAAAGTAACCGCAATAGAAGAAAGCAAAGAAACGAACTCAATAAAGATGGAAGAGTTAATTGGATCACTTAAGGTTTATGAGAATAAACTCACCATACGCAAATCGGAATCATCTAAACAAGGTAAAGCTATTGCTTTTAAATCAAATGAATACGTCTCTACTTCTTCCGATCACGTAGATGATAGTGATTCTAATCGGATAACGATGACTTAATTCTATTGGCTAAAGGTTTAAGAAAATTCATGAGAAAGTCATTTAGAAACAAAAATAAGGGCACTTCGACTAAAAGAAATAAGAACAAGACAAATGATAAGGATGTTAAATGTTATGAATACGGCAAACTTGGACATTTATCATATGACTGCCCTAATAAGGAAAAGCAAACAAATAAATACCCTGACAAGGAACGGAACAAGAATAGACTCATCTCAGAACCCAAGCAAAGGAAACGTGCTCTCAAAGCCTC
The DNA here is from genome assembly GCA_036186865.1 of Eustoma russellianum. NCBI lineage: Eukaryota > Viridiplantae > Streptophyta > Magnoliopsida > Gentianales > Gentianaceae > Eustoma > Eustoma russellianum. The sequence continues at coordinate 25,936,842 of AP025064.1, read as the reverse complement.
CACTTGGAGTGATACATCGGATTCCGAGACTGAAACCAAAGAGGAGACTGCACAAGTATGCTTTGTCTCCAAAGCATCTAATGAGGTATCATCTGATTCTGATTCTGATTCTGAGCCTTCTTATGATGATCTTTTTAGTCAGTACTTAGAACTGCATAAATTCACTAAGACTCTCGCTAAAGAAAAGAAGCGATTAATTGAAGACAAGAAGATGTTAGAATCTTCTAACAAAAATCTTGTCGCTCAATTAAACGATTCTAAAGAAGAGTCATCATACATCATCAATGCATTAAAGACAGAGATTTCATCATTGACCACTCAAAATAATGAAATAAAATCCGAGATTTCAAGTTTGAAATCAACGAATACAGACTTAGAAAAAATGATGAAACAGTTTGATACGGGATCTAACATGCTACATCGTATTATCTTATCACAAAAGCAATATAGTGATAAAACTGGTTTGGTATACGTTGAGACAAATGAAGTATCCAAACCAACTAAGTTCGTTTTGTCTAAGAAAGTAGACATCCCAAAGCCAAAAACGGCGTCTACGATGACGTAAAGACCTCTCCCTTCCTCACGCCCCATCTCCTCCTCATATCATACAAAATACAATTTTGTGCCATATAGATATGAGAAGAAACAAGTAATGCATACACGTCATCCATTTCATTCATCTAGATTACGCACTACGTACACAAACACAAGGACATATCAAAAACGTCCTACATACAATGAGTATAAAGGAGTTCTAGGCCAAAGGCCCAAAGTGCATTCACCACATGTTTATTACATTGCACCTTCATCTACATTCTTGCCATTTGCTAGACCGAGAAGGATCACCCAAGTATGGGTACCGAAAGTTACTTTTACCAAGAGATGATTAACTAACTCGCAAGGACCCAAAGTTAAAAGGGTACCTAAATCATTTTTGCACATTGCAGGGACCCACACATCAAAAGATACATCTATAAAGTGGTTCCTTGACAGTGGCTGCTCGAGGCACATGACGGGTGACCCGAGCTTGTTCACGAAATTAAAGAAGGTCACAAAAGGCGGATCCGCGACCTTTGGAGACAACAACGAAGGCAAGATCATCGGAAAATATACAATTGGTAACCCAAGCACTCTTCAAATCTCCAACGTCTTTCTGGTAAGCAACTTATCTTATAATCTTCTTAGTATTTCTCAATGTATTGATAATGGCTTTGATGTGTATTTCACTCACCCTTATTGCAACATAATAAATAAAAATGGAGAAATCGTTTTAAAAGGAAAACAAGAAGGAAACATCTTTACGCTTTCTATGGATGACATGATAGATGCTAAAGTTAAGTGTTTCATGTCAAACGAACCTGATGTAAATTTGTGGCATAGATGATTAGGACACATTGGCATTTCCACACTAGAAAAACTCCAACAAAAGAACCTAGTACGAGGATTGCCTACACTTGATTTAGACAACTTTAAGTTGTGTGAATCTTGCATAAAAGGCAAACAAACACGCGAGTCACTTAAGCCTACAAATGAAAAAAGCACGACTAGAGTCTTAGAACTATTACACATTGTTTTGTTGGTCCTAGTCGCACTACAAGCCTTGGTAGGCGTCACTATGCATGCGTGATTGTTGATGATTTTTCTTGTTATACTTGGACTTTATTTCTTGCACATAAGGATGATAGTGCCATTGATATTGCGAAATTAATCAAACAACTTGAAAATCAATACGGTGTCAATGTGAAAAAGATAAGAAGCGATAGAGGCGGTGAATTTAAAAACAAGGATATGATTTCATTTTGCGAAGAAAAAAGAATCAAGCATGAGTTTTCGCCACCTAGAACTCCACAACTAAATGGAGTAGTAGAAAGAAAGAATCGAACACTACAAGAAATCGCTAGGACTATGTTATGCGAAAATAAATTGCATAGATTTCTGTGGGCAGAAGCCGTAAATTGTGCATGCTACATAGTAAATCGTTTGTCCATTAGAAAGAAAATAAACAAGACGCCTTATGAGATATTAAATGATCGCATGCCTAAGATTGACTATTTTTGTGTGTTTGGATGCAAATGTTTTGTTTCGAATACAAAAGATAATTTAGATAAATTTGAATCTAAATCAATTGAATGCATCTTTGTTGGATATTCTATAAATTCAAAAGCATATAGATGTTATGATCCTCTCACTAGACAAATCATAGAATCTATTCATGTGAAGTTTAATGAATTTGGTGAGATTGATAAAGATAAAGAATATGATGATGACTTTGAATTGAAACCCATGTTGAATGAAGATGATGGTACGTTTGATATGCATGATACACTAGAAATGCATGATCACTTAGAGATGCATGATAACATAGAAAATAATCAACAAAGATAGCATAGAGATCACCCACATGATCTCATAATAGGCGACATCACTCACGGTGTGCGACCACATAGAAGAATAACTTCGGATGAAATAAATCAATTTCATGCTATGATTTCCGAAATTGAACCCAAAAAATGTGCATGATGCTTTGAGTGATTCTTCTTGGATTGATGCTATGCATGATGAGCTTAATCAATTTGTTAGAAATGATATATGGGATTTAGTGTCACGACCACAAGATAAGACCATAATAGGCACAAAGTGGGTGTTTAGAAATAAAATGAATAAAGAAGGAAAGGTTGTTAGAAATAAAGCTAGACTTGTAGCACAAGGCTATAATCAAGAAGAAGGAATTGACTATGATGAAACATTTGCACCCGTAGCACGTTTAGAAGCTATACGACTTTTACTTGCCATTGCTTGCATGAAAGATTTCAAATTGTATCAAATGGACGTAAAAAGTGTATTCCTAAATGGATTCATACAAGAAGAGGTATACGTGAAGCAACCACCCGGTTTTGAAGATTTGAAACATCCCGATCACGTGTACAAACTAAAGAAGGCACTATACGGACTAAAGCAAGCACCTAGATCATGGTATGACTGTTTGCTACTTTGCTTTTAGAAAATGGTTTTAAACGAGGTACTATAGATAGTACATTATTTTTGAAACAAGATAAATCGGATTTACTTATTATTCAAATCTACGTTGATGACATTATTTTCGGTTCTACCTCACATAAACTTGTTAAAGATTTTGAAAATTGCATGAAATCCGAATTTGAAATGTCTATGGTTGGTAAACTGAACTATTTTCTTGGCTTGCAGATTAAGCAAACAAGTAAAGGCATTCACATAAGTCAAGCTAAATATGTAAATGACATGATTAAAAAGTTCAACTTTGAAAATTTGAAACCATCCCCCACCCCTATGAGTGTCACTACTAAATTGGATAAAGATGAACATGGTAAAGATTTTGATAATGCCTTATATAGATCTATGATTGGTTCTTTGCTATATCTTACTGCTAGTAGGCCTGATATCATGTTCAGTGTATGCATGTGTGCACGCTTTCAAAGTCAACCTCAGGTGTCTCACTATAATGCGGTAAAAAGAATATTCTGCTATATTAAGCACACGCCCACCTTAGGAATTTGGTACGATAAAGATTCAGAATTTAATTTACATGCTTATACTGATGCAGATTACGGTGGCTGTAAAATAGATAGGAAGAGCACAAGTGGCACTTGCCAATTTATAGGAAACTCACTCATTTCATGGTTTTCCAAAAAGCAAGCAAGCGTTGCTTTGTCCACTACTGAGGCTGAGTACATGGCACTTAGCCTTTGCTGCACACAGTTGTTATGGATAAAACAACAACTCTCGGACTTTGGAATTACCGTAAATAAAATTCCCATATATTGTGATAGTATGAGTGCAATTAACCTGTCTAAAAACCCCGTGTTACACCCTAAGGCCAAGCATATAGAAGTACGCTACCACTTTCTTCGTGATCACGTAAATAATGGTAACATTGTCATAGATCACGTACGCACAGAGGCACAAGTAGCGGATATTTTCACTAAAGCCTTAAATCAAGCCACGTACGAATCTCTTCGTTCTAAATTAGGCATGATTTTTGCTGATATGATTTGATTTGATTCTCTTTCCTTATTTACAGGCATCTTTTGATTTACTTTCCAAAATAAAGGGGGAGAGAAAGCATGATTTAAGGGGGGGAGAGATACTGATTGCATAAATCAAGGGGGAGCAGTTTTGAAATTTAAAATTCAAATTTTGAATTTATGCATGATTGAAGGGGGAGCGATAGGATTTAAATCATGAGTATAGGTTATTTTGAAAATCATCAAAAGGGGGAGATTGTAGAGAAAAAGGAGTTTGAGTGATTTCAAAATATATGATTTAAATGTGCATAAAAACGTGCATGATATAAATGTGCATGATATATTACATATAACTTGCCTTATATAGTTCATATATAATGTTGTCGTACTAACGAGCCATGAAGCGTTAAAGCTTACATTTAATGGCAAACATTTGTTGTGTTTATACTATTTCAGGTGCCACCATTAATGAACTAAATTAGTTCATTAAGTGAAATACTTAGTTAATTAAACTAAGTAGTTCATTAAAGGAAGCAACATTTGGACAAGGCACAAAGGCAACAAGACTAAGAAAGGAAAGTCTCCTCCTCATCTCTTCAACACATATACACGCATATATATACATAAATATATATATTTTCAGATTTTTTTAAAAGGCACATACACATGTATTCCAACATACTACCGACATGTTATATATTTTACGTACGTACACGTCACACCATCATACTTAACTCATATTTATTAGTATATTCAGGTCTTATATCATATGATATAATTCATGGTGATGACAAATTAAATACGACACGTTAAAAGGTTCTAAACCAAAAATTGTCGTATCGGCGAATACCGAAACTTCGCCAACGTGTCACGTACTTGCCATAAATAGATAGACAGCCCCTACACCTAAAAGCTCTTTATAATTTTTGTGGGTATGATGATAATTCCAGATATAAAATCATTCCATGTTGGCACACACAAATCACCCCACATTAAGGCCAAATTGTGGAGATTGCAATTTCAATTTTGTCACATGTAAATGGCGCCACTTTAGACCAGCCAAGTGCTGAATATTAAAGTTTATATTATGTATATTATTTGTAACATAATATATATAACATGTGCAAAAATTTGGAATTTAATTAGAGAAAAATCGGGTAATCGATAAACATCGAAAATTCGGTTTTTCTACGTACATAACACATGGAACGTTTTTGGCACATCATACGACACGTATCTAGACACTTTTTACATATGTCATACATCTCAAAGTATTCTAGAAAATTAAATTTAGGGCTGATTGGAATATACCATGTGTGTATTATTAAATGTGCACTATTTTACAAAGTTTACAAAAATAAAATTCAGCACATGTACATACATATCATACACGCATATACAGCTGAAATGGAGCATATGTGGAGCCTTGTTGGCATATTGATTGGTCAAGAATCAATCATACAATGTTGGTGATTTAAAGAAAGAAGCCACAGAAGGTAATGTTTCAAATTTTATCTCATTTGAAACACATGCTGAAAATTTCAGCATGTGCACAAAGAGATGGCCGATTTTCTTCTCCAAATGAGCTATTTTTTTGTCTTGAAACATGTTATTAATTGGAAGAAGAATTGGAAGTAATTTGAATAAGATATGAATTCATAAATTGTTATATTTTGAATATCACACATGCTGAAAATTTCAGCATGTGTGTGAATGTATCTTGGCCGAAATATTGGTCATGTTAGTGCCCAATTTCATTTCCAAAATTTATAAGAATATTGTCTACTAATTGGTGATTTATTTTAAGAGAAAAATCAAAGAAAATTTTGTAGCAATTTGAATTAAAGAACCATGTATCATATGCTGAAATTTCAGCATGTCAAGTTCTACTAATGGCCGATTTTCTCACCTTGTTTGGAGAAATATCATCTTGCTTGATTTGGGTGATAATCTTATGAGTTATGGCAACTATCTTATGTTGATTTTGGCACATGTTTTTAGTGGAATTCTCAGAATTTCCAAGTCATCAAATGATGACAACATTCAACCAATCAATGAGTGCCAAGTAAGCAAAAGTTAAATGATCATCCAATGAGGAGGTGTCAAGTAAGCAAGATCATGTCACAATGATGCCACACATTCTCCCAAAGACTTAGAAGACAATTTTCAAGAGGGATAGAGCACCAAGGGGAGACGGCTATGATGTTAAAAAGGGAAGGAAGAAGAACAAAACAAGAACAAGAACAAGTCTTGCATATCAAGTGATGAAAAACGCCTATAGCCTTTCTTCTTCTACACTCTCTTTCTTTCTTCTTCCTAAAAGCCTATTGTACTTACATTCATATTCTTGAATAGGCTTATCTTAGACCACCACACATTCTTTATCTTTGTAAAAGATTGATCAAGGTGTGATCAATCTTCAATCTTACAAGGTGGTGGTGTTCGTGCGTATTGTATTCATCATACAAGGTTGTAAAGGGTTGGAGTTGGTGTGTAACTCCATCAACCCTGTGGTAAGGTGTATTTGTGTTGTGTGATTAGTGTGAACCGAGGAAGGTGTTCCTCGAAGACTGGAGTAGGTTGTTTATAACCGAACCAGTATAAAATTCTTGGTGTCATTTACTTTCAGCACTTATATTCTGTTTCAGCACTGTTTACACTTTTTGATTACGTTCGTAAAAATAGTAAACGTTTTTCACAAATTATGAAACTTTCCAGAATCATGGCCACACGTCTTAAGGTTAATTTGGCGCAAGTTTCAACCCTTTTGGACAAGTATAAGTCAATCAAACGTCCAAAGTTCTGAGACTAGTGCAGTCTATTTTTCAGGCTTGCAAAGGTTGAGACTTTCAGTGTGTTTGACTAACTTCCCGAAAGAATTTTTCAAAACTGTTTCAACCCATTTAAATATAACATATGAGGGGTTAGTGGTTAAAATTTCAGAGCATTTGGAGTTACGTACAAATAGGAATAAATTTTTCAAAACAGTCTACTGTTTCTGGCAGATTCGCGCAATCTGACCACCAACGATTTTTGAAGGGGTTAAAGGTTGAATTTAAATCTTAAATTTTTAGGAGACACTCATAACATCTGAGGCTAAGTTCTTTCAAAATTTCAGAATTTTTGAAGACCTACAACCTGTTTTTAAAAACGTTTTAAAACTGGTCCTGAAAACAGAAACTGTTTTCAGAAGTTGAGTTCTTGAGTCAAAACAATTTTAAAAACCACACCTTCCGCACCAACTATTCAACCCCCCTTCTAGTGGTGCCTTCCAGATCCTACAGGTCGGTGGTGGGTCGTGGGTTTGTCGCGGTTGTGTGGTTGCCGTAACCTCCAAGTTCTTTCCCAGCGCTCTGCTTCTAAGGACACCGGGAAAAAAAAATTTCTTCCTGTCTCCTGCTGAATTTCCTCTGCATTTCCTCTGCATTCTGTGCCTACTGCTGCATTCCTATTGCATTCCTGCATACTGATTGCTACAATGCTACACTGCATATGTTCACTACGAGAATTTCGAACAGTTGACAGGTTCGTAGAGTTCTTACGTTGCTGTGCTGCTCGTCTGAACTGATATCTGTTGTATCCTGGGAGACGTTTGCTACATCCAATGCTGGCACAATATACTGGAGCAATTCATCTTAAGGACAGAGTCCTAGACACGCCTCGGGTCTCTGCCTTGTGCTAAGCTCTGCTCTTCCTTGTGCTAAGCTCTGCTCTTCTTTGTGCTGAGTTGTGCTTTGTGTTGAGCCTTGCTATTTGGCTGAGGACATTCCTTGTTCTGCAGCTCTACTGTGCACGGCTGAAGCGGCTTACACGAACACACACACTGCACTATACAGAATGTCAGTTTCGTTCTCTAATCTGTACAGAATCTGAGTTTTCGCATGTGTTAACATATACATACATGTGTGTTTATATATGTGTCTGTATATATGTGTGTGTATATAAGTATGTGTCTATATACATGTATATATACACACATATGTGTGTGTATATACATGTATATGTGTGTGTATATATGCATGTGTGTGTATATGTATATATGAAAATATGATTTATTTGAAGTAAGGATGTAAAAATATTAATGAAGAATGAACCTGGAAATGATAGTAAATATGATAATTAGAGATACATTTCTCCATACTGAGTAAACTTTCCTTGCTTTTTCCAAAACGGCACTGGTCCCTTTGTGTCCGAACATCCAATAGGCAATTTTAGCATTAGATGCAAAGTCCAAGAACTGATGGCTCACCCCTTTATTCCTTTAACATACAAAGGTTAACAAAAGCACAGAGAGGTGAAAATGGACCCCTTACATCTCACTACCTCTGGGACATGGTATCGTGTGGTGTCGTATATATGGAACCTTTCGAAAGGGCTCCACAGTTGTGCACGAACACCATTCACTTGTAATGAACATCAGCAACCATTTTCATCTTCATCTTATTGGTGGATCTGTATATTCCATCATTGAATTGTCATCTCTCTTCTCACAGAAGCAACCCGGTGAATGATGTTATAACTTCTTGAAGTACGTTCTTGACTTTACCTAACAAATTATGGAGCGTCTTAGTTCTAAACAAATCCAAGAAGATAGTTAAACTAGAAAGGAAAGAGACAGTTTGGAAAAGTAAGAAATTGGAACAATTGTAGAAGTGTTTGGCAGATGGGCATAATAGAGACTGCAAATCTAAAAATTTTTCAAAGACTAAACTACATGTTATTGTAGTAGTTATTATATGATCAACAAATGATAGACATGTGGAGAATGGACTTCCTGGCTGTTAAAACAAAGTTTAAGTTTTGATGATTTGCACAAGTTTTTACTTCGAACGATGGATTAAGCGCCTTATGTGATGTGGTTGAAAGTTAGTATACTTCGAACGCTTACATTAGGCGCTTCATCTGCCTTGATGGAACCCAGTACACTTTGATCGCCTACTTTAGGCGCTTCATGTGAAGTGTCTGGATGTGCATACACTTCGAACGCCTACATTAGGCGCTTCATGTGAAGTGTATGGAAGCCCAAACACTTCGAACGCCTACATTAGGCGCTTCATGTGTTCTGGCAAAAAGGCAGTACACTTTGAACGCCTACATTAAGCGCTTCATGTGTACCACCAAGTCAAAAGTACTTTCCCCCCAGAATGGGAACGTACACCAAGTACTTTCTGAGAAATGTCAGAATCAGTTCGAACAAGCATGAAGGATGACATTAGGTGCTTCATGTGACTTCGAACGCCTTTAGCTGCCCATATAATACGCTTTATGTGACTTCGAACGCCTGTTTTTTTCACATTAAGCGCTCTATGTCACTTCGAACGCCTGTTCATTAAACACATTAGGCGCTTCATGTGACCAACGTTACAAAGGTCTTTTCCTTCACTTTCTAACATCAGTTGACTCTTTGTACCCTCCTCTTTTAATGTTATTTTCACAGGTCCTCCCTCAAACCTGAAGATGCCAGGTTTTCCTTTTTGGCTTTCTTTTTGAAATCTCTCCAAAAGTGTTGCTACATGCCAAAGGAAGATCTCCAATGATGAAGGTTTACCAACACAAGATGCCAAAACCCATTATTGGTTCTGCAAGGGTTTTCAAACGGGAAGAAATCTGAAGAAGTGATAAAAGTGGGGTTTCACTCTCTTCCTCTCCAACTTTCTACATTTCATACTCTCAAGCTTTCTCTCAAAGCTCAAGCTCTCAAGATAGTTGTAAACTTTGTACATTTTTACTTTATTGTTGAGAGTGATTATTGTAAGAAGAAGAAGAGTCTTCTTCTTGGTGAGTAAAGATTGTGAGAGGCTGTGTAGATTGTTGGTCAATGAGTAAGGGTTCTTCTTGTTTGAGTTTTCTAGACTTTGAAGGGTTAGTTGATAGTGTTGTGGTGCACTATTCTCCCTACAAGATTTCTTTGAGGGCAAAGAAGATCTTTGGAGGCTAGACTTCAAAGGGTCAGATTCTCAGTTGTGGTCTAGGCGTGTTGCCTAGTTTTTCCAATTTGTTGGATTTTGTTTTTGATTGTTGTTTCCCCAATAGAAATAACAATCCCCTTTTTCAAAATCCTTCTTGTGAAAAATCAAGAAGGTAGAGGAGTAGAGTCATTTGACTTGAACCTCTATACATCCTTGTGTTCTTTACTTTCTTGCAAGTCTTTATTCTTTCTAAAGAACACTTCCAAGTATTGGTTGCACTCTAAAACAAAAAATATCCAGAAAATATCCACACTTGGTAAACACACTATTCAACCCCCCCTTCTAGTGTGCTCTAAGGGACCTAACAATTGGTATCAGAGCCTAATCTTGTTCATTTGAGTTCAAATACAAGATTTGATCATTAGAGTGTGGATCCCTTTGTTTTTGATGATGCTAGTTCCCCAAGTGGTGATGCCTCAAGAAGAAGGAGGTAAGAGACACTTCTCCCTTCTATTTCAAGTGTCCATGTCAAAGTTCCTATGTTTGATCCTCTCAACTACCCACTATGGAAATCAAACATGGAACCGAATATGGAGAGAGGTTTCAAAAGGTTCCATCATTCCTTTTGATATTGATGATCCTACTCCTGAAGAGGAGTTACAGTTTGCCATAAATAGCAAAGCTCTTGCTATTTTGAATAGCTCTCTTACTCCAAATGAGAGAGCTCATATTCAAGGAGTCCAATCCGCTCATGAGGCTTGGACAAAGCTTGAGATGATCCACGAAGGAACATCTCAAGTGAGAAAGGCAAAGAGGAGACATTTGATTAAACAATTCTACAACTTCACTGTCCCCAAAGGTGAAAAAGATCGAAGAGTCCATCCAAAGATTCACCAAACTTGTCAACCTTCTCACTGCAGTTGGCAAGAAAATAGAACAAGAGGATCTCAACCATTGCTTCCTAAACAGCTTAGGAAGAGAATGGAACGCGAAAGTGACGGCCATTGAGGAGTCCAAGGATTTGGAGACCATCACCTTGGATGAGCTATATGGGAATCTCATCACTTATGAGATTCATCTTGATGCGCAAGAAAAGAACGACCCCATTCGCCACTCTACAAAAGCTCTTGCTTGCGAGTCGGAGGACTCGGATGATGAAGTCGGACTTCTTGTTAGAAGATTCCGACGTTTTGCAAGAAAGAATGAGGATGAAGCGAAAAGATTCATCAAAGATAAATTCTCCAAGGACAAAGTGAAGGACCAAGACAACAAATGCTATAAATATGGGAAGTTTGGTCACTTCATGAAGGATTGTCGGGTGAAGGAGCCGTAACTCAAGGACAAAAAGGTCATCTACCAAAGGAAGAAGGCCTTGCAAGCGGAAGTAGCTCTGGATCCGAGAGCGACAATGGCGACCATGATGATCTTGCACTCACGACTGTGGTTCAAGATGATCTAGACAAGGAGTTCTTTGCACTCATGGCTATCGACGATTACATGGAGGTATGCAATATTTCATCTCACTATAGATTAATTGATGAACGAGATGATTTAGTGCAAGAAAATGACCTCTTAGATTTAAAATATAAACGTGTAAAGAAGAAATTTAGAGCATGCTTAAATGAATATAATGACACGTTAGAAGATCACATTGCATTACAACTTGAGCATGATATATTTTTGACCATGCATGTGATTGCACTAGAAGAGAAACATGATTTGATGAAATCATATGCTCAAGCCCTTGATGAGAAGAAAAATGATTCAAGGGTAAGTGCTACAAAGGTAGAGGTTAAGGATGCATATAGGCCAATCATGAAATCTAAAATCAAGCCTAGTGCTATGTATGCATCTAAGAATGGAAAACCAATGGAACAAGCACATGTTGTCAAGGAGTCTAAAACCTCCTTGAAGAAACAACGGCACATGCCTAAAGCAAAGGCGAATGCACCAAAGGTATCACAACCTTCGGTCCATGTCGTGAAACAAAAACCTTCTTCGATTCCAAAGAAGGTTGTTCCTAAAAAGGAATCACGAAACGTGCCTACGCACAAGCATTCGCACAAGCATGCACAATCTCACAAACATACTCCTACATGTTTTTAGTGTAATAGGAAAGGTCATGTAGAAAGAGTATGTAGGGCTAAAAATAACAAGAGTCTTGTGTGGGTGTCGAAAGGCAAAATGAAGGTAACTAACCTTCAAGGACCCAAAACAAAAAGGGTACCAACTTCATATGGTTCATTCGTAGGCCCTAGCACTCAATGGAGAAAGCGAAGACAAGAAGGTCAAATGGGTCGTAGACAGTGGGTGTTCCAACCATATGACGGGAGACAAACGTCTCTTCCATAGACTCACTATGCAAGATGGAGGAGTTGTCTACTTTGGAGGTAGCAAAGGCCAAATCAAAGGACATGGTATTGTGGGTAACGATTCCTTCTCTCTTAGTGATGTCTTATATGTTGTAGGTCTCAAGTTTAACTTGATAAGTGTCAGTCAACTATGTGATGCTAATTATAAGGTAACGTTTTTGAAAACAAAGTGTGCTGTGAAAAAGGGTAATGATATCTTATTTGAGGCTTTGCGTTTCAAAAATATTTACAAACTTAGAATCAATGATTTGGTTTCACAAAAAGTATCTTGTTTAGTTGCTAAGAATGATTTGAGGCAACTATGGCATAGACGTCTTGGACATGTATGTTTCAAAACATTTAAATTTATTTGCTAAAATAATAAAGTCCCAGGCCTTCTAAAAATGAGTTTCGAAAACCATGACTTATGTGACACTTGTCAAAAGGCGAAGCTTGTGAAAACAAGCTTCAAACCTAAGACAAATATATCCACCTCCAAACCTCTACAATTGCTTCATATGGATTTGTATAGTGATGTTGGATCAAAAGGTTTGGGTGGTAAACATCATACCTTCGTGGTAGTTGATGACTATACTCATTATACATGGGTGATGTTTCTAGCTAAGAAAAGTGATGCATGTAGTGAGTTTATGAATCTAAGTAGATGATTGGAAAATCACGTGGGTGACACCATTAAGACCATCCGTAGTGATCATGGTGGTGAGTTTGATGGTGATTTCGAAAGGTTTTGTGTATCCAAAGGATACTCGCATGACCTTTCGGCACCTAGAACTCCACAACAAAATGGTGTGGCAGAACGAAAGAATAGAACTCTACAAGAAATGTGTAGAGCGATATTGAATGAGTTCGGTTTGCCTAAATACTTTTTGGCCGAAGCGGTAAATGCCGCTTGCCATATGATCAATCGTGTATATTTGAGACCATACCTAAATGTTACACCTTATGAGCTTTGGAATGGAAAAGTTCCCAACATTGGGTATTTCAAAGTTTTTGGTTGCAAGTATTTCATACTTAATACCAAGGATACTTTGGATAAACTTGACCTCAAATCGGATGAAGGTATCTTTTTAGGTTATGCCTCAAATAGTAAGGCATTTCGTGTTTTCAACAAAATGAGTCAAAAGGTAGAAGAATCAATCCATATTAAGTTTAATGAGTCACTTAGTGACGAACCTGAACTTAATGAGGATTGTGAAGAAAATGAAGATGTGACTCCTCAAGAAGAAATTCTTGAGGATATTCCTATGATTGTTCCTCAACAAGAGATTGTTGATGATCCTCCAAATGGAAACATCTTCATTGACTTGAGAGTAGAACCTATTGAAGGTACTCCTCCACCTTGTGTGCATGAACTTAGTGAGTCAAATAGAAATTTTTCTTATACTCATGTTGATACACAAAATGTAGAAAATGCATCACATATTCCGGAAAATGAGATTCATGTGAATGATGAAGGTTCATCACTTCCGGAACATGATCATGAGGAAGTTGGAGGAGATGTCTCCAATCTTCCTAGATCATTTAAGCACAAAAGTTCTCACCCGCACGAGTTGTTCATAGGTGATTTAAATAGGGGTATCACCACACAAAGGCAATATCGAGAGAATGCATTTGTCTCTCTTATAGAGCCTAAAAATATTAAAGATGCACTTCTTGATGAAAACTGGATCTTTGCTATGCAAGAAGAATTAAACCAATTTGAAAGAAGTGATGTTTGGGAGTTGGTACCCAAACCACACGATCATCCTATTATTGGTACGAAATGGATTTTTCGTAACAAGATGGATGATCAAGGTAATGTCACTAGAAACAAGGCTAGATTAGTTGCTCAAGGATACCGTCAAGAAGAAGGTATCGATTTTGATGAGACATTTGCACCCATAGCACGGCTTGAGGCTATTAGGATGTTGTTAGCATATGCTTGTTATAGGGATTTTAAACTTTACCAAATGGATGTTAAATTCGCCTTCTTGAGTGGTATTATTCAAGAAGAAGTGTATGTTGCACAACCTCCCGAGTTTGAATGTCATGATTCACCACATCATGTCTTCAAACTTAAAAAGGCTCTTTATGGCCTCAAACAAGCTCCAAGAGCTTGGTAGGAGAGGTTAAGTACTTTTCTTCGTAATAATGGTTTTTCAAGAGGTAAAGTTGACACTACTTTGTTCATAAAAGAACAAGGTAGAAATCAATTAATTGTTCAAGTATATGTTGATGATATTATTTTTGGTGCTACTAACAATTGTCTTTGTGAGCAATTTTCTAGTCTTATGCAAGGTGAGTTCGAGATGAGCATGTTGGGCGAACTCAACTATTTCCTTGGATTACAAATCAAGCAAACCGGAGAGGGCGTGTACATTTCTCAAACCAAATACACAAAGGATTTGCTCAAAAAGTACAATTTTGGTAAAGGAAGAGAAGTAAACACACCTATGAGTACAAGTGCCAAGCTTGACAAGGATGAAAAGGGAAAGCATGTCGAGGTAACCTTGTATCGTGGCATTATAGGTAGTCTACTTATTTGACGGCTAGTAGACCCGATATTTTACATGCAGTGTGCTTATGTGCTAGATTTCAAAGTGATCCTAGGGAGATGCATTTTATTACAGTAAAACGCATCCTTAGATACCTTAGAAGTACTTTGAAATTTGGTCTATTTTATCCTAAGAATGCATGTTTTGATTTAAGAGGATATTGTTGTAGAGAAAAGGGGGTTTGAGTGATTTCAAAATAAGTGACTTAAATGCATGATATATATACAAACGTGTACATGTATGCATGATACTTTGCTATTACTTGCCTTATTTAGCTTATATATAATGTTGCCGGACTAACGAGCCATGAAGCGTTAAAGCTTACATCATATAGCAAACATTTGTTGTGTTTATACTATTTTCAGGTGCCACCATTAATGAACTAAACTAGTTCATTAAGTGAAGTACTTAGTTTATTAAACTAAGTAGTTCATTAAAGGAAGCCACATTTGGAAAAGGCACAAAGGCAACAAAGCTAAGGAAGGAAAGTCTTCTCCTCCTCCACTCTTAATTATACACGCCTATATACATATATATTACATATATTTTCAGATTTTTTTTAAAAGGCACATACACATGTATTCCAACGTACTACCGACACGTTATATATTTTACGTACGTACGTTAACGTCACACCACTATACTTAACTCATATTTATGAGTATATTCAGGTCTTATATCATATGATATAAGATATGGTGATGACAAATCAAATGCGATACGATAAAAGGTTCTAAACCGAAAATTGCGTATCGGGCGAATACCGAAACTTCGCCAACGTATCACGTACTTGCCATAAATAAATGGCCGGCCCCTATACTTCAAAATTCCATAAAACTTTCGTGGGTTACATGAAAAATTCAGTCAAAAATACTTTCCATGTTGGCACACACAAATCACCCCACATTAAGGCCAAAATGTGAAGATTCCAAGTTTAATTTTGTCACATGTTAATGGTACCACTTTAGACCAGCCAAGTGCTGAGATTTAAAGTATATATTATATATATTATGTATAACATAATATATATAACATGTGCAAAAGTAGGAATTTAAATTAGAGAAAAATCGGGTAATCGATAAATATCGAAAATTCGGTTTTCTACGCACACAACACATGGAACGTTTATGGTACATCATGTGACACGTATCTAGACATTTTTTACATATGTTATACATCTTAAAGTGTTCTAGAAAATTAAATTAAGGGCTGATTGGAATATAACATGTGTGTATTATTAAATGTGCATTATTTTACAAAGTTAGCAAAAATAAATTTCAGCACATACATATACCTATCCAACGCCACCTACAGCTGAGATGGAGCTTATTTGGAGCCTTGTTGGCATATTGATTGGTCAAGGATCAATCATGCAATGTTGGTGAATTAAAGAGAGAAGCTACAAATGGTAAGAATTCAAAATTTGTCTCTCTTATATCACATGCTGAAAATTTCAGCATGCTAAATATTGCTGGCCGAATTCTTGGACTTTATTGTGATATATTTTATCATCTTTTATTGTGTGATTGATTGGAAGAAGAAATAGAAATGATTTGAATATTATTTAAATTAATAAAGTGTGATATTCTACATATGATATTCTACATATCACACATGCTGAAATTTTTCAGCTTGTGTGAAGACTTGTGTGGCCGAATTATTGAGCTAAAAAGTGTCCATATTCATTTCTCATGTGATAGGAATAATTACCATCAATTGGTGATTCATTTTACAAAGAAAAATCAAATTAAAATTGGCATTATTTTGAATGAAACGGAATGATTCA
Organism: Eustoma russellianum; assembly: GCA_036186865.1. Lineage (NCBI taxonomy): Eukaryota > Viridiplantae > Streptophyta > Magnoliopsida > Gentianales > Gentianaceae > Eustoma > Eustoma russellianum. The sequence goes on along the minus strand of AP025064.1, from coordinate 25,920,240 downwards.
CATGCTGAAAATTCAGCATGGCAATAGCACTTTATGGCCGAAATTTTGTCTTAGAAAGGAAGGGATTTTTGTCTTGAAATTTATGTGATATATCTTATGATTTATGGAAGTTATTTTGTGATGATTTTGGCACATGGTTAAGTGTAATTCTCAGATTTTTTCCAAGTCATCAATGATGACAACATTGAACCAATAAGAAGGTGCCAAGTAAGCGAAGCCTAAATGATCATCCAAGAAGAAGATGCCAAGTAAGCAAGACCTTGTCACAATGATGTCTTACATCCTCCCAAGGACTTAGAAGATAGTTTTCAAGAGGGGGAAGCACATACAAAAGGACGGCCATGCACATTAAAAGGAAAGAGAAGAGAGCAAACAAGAAAAGCACAAGCATTGCAAATCAAAGAGATCAAAAAGCCTAGCTCTTCTTCTTCTACATTCTCTTTCTTTCTTTCTTCTTCTAAGCCAATTGTATTCATATTCTTCAATCTTGAATAGGCTTGACATAGACCACCACTCATTATATATCTTTGTAAAAGATTGATCAAGGTGTGATCAATCTTCATTCTTGCGAGGTGGTGATGTTCGTGCATATTGTATTGAACGTACAAGGTTTGTAAAGGGTTGGAGTTGGTGTGTAACTCCATCAACCCTGTGGTAAGGTGTATTGCGTGTGTGTGATTAGTGTGAACCAAGGAAGGTGTTCCTTGAAGACTGGAGTAGGTTGTTTATAACCGAACCAGTATAAAATTCTTGGTGCCATTTACTTTCTGCATTTACTTTTCAGTTACTGCACTGATTACCCTTCTTGTTCGCATTCGTAAAAATAGTTAACGAATTTCAAAAATCACAAAAATTTCCAGAAATATACTCACACGTTCTAGGGTTAATTTGGCACAAGTTTCAACCCTTTTGGATAAGTATAAGTCAATCAAACATCAAAAGTTCTGAGACTAGTGCAGTCTGATTTTCAGACTTGCAAAGGTTGAGACTTTGATTGCAGTTGACCTACTTTCCAAAAGAATTTTGCAAAACTGTTTTAACCCATTTAAATATAGTATATAAGGAGTTAGTGGTTAAATTTTCAGAGCTTTTGGACGTTCACACAAATAGGAATAAATTTTTCAAAATCATCTACCGTTTCTGGCAGATTCGAGCAATCTGAGTACAAACGGTTTTTGAAGGGGTTAAAGGTTGAATTTTAATTTGAAATTTTTAGGGGACCCTCATAACATCTGAGGACAATTTCTCTCAAAATTTCAGAATTTTTGGAGACCTCTAACCTAGTTTTAAAAACGTTTTAAAACTGACTCTGAAAACAGAATCTGTTTTCAGAAGTTGAATTATTTAGGTTCAAACAAGTTTTAAAAACCACACTTTCCGCACCACCTATTCAGACCCCCCCCCCTTCTAGTGGTGCCTTGCAGATCCTACAAGTGGTATCAGAACGAAGGAACACTCACTTCAAGGAAACCAACGATTCAGTGAGATGGCAACCACAAATCTCAAAACCGAGCAAGAAGGTATGTCGAGCCAAAGGCCTCCACTTTTTGACGGTGAGTCGTTTATTCAGTGGAAACTTAGAATGAAGCTTTTTCTTATGGCTATAGATATAGATCTTTGGTCAATCATTGAAGATGGTCCTTATGTCCCATCTAAGGTATCCACCATAGACGGAGTCACATTAGAAGTTGTTAAAACTAGACAAGAATATACGAGTGATGATAAAAAGAAACTTAGTATGAATGCTAGGGCTATGCAATTGCTTCTAAACGGATTAAATAAAAGTGAGTCTAGTTATGTGTCAAACTGTTCGAGTGCACAAGAAATGTGGAGGATACTAGAAATAAAACACGAAGGCACGAGTCAAGTAAAAGAATCAAAAATAAACATGCTTATGTCCACACTTGAGTCGTTTAAGTTATTGCCTAATGAGTCTATTGTTGATATGGATCTTCGTTTGACTAACATTTACAACTCTCTTGAGTCTCTTGGTAAAGCTTTTACTACGCAGGAAAAGGTACAGAAAGTCATACGAAGCCTTCCATTCGAATGGGATCCTAAAGTGACCGCTATAGAAGAAGCAAGGAAACTAAGTCAATAAAGATGGAAGAATTAATCGGATCACTTAAAGTTTATGAGAATAAACTCACCATACGGAAATCGGAGTCATCTAAACAAGGTAAAGCTATTGCTTTTAAATCAAATGAATACGTCTCCCCTCCCTCCGATCACGTAGATGATAGTGATTCTAAAACGGATAACGATGACTTAATTCTATTGGCTAAAGGCTTAAGGAAATTTATGAGAAGGTCATTTAGAAACAAAAATAAGGGTACTACAACCAAGAGAAATAAAAACAAGCCAAATGATAAAGACGTTAAATGTTATGAATGTGGCAAACTCGGACACTTATCATATGACTGTCCCAATAAAGAAAAGCAAACAAATAAATACCCTGACAAGGAGCGGAACAAAAATAGACTCGTCTCAGAACCCAAACAAAGGAAATGTGCTCTAAAGGCTTCCACCTGGGGTGATTCATCTGATTCTGAAACTGAGACCGAAGAGGAGACTGCACAAGTATGCTTTGCATCCAAAGCATCTAATGAGGTATCATCTGACTCTGACTCTGAACCCTCTTATGAAGATCTTTTTAGTCAGTATTTAGAACTGCATAAATTCACTAAGACTCTCGCTAAGGAAAAGAAGCGATTAATTGAAGACAAGAAACTGTTAGAATCTTCTAACGAGAATCTTGTCGCTCAATTAAGCGATTCAAAGAAAGAGTCATCATGTGTCATTACAGCATTAAAGACAGAGATTTCATCATTGACCACTCAAAATATGAAATGCAATCCGAGATTTCAAGTTTGAAAACAAGGAATACCGATTTAGAGAAAATGATGAAACAGTTTGATACGGGGTCCAACATGCTGCATCGCATTATATTATCACAAAAGCATGACAGCGACAAAATGGGTTTGGGATACGTTGATACAAATGAAGTATCAACCAAACCAACCAAGTTTGTGGTGTCTAAGAAAGTAGACACCCCTAAGCCTCAAGTGGCGTCTAAGATGACGCATAAGGTGCCCCTTTCCTCATCACGCCCCACTTCTTCTTCATATCATGTGAAATATAACTTTGTACCATATAGATATGAAAAGAAAAGAACAATGCATACACAAAATTCATATCATCCATGCACTATGCACACACACAAGGACATATCAAAAACGTCCTTCATTTAGTGAGTATAGAGGAGTCCTTGGGCAAAGGCCCAAAGTGCATGCACCACATGTCTACTATATCGCACCTTCATCTACATTCTTGCCATTTGATAGATCGAGAAGGATCACCCAAGTATGGGTACCGAAAGGTACTTTTACCAAGAGGTGATTAACTAACTCGAAAGGACCCAAAGTTAAAAGGGTACCTAAATCATCTTTGCACATTGCAGGGAGCCCACACATCGAAAGATACATCTATTAAGTGGTTCTTTGACAGTGGATGCTCGAGACACATGACGGGTGACCCGAGCCTGTTCACCAAACTAAAGAAGGTCACAAAAGGCGGATCCGTGACCTTTGGAGACAACAACGAAGGCAAGATCATCGGAAAAGGTATGATTGGGGATCCAAATACTCTCCAAATCTCCAACGTCTTTTTGGTAAGCAACTTATCCTACAATCATCTTAGCATTTCTCAATTTGTTGACAATGTTTTAATGTGTGTTTTACTCACCCTTATTGCGACATAATAAATAAAAATGGAGAAACCGTTTTAAAAGAAAAACGAGAAGGTAATATTTTTACGCTTTCTATGGATGATGTAGTAGACGCTAAAGTTAAGTGTTTTATGTCAAATGAACCCAATGTGAATTTATGGCATAGACGTTTAGGACACATTGGCATTTCCACACTAGAAAAGCTTCAACAAAAGAACCTAGTACGGGGATTGCCTAAGCTTGATTTAGACAACTTTCAGTTGTGTGAATCTTGCATAAAAGGTAAACAAACACGTGAGTCACTTAAGTCTAAAAACGAAATAAGCACAACTAAAATCTTAGAACTATTGCATATTGATTTGTTTAGTCCTAGTCTCACTACAAGCCTTGGTGGGCGCCACTATGCATGCGTGATTGTTGATGATTTCTCTCGTTATACTTGGACTTTATTTCTTGCACATAAGGATGATAGCGCCATTGAAATTGCAAAATTAATTAGACAACTTGAAAATCAATACGGTGTAAGTGTGAAAAAGATAAGAAGTGATAGAGGCGGTGAGTTTAAAAATAAAGAGATGATTTCATTTTGCGAAGAAAAAGGAATCAAGCATGAGTTTTCGCCACCTAGAACTCCACAATTAAATGGAGTAGTAGAAAGAAAGAATCGTACATTACAAGAAATCGCTTGGACTATGTTATGCGAAAATAAATTGCCTAGATTTCTGTGGGCGGAAGCCGTAAATTGTGGATGCTATATTGTAAATCGCCTATCTATAAGAAAGAAAATAAACAAGACGCCCTATGAGATTTTGAATGATCGCATGCCTAAGATTGACTATTTTCGTGTGTTTGGATGCAAATGTTTTGTTTTAAATACAAAAGATAATTTAGACAAATTTGAATCCAAATCAATTGAGTGCATTTTTGTTGGATATTTTTATAAATTCAAAGGCATATAGGTGTTATGATCCTCTCACTAGACAAATAATGGAATCTATTCATGTGAAATTCAATGAATTTGGTGAGATTGATAAAGATAAGGAATATGACGATGACTTTGAATTGAAACCCGTGTTGAATGAAGATGATGGTTCTTTTGATATGCATGATATGAATGACACACTAGAAATGCATGACCACATAGAAATGCATGATAACATAGAAAATAATCAACCAAGATGGCATAGAGATCACCCACATGATCTCATCATAGGCGACCTCACTCACGGTGTGCGACCACGTAGAAGAATTACATCGGACGAAATAAATGAATTTCATGCTATGATTTCTGAAATTGAACCCAAAAATGTGCATGATGCTTTGAGTGATTCTTCTTGGATTGATGCCATGCATGATGAACTTAATCAATTTGTTAGAAACGATGTATGGGATTTAGTGCCACGACCACAAGACAAGACTATAATAGGCACAAAGTGGTGGTGTTTAGGAATAAAATGAATGAAGAAGGAAAGGTTGTTAGAAATAAAGCGAGACTTGTAGCACAAGGCTATAATCAAGAAGAAGGAATTGACTACGATGAAACATTTGCACCCGTAGCACGTTTAGAAGCTATACGACTATTACTTTCTATTGCTTGCATGAAAGATTTCAGATTATATCAAATGGACGTAAGAAGTGCATTCCTAAACGGATTTATACAAGAAGAAGTATACGTGAAGCAACCACCCGGTTTTGAAGATTTGAAACATCCCGATCACGTGTACAAACTAAAGAAAGCACTATACGGCCTAAAGCAAGCACCGAGAGCATGGTATGATCGTTTTGCTACTTTCCTTTTAGAAAATAATTTTAAACGAGGTACTATAGGTAGTACACTATTTTTGAAACAAGATAAACCGGATTTACTTATTATCCAAATCTATGTTGATGACATTATTTTCGGTTCTACCTCACATAGACTTGTTGAAGATTTTGAAAATTGCATGAAATCTGAATTTGAAACGTCTATGGTTGGTGAACTAAATTATTTTCTTGGCTTGCAGATTAAGCAAACGAGTAAAGGGATTCACATAAGTCAAGCAAAATATGTAAATGACATGATTAAAAAGTTTAACTTTGAAAATTTGAAATCATCCCCCACCCCTATGAGTGTCACTACTAAATTAGACAAAGACGAACATGGTAAAGACGTTGATAATAGCTTATATCGATCTATGATAGGTTCTTTGCTATATTTAACTGCTAGTAGGCCTGATATTATGTTTAGTGTATGCATGTGCGCACGATTTCAAAGTCAACCTAAGGTGTCTCACTATAATGCGGTAAAAAGAATATTCCGCTATATTAAGCACACGCCCACCTTAGGAATTTGGTACGATAAGGATTCTACATTTAACTTACATGCTTACACTGATGCAGATTATGGTGGCTGCAAAATAGATAGAAAAAGCACGAGCGGAACTTGCCAATTTATAGGAAATTCACTCATTTCATGGTTTTCCAAAAAGCAAGCAAGTGTTGCTTTGTCCACTACTGAGGCTGAGTACATGGCACTTAGTCTTTGTTGCACACAGTTGTTGTGGATAAAACAACAACTTTCGAACTTTGGAATTACCGTAAATAAAATTCCTATATATTGTGATAGTATGAGTGCCATAAATTTGTCTAAGAACCCCGTGTTACATTCTAAGGCTAAGCATATAGAAGTACGCTATCACTTTCTTCGTGATCACGTAAACAATGGTAACATTGTCATAGATCACGTACGCACAGAAGCACAAGTAGCAGATAGCTTTACAAAAGCCTTAAATCAAGCCACGTATGAATCTCTTCGTTCTAAATTAGGCATGATTCCCGTTGATATGATTTGATTTGACGTGATTTGATTTTCTTTCCTTGTTGACAGGAATCTTTTGATTTACTTTCCAAAATAAAGGGGGAGAGAAAAGCATGATTTAAGGGGGAGAGAGAGACTAATTGATACTAATTGCACAAACCAAGGGGGAGCCGGATTTGAAATTTGAAATTCAAATTTCAAATTTGTGCATGTTTCAAGGGGGAGCGATAGCATTTAAATCATATACATAAGTTATTTTGAAAATCATCAAAAGGGGGAGATTGTAGAGAAAAGGGGTTTGAGTGATTTCAAAATAAGTGACGTAAATGCATGATATATATACAAACGTGTACATGTATGCATGATACTTTGCTATTACTTGCCTTATTTAGCTTATATATAATGTTGCCGGACTAACGACCCATGAAGCGTTAAAGCTTACATCATATGGCAAACATTTGTTGTGTTTATACTATTTTCAGGTGCCACCATTAATGAACTAAACTAGTTCATTAAGTGAAGTACTTAGTTTATTAAACTAAGTAGTTCATTAAAGGAAGCCACATTTGGAAAAGGCACAAAGGCAACAAAGCTAAGGAAGGAAAGTCTTCTCCTCCTCCCCTCTTAATTATACACGCCTATATACATATATATTACATATATTTTCAGATTTTTTTTAAAAGACACATACACATGTATTCCAACGTACTACCGACACGTTATATATTTTACGTACATACGTTAACGTCACACCACTATACTTAACTCATATTTATGAGTATATTCAGGTCTTATATCATATGATATAAAATATGGTGATGACAAATCAAATACGACACGATAAAAGGTTCTAAACCGAAAATTGTCGTATCGGGCGAATACCGAAACTTCGCCAACGTGTCATGTACTTGCCATAAATAAATGGCCAGCCCCTATACTTCAAAATTCCATAAAACTTTCGTGGGTTACATGAAAAATTCAGTCAAAAATACTTTCCATGTTGGCACACACAAATCACCCCACATTAAGGCCAAAATGTGAAGATTCCAAGTTTAATTTTGTCACATGTTAATGGTACCACTTTAGACCAGCCAAGTGCTGAGATTTAAAGTATATATTATATATATTATGTATAACATAATATATATAACATGTGCAAAAGTTGGAATTTAAATTAGAGAAAAATCGGGTAATCGATAAATATAGAAAATTCGGTTTTCTACGCACACAACACATGGAACGTTTATGGTACATCATGTGACACGTATCTAGACATTTTTTACATATGTTATACATCTTAAAGTGTTCTAGAAAATTAAATTAAGGGCTGATTGGAATATAACATGTGTGTATTATTAAATGTTCATTATTTTACAAAGTTAGCAAAAATAAATTTGAGCACATACATATACCTATCCAACGCCACCTACAGCTGAGATGGAGCTTATTTGGAGCCTTGTTGGCATATTGATTAGTCAAGGATCAATCATGCAATTGTTGGTGAATTAAAGAGAGAAGCTACAAATGGTAAGAATTCAAAATTTGTCTCTCTTATATCACATGCTGAAAATTTCAGCATGCTAAATATTGATGGCCGAATTCTTGGACTTTATTGTGATATATTTCATCATCTTTTATTATGTGATTGATTGGAAGAAGAAATGGAAATGATTTGAATATTATTTAAATTAATAAAGTGTGATATTCTACATATGATATTCTACATATCACACATGCTGAAATTTTTCAGCTTGTGTGAAGACTTGTGTGGCCGAATTATTGAGCTAAAAAGTGTCCATATTCATTTCTCATGTGATAGGAATAACTACCATCAATTGGTGATTCATTTTATAAAGAAAAATCAAATTAAAATTGGCATTATTTTGAATGAAACGGAATGATTCACATGCTGAAAATTCAGCATGGCAATAGCACTTTATGGCCGAAATTTTGTCTTAGAAAGGAAGGGATTTTTGTCTTGAAATTTATGTGATATATCTTATGATTTATGGAAGTTATTTTGTGATGATTTTGGCACATGGTTAAGTGTAATTCTCAGATTTTTTCCAAGTCATCAATGATGACAACATTGAACCAATAAGAAGGTGCCAAGTAAGCGAAGCCTAAATGATCATCCAATAAGAAGATGCCAAGTAAGCAAGACCTTGTCACAATGATGTCTTACATCCTCCCAAGGACTTAGACGATAATTTTTAAGAGGGGGAGGCACATACAAGGGGACGGCCATGCACATTAAAAGGAAAGAGAAGAGAGCAAACAAGAAAAGCACAAGCATTGCAAATCAAAGTGATCAAAAAGCCTAGCTCTTCTTCTTCTACATTCTCTTTCTTTCTTTCTTCTTGTAAGCCTATTGTATTCATATTCTCCAATCTTGAATAGGCTTGACATAGACCACCACTCATTATATATCTTTGTAAAAGATTGATCAAGGTGTGATCAATCTTCATTCTTGCGAGGTGGTGGTGTTCGTGCATATTGTATTGAACGTACAAGGTTTGTAAAGGGTTGGAGTTGGTGTGTAACTCCATCAACCCTGTGGTAAGGTGTATTGTGTGTGTATGTGATTAGTGTGAACCAAGGAAGGTGTTCCTTGAAGACTGGGGTAGGTTGTTTATAATCGAACCAGTATAAAATTCTTGGTGCCATTTACTTTCTGCATTTACTTTTTAGTTACTGCACTGATTATCCTTCTTGTTCGCATTTGTAAAAATAGTTAACGAATTTCAAAAATCACAAAAATTTCCAAAAATATACTCACACGTTCTAGGGTTAATTTGGCACAAGTTTCAACCCTTTTGGATAAGTATAAGTCAATCAAACATCAAAAGTTGTGAGACTAGTGCAGTCTGATTTTCAGACTTGCAAAGGTTGAGACTTTGATTGCAGTTGACCTACTTTCCAAAAGAATTTTGCAAAACTGTTTTAACCCATTTAAATATAGTATATAAGGAGTTAGTGGTTAAATTTTCAGAGCTTTTGGACGTTCACACAAATAGGAATAAATTTTTCAAAACCATCTACCGTTTCTGGCAGATTCGAGCAATCTGAGTACAAACGGTTTTTGAAAGGGTTAAAGGTTGAATTTTAATTTGAAATTTTTAGGGGACCCTCATAACATCTGAGGCTAATTTCTCTCAAAATTTCAGAATTTTTTGAGACCTCTAACCTGGTTTTAAAAACGTTTTAAAACTGACTCTGAAAACAGAATCTGTTTTCAGAAGTTGAATTGTTTAGGTTCAAACAAGTTTTAAAAACCACACTTTCCGCACCACCTATTCAACCCCCCCTTCTAGTGGTTCCTTGCAGATCCTACAATTGTGACTCCGATTATGCGGGGAGTCTTGTTGATAGGAAGAGCACCTCCGGAACTTGTCAATTTCTTGGAGATTGTCTCGTTTCTTAGTTTTCTAAGAAACAAAACAGTGTGTCTATTTCTACGGCGGAATCCGAATATGTGTCGGCCGCCTCTTGTTGTGCACAATTGTTATGGATGACAAACACTTTAAATGACTATAACATTCACTTCTCCAAAGTGCCTATTTTGTGTGATAACACGTCTGCTATCAATATTGCACAAAATCCCGTCCAACATAGTCGGACTAAGCACGTTGAAGTGAGGTATCATTTCATTCATGATTGTGTACAAAAGAACTTGGTAAGTGTGGAATTTGTTCCTACATGAGACCAATTAGCAGACATATTCACGAAACCCTTACCTAGTGATGTATTTGCATCTATAAGAAGTAGGTTAGGGTTGCTCAACATTGGTTGATGATAACCCATATTGAGTTTTGAGCAAGAAAATTTTCAAATTTTCAAGGTCAGTATACATAAGGCGCTTAATCACAGTTACTTCAGGCGTTCGATGTCACATCAAGCGCCTGATGTTAAGGATGTCACTCGTTCGAAGTGACATCAGGCGCTTTATGCTCCTAAACACTAGCGTTCGATGTTGGATTAAGCGCTTTATCTGAATGAGTTCACTTGTTTGAAGCGACATTAAGCGCTCAATCTGATTTTCCACAAATGTTCGAAGTGACTTCAAGCGCTTCATCCTGTTTTGTGAAGCCGTTCGAAGTCACATTAGACGCTTCAACCCTAAATCTTCACTGTCATTTCCGCCGTCTCTTCAGTTTTCGCGCCAATCAATAGTCATCAATTCCTGCCGCCATTATTCTTTCCCACATTTTTCCCACGTTTTCCCACTCTCTCCACTTCCCAACATTAAATCCTTTCATCTTCTCCTTCCACTCTTCAACTTCCTCCACTATCCCAAACCTTTACTCTCACTTCTCCATTATTTTCTCACCATTAACTCCAAATCCTTTCATATTCCTTTTCTCTCTATAAATTCTATTCTTACCTTCATTTCTCCTCACCCAATTTTTTTTAAAAGCTTTCCTCTTTTCAGCCTTAAATCAAACCATTTTCAATGGCATCCGCAGGACCTTCTAAACGTCCCTGTACCCAAAAGCGAAAACAAATTGCGGGAGTTGTTGAACCGCAAGAACTGATTTCCATCTGCGAAGGGCTATCCAAGGTAAATTTTCCTTGGATGAAAAAACTTGATACGGATGTGACAAAACCACCTCCTCACGTAGCCAAAGGCGCCCATTTGTCTACCCACTCCCATCTCTTGTTTCAAGAATGGATCTTCAGTAAGAGACCAGTGGTGCCTCTTAAACTTGTTTGGATTACCGACTTCATAGAAAATCACAACATTCATCAGGTCATCTCCTTGCTGGACCATCAAGGCTGGATGCCTCTTTGGTCTCGAGATGATATGATGAACTTCTCACGCGATCACGCTATGCTCTTTTACGCAAACATGTGGATCTGAGTCCCAGCCTTTCTCTCTTAATACTGTTGTTGCTGGTACTCCCCTCAGCTTCTCTATCCAAGAAATCTGTGATGTTCTTGGAGTCAGAAATGAGGGACTGTCAGTTTTCTCTGTTTTTGACTGGAGCAACAAGTATGGCGTTCGTGAACAGGACGTGAAGTTCGATCTGGGGTACCTTCCCTCCAAGAAGACTCAAAACATGCCTCTGGTGGACTGTATTTTGCTGGATGTGGTCACTTACTGTGTAAATGGTAAGTCAACTAGAAATCCAAGCAACATGGATTTCTATGTTGCTTATCGTATCAAACACCAGACTCAGCTTAACTTTGCATGGATTCTTGTTGAAGTCATGATGGCAGCACTAAGGAAAGGCTCAAAAGCCTTGCCTTTTCCAAACATTGTCACTGTTCTAATGAAGTACAAGGGTATTGATATCCCTGATGGCAATTTGACAATGGTGGCTAAGACTGACTTTTACGACAACTACAACATTGCTCAAGCCACAGATTCTCAAAAACGGAAAGCCACTACCGTTCCTGACGTTGATGATGAGGTTGATGAAGGACCTCAAGAAGATACAGGTGGTAGCAATTCATCTGAGTTACTATCACGAATAGCCTTTCTTGAACGGACTGTTCAACAACTGCATCTTCGTGATGCTGAGCATGAAACTTGGCATGTGCGAAATGAACTTCGCATGAATGCATTTAAAAATGCCTTCATGCAGATCAGTCCGTGGGTCTTCCCCCTAATTTTGATGATTTAGGGGGAGAAAGTGGTGGTGGTGGTGATGGTGCAGGCGGCTCTGGCGATGTTGAAGGGTCCATGGGCATGGAAGGCTTCGCTAATTTTGCCACTAGTGGTGGTTTTGGTTTCAGTGGACTCACACCTCCAAGAGGAGGTGCTAGTGGTGATAATATGTAATTTTTCTTTTGTTGTTGCTATGTGAAAATTTCATTTCTTTTGCAAGAAAATTTGACTTGGTATTTTACTAATTTCCAAATGATGTTGTTTAGTTAATTGCATCATCACCTTGTTCTTTCCAAGTTATTTTTTTCTTGCACCAAGTGAGGGGGAGCATGAGTAAGGGGGAGCTAACCTTAAAAAGTTATGCATGTTGTGAAATCATCAAAAAGAGGGAGAATGTTAAAACAAAGTTTAAGTTTTGATGATTTGCACAAGTTTGTACTTCGAACGATGGATTAAGCGCCTTATGTGATGTGGTTGGAAGTCAGCATACTTCGAACGCTTACATTAGGCGCTTCATGCGCCTTGATGGAACCCAGTACACTTCGAACGCCTACTTTAGGCACTTCATGTGAAGTGTCTGGATGTGCGTACACTTCGAACGCCTACATTAGGCGCTTCATGTGTTCTTGCAAAAAGGCAGTACACTTTGAACGCCTACATTAGACGCTTCATGTGTACCAGCAAGTCAAAAGTACTTTTCCCCCCAGAATGGGCACGTACACCAAGTACTTTCTGAGAAATGTCAGAATCAGTTCGAACAAGCATGAAGGATGACATTAGGTGCTTCATGCGACTTCGAACGCCTTTAGCTGCCCACATAAGGCGCTTTATGTGACTTCAAACGCCTGTTTTTTTCACATTAAGCGCTCCATGTCACTTCGAACGCCTATTCATTAAACACATTAGGCGCTTCATGTGACCAACGTTACAAAGGTCTTTTGCTTCACTTTCTAACATCAGTTCACTCTTTGTACCCTCCTCTTTTAGTGTTATTTTGACAGGTCCTCTCTCAAAACTGAAGATGCCAGGTTTCCCTTTTTGGCTTTCTTTTTGAAATCTCTCCAAAAGTGTTGCTACATGCCAAAGAGAGATCTCCAATGATGAGGACTTGCCAACACAAGATGCCAAAACCCATTATTGGCTCTGCAAGGGTTTTCAAACAGGAAGAAATCTGAAGAAGTGATAAAAGTGGGGTTTCACTCTCTTCCTCTCCAACTTTCTACATTTCATGCTCTCAAGTTTTCTCTCAAAGCTCAAGCTCTCAAGATAGTTGTAAACTTTGTACGTTTTTACTTTATTGTTGAGAGTGATTATTTTAAGAAGAAGAAGAGTCTTCTTCTTGGTGAGTAAAGATTGTGAAAGGTTGTGTAGATTGTTGGTCAAAGAGCAAGGGTGCTTCTTGTTTGAGTTTTCTAGACTTTGAAGGGTTAGTTGATAGTGTTGTGGTGCACTATTCTCCCTACAAGATTTCTTTGAGGGCAAAGAAGATCTTTGGAGGCTAGACTTCAAAGGGTTAGATTCTCGGTTGTGGTCTAGGTGTGTTGCCTAGTTTTTCCAATTTGTTGGATTTTGTTTTTGATTGTTGTTTCCCCATAGAAATAACAATCCCCTTTTTCAAAATCCTTCTTGTGAAAAATCAAGAAGGTAGAGGAGTAGAGTCATTTGACTTGAACCTCTATACATCCTTGTCTTCTTTACTTTCTTGCAAGTCTTTATTCTTTCTAAAGAACACTTCCAAGTATTGGTTGCACTCTAAAACGAAAAATATCCAGAAAATATCCATAATTGGTGAACACACTATTCAACTTCCCCTTCTAGTGTGTTCTAAGGGACCTAACACTGGCTTTCCACTAATCACCGATATGACATGGAATCCCCTCCGTACATGCCAATTCTTTATTTATATCTCATTGTTGTAAATGTCAAATCTTTCTTCACATTTAATTGCGGCAAAATAACAATTAGAACGGAACGTAGTTACTTCAGGAATACCATATACTTAGTCAATAGATAATACTATGAACGGTAGGACTATCATGAAGAAAACCAGATCGACAACAACTTCAGGTTTCCTATCAATAAAATTTCACTGCCTAATCCGAAGCAACACCGTTTTTCAGTTGTAAGGAAAAGGACATTTTGTTGGAAATAAACCAAGTCAGACAAAATCGAATTTTGTACTGTAGCGCCCCGCTCCCGAGCCCTAACATCGGGAACAGTGCACCCGCCGTATCTCACTAAGGAGAATACAAAGCGTCGAATCAATCTCTTACTTGTCAAAATTGACGTAGAAACTTTTTTCGCGGAAGCGTAAACCGTAACATATATTAAATCCCAATAATCGTCATTACATTGCCAAAATAAAAGTGCCGGTAATAAAATTAGTAAAGTAGTATGTGGAAAACTCAAAGTATAAATAAGAAAAAAACAGTTGCAGAGTTCCCTCATATCCTAGATGCAGCTCCCAACCGGCCCACTCCGCTACGTCCGTTCCGTCCTCAACAAAGATATACTCATAGTCTTCATCCGGCTCACCTGGGAAGTAGGGGTGAGTGACAGAAATCACCCAGTAGATGCCCGCCTCAAACCAATACAAAGCGTACATGCCGAAATGATATAGCCACATAGCACATAGAGATGATATAACCACATAGCACATAGAGATGATATGACCATATAGCACATAAATATAAGATAGAATCACATAGCACATAAATATAATATAACATGCATAAGATAAAGTAAATGCGGTAAGTAAAGCACTCCACATAAAATGCGCAAGTACGTGATGCATGCTCAATCAACGTGTCACACGCAACAAGAATAATGTCATGCAACATGCCCCTTGACCTATATGCAATGCATGATCCCGGGATTGACTGGATGCCTGTAGCTGCACACTACTATCCACCCTTGCAGATGCTCGTGGCCCGTACACCACGATCCACCCCAACCGATGTCCGTGGCCCATACACCACGATCCACCATAACCGATGCCCATGGTCCGTACACCATGATCCACCATAACCAAGTATCCATGGCCCGTACACCATGATCCACCATAACCGCATACTCATGGCCCATACACCATGGTCCACTTCACTCGAGCGTCTGTGACCCGTACATCTCAATCCTCTCCAAATGCAAATGCACGTGCCATGAATGCAACGACAAAAGTCGTCTGGGGCCCGTACGCCCATCCTCACCAACTCCGACACTCAATATTTAGTCGCCTGGGGCCCGTATGCCCATCCTCACCATCTCCGGCACTCAATATTTAGTTTAGTAAATTTCACGAATATTGGAAAGTTGTTATTTAACATCTCCCTTATTTTTGCTTAACTTGTATTAATTTTCTATAATTTTCTACTAATTCCTATTTTTCCTTTATTTAATTCTATTTATTACTAATTATTTTTAATTGCTTACATTTACCCAAAATTCAAAAATTAAGTGGAAATAATTTAATTTTAACCTTTTATATTTTCTGGAATTTATTTAGAATTTTCTGATAATTAAATATATTTGTCTAGAATTTTAAACTAATTTTAATTAATTATTTATTCATTTCAGAAATTAAATTTCAGATTTTTTTTTGTAATTTCTGGTTGGGCCGGCCTGCTGCCCTGGTCCGGTCCGCTGGCCATCCGGCCTGGTCCGGCAGCCAGGTCCGGTCCACTCCTTCCTCTTTTTTTAATTTTCGGACCAACCCAGAACCAGAAAACCGGGTCGGGTCAGACCAGGAATCCGGGACGGTCTGACCCGGCTGACCTGGAAATTACTTTTTTTATATTTTTTTCTAATTAATTTCTATTTTCTCTAAACCTCAATAAAATCTTCGTTTTAACTCCGATTGACCTCAAACCAGTTGCGTTGGACTCATTATAACGCAGCACAACTTTTGAGGATGGACACGTCAACACGTGTCCGGACGCGCCGTCAGGGGCCGCGCGTGGGCCCCACGCGCCACCTCCTAAAACGCGTCCGTCATACCTGTTTTTTCGACTTTCAACTCAATCTCAACCTATTCCGGGCTAGATGAACCTATTCTAAGGCCAAAACGCAGTTTTAAAGAATCCTAAGTATGAAAATATTCAACCTTTTGATTTCATTTAAGGGTGTTTCCATTCCGAATCACAATTACCATCAATTTTAATACACACGCACATATACATACAGCCATACACAACACATCTCATGCTTTCACATATAAAACAAAACAAAATTCACAACTTAACAAATAAAAACAACGAATCACATTAGTATACCATCAAAGCATGCATGAATCATACTCGTTTGAGGGGAAAGATGCACCTACCTCAATTGACGATAGTACAAATGATTTGGCGGATTAAAACTTGAGTTCGGGGCCTCGCTAGCCTTCTTCTCCTCTCTCTTTTTCTCTTTTTCTCTTTTCTCTCTTCTTCTTCTTTTTTTCCCCTTGTGCGTGGGTGTGCAGCCGATTATGTGGCTAGGGATTTTTTTCTTGTTGTGTTATGCGTGTGTATATATATAGTGAGGGAGAGTTAGGGTAGATTTTAGGTTTTCCTATTTGATTTTGGTTTAGGTTTCCTAATGTAACTCTAATCACAATTTAATTTGTACTTATCTCTATTTTTATTTTATTATTATTTTTATTTAGTATTATTATTATTATTATTATTTTTGTCGGCCGTAACATCCTACCCACCTTACAAGAAGTTTCGTCCTCGAAACTTGACGTACCTTATTTGAAAAGCTGTGGATATCTCTCTCGCATATGCTCCTCAAGCTCCCAAGTCGCCTCGCACTCGGTGTGATTGGTCCACTGAACTGTAACGTAAGGGATGACCCGATGTCTCAATACCTGATCTTTGCGATCTACGATTCTGATAGGAGTCTCCTCTTATGTCGTGTCCGGCCGAATCCTCAACGGTAGTGCATCTAGAACATGGCTCGGATCCAGAACATATCTCCATGATTGAGAAACGTGAAATACGTTGTGCACCTAGGCCAAGGCAGGGGAACACCAGTCGGTAGGCCAAGGTACCAACCCTCTCGAGCACCTCGTATGGACCAATGTAGTTAGGCTTCAGCTCACCCTTCATACCAAATCGTGTAACCCCCTTTATAGGCAACACTCTCAAGTAAACCTTCTCGCCCACAGTGAACTTTAGAGGACGTCTCTTTGGATCTGTCCAACTCTTGCTTGTCTTGAGCAACCTTGAGTTTATCACGTATCAAATTCACTTTTTTTCTAGTTTGTTCCACCAACTTAAGATCGGTAATAGTACGCTCACCAACCTCGTCCCTATGAACAGGAGACCTGCGCTTACGTCCATAAAGCACCTCAAAGGGTACCATGCCGATGGCACTATGGTGACTATTCTTGTCGGAGAACTCAATTAACTTAATCATACCATCCCAGTTCCCCTTGAAGTACAACGCGCAGGCTCTCAATATGTCGTCTAAAGTCTGAATGGTCCTCTCAGACTGCCCGTCTGTCTGCGGATGAAAAGATGTACTCAATCGCAGCTCTTGTAGGACCTCAGGCGCTACCAACTCTCCCAAAACCAATTGGTGACAAGAGATGCGTATACCCTAGCCTTATAGTGCATTCAGCACACAAGCGCCCACGACATTCGACTGTGACTTGGCCCACACGGCCTACGCCCACCGGCCTACGCCACGGGACAATTGATGCACCTAACAATCTCCCCCTCAGCAATTGCTCCTGCTGGGAATCGAACCCGTGACCTCGCTCTGATACCACTTGTAGGACCTCAGGCGCTACCAACTCTCCCAAAACCAATTGGTGACAAGAGATGCGTATACCCTAGCCTTATAGTGCATTCAGCACACAAGCGCCCACGACATTCGACTGTGACTTAACCCACACGGCCTACGCCCACCGGCCTACGCCACGGGACAATTGATGCACCTAACAGCTCTGTCCCCAACTTTATCTGACATGCTGACCAGAATCGAGAGGTGAATCTCCGATCAAGGTCTGAAACGATACTAACTCGGACCCTGTGAAGACTAACAATATCATCAATATACAACGTCACTAATCTCTCCAAGGTCATGTCACTCAGCACAGGTAGAAAGTGAGCAGACTTCGTGAATTGATCAACAATCACCCAGATCATGTCGTTGTCTTTTCTTGTTTTAGGGTGCCCTACAACAAAATCTATCGTCACATGCTCCCATTTTTATTCTGGTATCTCCAATGGTAACATCAAACCTCCCGGCCTTTGATGCTCTGCCTTAACCTGCTGATAAAAGAGGAATCTCTCAATGAACTCAGCGATGTGTCTCTTCATCCCACTCCATCCATAGTGTTTCTTTAGATCATTATACATCTTCATAGCACCTGGATGAATCGACAATTTCGAATTGTGCGCTTCTTTCAATAGCTCTTTCCTCAGGTCCTCAACGTCAGGCACAGACAACCTTCTTTGGTACCATATACTGCCATCGTCATGAATCTGGAAACCCTCAATCAGACTGTTCAACATCCTCTCTCGGATATCTCTGAGCGTCACATCCTCCTTCTGCGCCTCCTTAATCCGCTCAATCAGAGATGGTGTAATAACCAAGGCCGCCAAAACGTTAGCAGTGGAATCAACAATGTCAATATCAAATTTGGCCATCTCTTTCTCCAGTGGCGTCTGTCTGGCGTGATTAGACTTTCTACTTAAGGCATTTGCAACTCGATTCTCCTTCCCCCGGACGATAACTGATGGTCAGGTCATAGTCTTTCAGTAGCTCAAGCTATCTCCTCTGACGCATATCGACTCTTTCTGTGTGAATAAATACTTCAAGCTCTTATGATCTGTGAAAAATTCGCACTTTACACAATATAGATAATGGCGCCAAATCTTTAATGCAAACATCACCGCTGCCAGCTCCAGATCATGAGTCGGGGAATTTTGTTTATATTGCTTCAACTGCCTTGAAGCGTATGCACTAACCTATCTCTCTGCATTAACACGCACCCTGGCCCATTCTTTGAGGTGTCGCTGTAGGTGACAAACTCTTTAGTGCCTGAGGGCTGTGCCAATACTGGTGCGGTCGTCAACCTCCGCTTCAACTCTGCAAAGCTTACCTCACACTCGGAGGTCCATACAAACTTAGTCTTCTTTTTTTTTGAGTCAATCGACTCAGTGGTGCTGCAATCCTCGAAAATCCCTCCACGAATTTGCGATGATAACCGACAAGGCCAGGAAAACTGCATACCTCAGTAACATTAGTAGGCCGAAGCAATTCTGTAATCGCCTCTATCTTCTTTGGGTCAACAGAAATGCCCTCCTCAGAAATCACGTGGCCCGTGAAAGTCACACTCTTCAACCAGAATTTGCACTTGATGAATCTTGCATATAACTTCTTCTTCCTGAGGGTCTCCAATACCTCCTGTCAGTGTTCAATATGCGTCTCCTCATCAGGTGAATACACCAAGATGTCGTCGATGAACACTACCACACAATGGTCATACTGCTTCCTGAATACTGTGTTCATCAAGTCCATGAAGGCCGCAGGTGCACTCGTCAGTCCAAAAGGCATCACAAGAAACTCGTAGTGCCCATATCGAGTGCGGAACGCAGTCTTTGCTATGCTTTTTTCCTTAATCCTCAACTTATGGTAGCCTGATCGGAGGTCAATCTTCGAGAACACTCTGGCACCCTTCAACTGATCAAATGGATCGTCGATCATCGGTAGTGGGTATTTATTCTTTATCGTGATCTTATTTAGCTCAGAATAGCCGATACATAACCTTGTACTGTCGTCCTTCTTTTTTAACGAACAACACTAGTGCTCCTCAGGGAGAAACACTAGTCCTGATAAACTTCCTGTCCAGCAACTGCTCCTTAAGCTCTTTTAACTCTGCTGGTTCCATCTTGTATGGTGCCTTCGAGATCAGCTCAGCTCCGAGTATGAGGTCGATCTCGAACTCTACTTCCCTACTCAGTGGTAAACCTGACAACTCGTCAAGGAAGACATCCTTAAAATTTCGTACCACAATCGATGGAGTCTCAGCACTGGCATTTAGAACATACATAAGAAAACCCCTGGCTCCTTTCTTCAATGCCTGAGAGGCCTGTGCTGCAGTCATGTAGATTTTTTTTCAGGATGAATTTTTCAATTTGACATCCCCCTGGAAGATAGTCTCTCGCTTATCCGGTGTCTGCATACTGATCTGTCTCTGACGGCAGTCGATGGTAGCACTATATCTTGCCATGAAATCCATGCCCAGAATGATGTCAAAGTCCTGCATCTGGATCGGGATCAGGGTTGCGGAGAACTCCAGCTCATTAATCTCCAAGTGACATTTCTTGTACTGATAGTGGGATACAAGCACCTGGCCGCTGGCGGCTTGAACACGATAAAGGATCTCAAGATGTTCTGATAGAATACTCATGTTCTTGGCGAATCTCCTGGCAACGAACGAGTGGCTGGCACCACTATCAAATAAGACATAGGCTAGGACTTTGCTAATTAACATCTCACCTATAACTACATCCCCGACCTCCTCTACCTCAGTGTCCGTCATAATATGCACACGAGCGTTGGTCCGCCCCTTTACTTTCTATTGCATCTGACTTGATGATGGAGGGGTTGCTTGTGCTGGTGTAGGGCATTCTCTGGAATAGAGTGCTTCTGGTACTTCTCCTTAAACTAGGTCCATGTTGGCGGTGGAATCAGCCTGCATGTCACACACTGCTACCATTGCTCGGTATCACACTCTAATAATGGTACAACCACATCAACCTTTAGGCCATCCGGAACCTGCTTCAACCTCAACTGCTTATACACATTCTTGAGTCAGATCTCTGCTCCTCTGGTCATGTT
Source organism: Eustoma russellianum (assembly GCA_036186865.1). Lineage (NCBI taxonomy): Eukaryota > Viridiplantae > Streptophyta > Magnoliopsida > Gentianales > Gentianaceae > Eustoma > Eustoma russellianum. The sequence continues at coordinate 25,899,273 of AP025064.1, read as the reverse complement.
GTACCCCTGAACATATGTATCTGGCAGTTCTACATTCTTCCGGTAGAAAAATCGAAGCCCCTGGGGTGGTGGTGCTGGTGGTGGCTGCAACTGCTGCTGTAGGTGAGCCATCTGTATCTGCTGCTGGGGCATCAATGTAGTCAGCGTGGCTAAGGTATATACAAGGACCTGAGGAATGATCCTCTGACCCTACTGATCATCACTATCGTGTCCTCCGTTTCCAGCTGTCGGCTCGCGTCGTGGAGGCATTATCTGAAATTTGAGTTCAGCAGACGAATACAGATTAATCAAGAGTAAGTTGGAGGATTGGACGCTTGTAAAACGGTAATTAAACAAGGAAAGCTCACCATCGGCACACACCTCCCATAACCCGATCATAACTTAAGTCTAAAATCATCTCTTAAATCTACTTTGTTTATTAGGGGCAAAATTGTCATTTCGCAAAAGATCATAACTTATGTCTAGTGATCTAGTTAATCCTGCATTTCTGAGGCGGATCTGAAGCCTCAGCTCTGATACCACCTGTAGCGCCCCGCTCCCGAGCCCTAATATCGGAAACAGTGCACCCGCCGTATCTCACTAAGGAGAATACAAAGCGTCGAATCAATCTCTTACTTGTCAAAATTGACGTAGAAACTTTTTTCGCGGAAGCGTAAACCGTAACATATATTAAACCCCAATAATTGTCATTACATTGCTAAATAAAAGTGCTCGTAATAAAATTAGTAAAGTAGTATGTGGAAAATCCTCAAAGTATAAATAAGAAAAAAACAGTTGCAGAGTTCCCTCATATCCTAGATGCAGCTCCCAACCGGCCCACTACGCTACGTCCGTCCCGTCCTCAACAAAGATATACTCATAGTCTTCATCCGGCTCACCTGGGAAGTAGGGGTGAGTGACAGAAATCACCCAGTAGATGCCCGCCTCAAACCAATACAAAGCGTACATGCCGAAATGATATAGCCACATAGCACATAGAGATGATATAACCACATAGCACATAGAGATGATATGACCACATAGCACATAAATATAAGATAGAATCACATAGCACATAAATATAATATAACATGCATAAGATAAAGTAAATGCGGTAAGTAAAGCACTCCACATAAAATGCGCAAGTACGTGATGCATGCTCAATCAACGTGTCACACGCAACAAGAATAATGTCATGCAACATGTCCCTTGACCTATATGCAATGCATGATCCCGGGATTGACTGGATGCCTGTAGCCCGTACACTACAATCCATCCTTGCGGATGCCCGTGGCCCGTACACCACGATCCACCCTAACCGATGTCCGTGGCCCGTACACCACGATCTACCATAACCGATGCCCATAGCCCGTACACCATGATCCACCATAACCAAGTATCCATGGCCCGTACACCATGATCCATCATAACCGCATACTCATGGCCCGTACACCGTGGTCCACTTCACTCGAGCGTCTGAGACCCGTACATCTCAATCCACTCCAAATGCAAATGCACGTGCCATGAATGCAACAACAAAAGTCGCCTGGGGCCCGTACGCCCATACTCACCAACTCCGGCACTCAATATTTAGTCGCCTGGGGCCCGTACGCCCATCCTGACCATCTCCGGCACTCAATATTTAGTTTAGTAAATTTCACAAATATTGGAAAGTTTTTATTTAACATCTTCCTTATTTTTCCTTAACTTGTATTAATTTTCTAGAATTTTCTACTAATTTTCACTATTTTTCATTTATTTAATTCTATTTATTACTAATTATTTTTAATTGCTTACATTTACCCAAAATTCAAAAATTAAGTGGAATAATTTAATTTTAACCTTTTTTATTTTCTGGAATTTATTTAGAATTTTCTGATAATTAAATATATTTGTCTAGAATTTTAAACTAATTTTAATTAATTATTTATTCATTTCAGAAATTAAATTTCAGATTTTCTTTTTTTGTAATTTCTGGTTGGGTCGGCCTGCTGCCCTGGTCCGGTCCGCTGGCCATCCAGCCCGGTCCGACAGCCAGGTCCGGTCCACTCCTTCCTTTTTTTTTATTTTCGGACCAACCCAGAACCAGAAAATCGGGTCGGGTCAGACCAGGAATCCGGGTCGGTCTGAGCCGGCTGACCTAGAAATTACTTTTTTATATTTTTTTCCAATTAATTTCTATTTTCTTCAAACCTCAATAAAATCTTCGTTTTAACTCCGATTGACCTCAAACCAGTTGCGTTGGGCTCGTTATAACGCGACACAACTTTTGAGGGTGGACTCATCAGCACGTGTCCGGACGCGCCGTCAGGGGCCGCGCGTGGTCCCGATGCGCCACCCCTTGAAACGCATCCGTCATACACGTTTTTTCGACTTTCAACTCAATCTCAACCTATTCCGGGCTAGATGAACCTATTCTAAGGCCAAAACGTAATTTTAAAGAACCCTAAGTATGAAAATATTCAACCTTTTGATTTCATTTAAGGGTGTTTCCAATTTGAATCACAATTACCATCAATTTCAATACACACGCACATATACAGACAGTCATACACAACACATCTCATGCTTTCACATATAAAACAAAACAAAATTCACATCTTAACAAATAAAAACAACGAATCACATTAGTATACCATCAAAGCATGCACGAATCATACTCGTTTGAGGGGGAAGAGGCACCTACCTCGATTGACGATAGTACAAATGATTTGGCGGATTAAAACTTGAGTTCGGGGCCTCGCTAGCCTTCTTCTCCTCTCTCTTTTTCTCTTTTCTCTCTTCTTCTTTTTTTTCCCCTTGTGCGTGGGTGTGCAGCCGATTATGTGGCTAGGGATTTTTTTTTCTTGTTGTGTTATGCGTGTGTATATATAGTGAGGGAGAGTTAGGGTAGATTTTAGGTTTTCCCATTTGATTTTGGTTTAAGTTTCCTAATGTAACTCTAATCACAATTTAATTTGTACTTATCTCTATTTTTATTTTATTATTATTTTTATTTAGTATTATTATTATTATTATTATTATTATTATTATTATTATTATTTTTGTCGGCCGTAACATGTACAGTGTGTGCTTGTGAAATAATGCAAAGCCGACTGCGGAGCTCAGGGCAGGACGGGTCGATCAGTCAGATCAGTGCAATTGAGTTTGCATTCTGAACAGATGGCTGACCTACCGACCTCAGTACAGCAGCACTGCAGAGCAGCAGTATGTGCTATCAGCCGTCCAACAGAGCTCAGCACTGCAGTAGAGCTCAACACGGCAGCACTACAGAACAACAGATGCGCTCATCCAAACAGCCGAGCTCAGCTGATGTGCTATCAGTCGTCCAACCGAGCTCAACACTGAAGCAGAGCTCAGCACGGCAGCGCTGCAGAACAACAGATGCTCTCAGTCAAATAGCCGAGCTCAGCATACAGCAGAGCTCAGCTTGGCAACACTACAGAATAATAGTGCTGCATTATCAATCGATCAGCCGAGCTCAGCACACAGCAGAGCTCGGCAATAGCTCAGCGCGATAGTGCTGGGCTAATAGCAACTCAGCAGTTCAACCGAGCAGTCAATCTAAGGTGAGTCCAGGACTCTGTCCTTAAGACATATTGCTCAGGTATACTGTGTCTAACTAGAGGAAGCAATCGTCTCCCAGAATACAATGAAATCAGTTCAGACGAGTGGTACTGTAGCGTATGAACTCAACGAACTTGTAGAGTGTCTCTGGCATCTCGGATGACTTGGAAATGCAAATGTATGCCAAAAGAAGTGATTTGCTGAGGGAGATTTATGCCGAAAGAAGAGGAGAAGAATGACTGCTTTCTGATCGATTTTGAATGATTTTCCTGATGACCACAAAGGTCAGCTTGGCCTGTATTTATAGGAGAAAACTTAGGTCAATTTGTTACAATCAGTCCAGCTACAGCCGTAGGATCAGATACCTGTTCGACCTAAACCCTAGGATCAGATAATCGTATCCAGTCTGCCACAGCCGTTGAATCAAATAACACTTTAATCTGAGCCTTCAAATCATAACAACTTCAGGTCAGCTCAGCACGGTTAGCCTTAACCGAATTTCAAATTTCATTCTTAGCTGATCAAAACAACCTGGAAAAAATTAAAATTTAAACAACCTTCTTCCCCGCCCATAAGATACGATGCGCTGCCTGCAGGATCCAGCCTGCAGCCCACAACCCGAGCCCTGGCACGAGCCCATCAAGGCCGCAGCCTGCAACCGGAGCCTGAGTAGATTTGCCAAGCTGAGCTGATTTCTACATTTTTTTACCCCCTACTTTGATCCTTAATTTCTCATTCACCCGATATCCTAATTGAGTGATTCAAAAGCCTAAAATTATATACTCGTTAATTAAGGACTCATTAGTTTCCACTTATCATTAATGAAGTTTATCATAATTGAGTTTAAAGTATGTTGCTATCCATGATTTGCAACTTGCCCCAATTCAATTTCCTCCAGCACATTTTAGCGAGTGGGTTTTGTTTAAACATAAAGTTCGCTACGCACATATGTTTTGTGACTTATTATATATTATTAAAGTTGATGGACAAATCCATTCAACCTTGTTCAGAATTCATAATCTTATAATAACCTAATAGTCTATTTGAAGAATGCAAAATCGTCTACGTTTGCAATAGTACCTTACATAAATATGATAATGTCGTCGAGCATCCGCAATACACTTTGTAAGCAGGTTGAGTGAGGAACCCACAAAAAGTTTCACCAAGATGCACATGTATTACGGTCCATAGAACCACAAAGGTATGTTGCTTTTCGACCATTCCATGTCTGCAGCCACATAAAAGATTTGAGTCAAAAGCACAATTTTCACCATGTCATGTCTTCAGCCACATAAACGACCACATAAAATCACAAGACACAATCTTTATCAATTGCAAAATAAATTCTAGTAAATAGTAAAAGGACGTGGATATGATGTTCTTTGTGGATTAAAAACGTTATCTTCTAGTCCATTTATGATTTAAAACTATAATAATGCCGATCACCTCAAGCTTTAGATCATCTACTAATATTTAATCACAAAGATTAAAAGTCCGAGTGGTGTTATACAAATTTATCTTAGTATATCAACTTTTTCCCTCACCATTATATTGCATTATTTCTTTTGTTTGAATGTATGCAAGAGGCCAAGAGACAACTCGGTGTTGTTAATTATGCGACTATGATTATTAGCGTATAATATTCCACAAGTAAAACCATGATTATGATAAGTCGCATAACTTGAAAGGTTATACGTTTTGTGGTCGGATAGAGAAGTCGAAAGGAATCAAAAATTCGACCATAAATACTTGAGGGATTAATAATTTATACACGCAATGACATGTAAAAAAGACTGGATTCGCCATATCAGTTACTCAAACCACATGTGAAGAATGGATTCCCGATATCAATTGCTGAAACCACAGAGAGAATGAGTAGGAGGGAAGCGAAGATTCCTGAAATGTGGCACAAAAATCATGAATCCTGCACTCAGTTCTGAAAACTATAAATAGGCAAACAACCATGGATGGTAACTTATACCGAAACACTTATTCCTTCTTGTCATCCTACATCTTCATTGCACAAGTCTTTCAATCTTTTCACATTATTACACCATGCCAAGGGAAAGGCAAGACCCCCTAGCTGTTGGGCGTGTGATTGGAGATGTGTTAGATCCCTTTACGCGTTCGGTCGACTTTACCGTTGCATATGGGCAGAGGGAGGTAAGCAATGGGTGTGAATTAAGGCCTTCTCAAGTGGTCAACCAACCTAGGGTTGAGGTTGGCGGGCATGACCTTCGGACCTTCTATACTCTCGTACGTTGTGTTTTTTTATCTTTGGTTGAGATTATTATGAAGACAAACAAAATAGAAAATGTTGTGGAAATCCAGAAATGTTGTACTGATTTGCTATAATTTTTTTTTAAGGTCATGGTGGATCCTGATGCACCAAGCCCTAGTGACCCAAATCTCAGGGAATATTTGCACTGGTGAATTCTCTTCCCACTTCTCTCAAGAAGAAAAACCTTGGTCAATAGGACAGGGGAAAAAAAGTTTTATAAACTAATATCGTTTTCCAAAACGTGGTTTACGTTTGTTTGCTTTCATTCGCTTGTCTTCTCATCAAATTGTTGATCACCAACTTGTTAACTTACTCAATATATCCATTTTCTGAGCTAAAATACTAATATATTAACCAGTTAAATAAAAATATCAAGCGGATTTAACTCATAAAAAAGCCTTCTATCCTTTACATCTTGTCGCTGACGCATTTTATATTTTCTATCAATTTTCATTTTTTAAATCTTACATTTTCAAGAGCCACCCAACTTTCAAATCCTTTTCTCTCTGCTGCAAGCTATGTTGGCCATGTGGGAAAGTAAAAACAAGAACTTGGAATATACATCTTCCGTCCCCACTCTGTACCATTCAACAAGAATATCTCAAACTTGCAGTGTTTGACTAACATGAGTAGAGCCTTTTATATTAAAACAGTAACCCCTGAAGACTTCTTTAGTTATTTAATCTAATTGATAGTAATGATTACTACCGAGTAAATCGAGGTATACTGCCACTTTACTAAGTTCATAGACATGTGATGCTTATGATCATTTCATATTTTAAATGTACCAAATGGTTCTCTCAATATGTGTACATGTATATAGTACAAAATCATACATTATAATTTTGAAATCATTAGGACTTCGACCCCCTCCCGCCCACAAGACCCTCGGCTCCACTTCCTAGCTCCGACGGGCGTCACTTATTTTCTCCCTGTCAAGATGCCAAATGATGTTTGAGTCATGCTACTAGATTTAATTTGGAAACATTTCAAATTTGCTTGAGTTAATCAAACTATGATAGCTATTTAGTCATATAGATCTTAGATTTACATTTTTCATAAAATCGTGAACTAAGAACAACTGTGTCTTTTAGGGTTTGGGGGATCGAACCATTAATATTATGTGTATTTTTCAATTCTGCTAAAAAAATACAAGGGTCACTTACATCCGCACTCTTTTTTTGGGCTCGATGATTACTTTGTCTATGATGATCAAGTAACTATCTCCTTGAGAGAACAAAATAAGGTTGGTACATGTTTTATAAGGAAATTACTTTAACTATATGATACTTGCTCCTAAAAAAAATGAAATTGGTGGGCATGAGACCATCTCGCTAACTTTTCCTCCCCAATACCCCTATCAAATGTGTTTTCATACTAGCCCATTATAAGACATAGTGTTGTGTATGGGAGAAAAACAGGTCAGACACATAACAAATAGCGATCATTTTGAGGTCTTTGAATTAGTATTAATATCATGTGGCCCAACACCTCTACTGATCATCGAATATTTTATTTGTCTATTGGATAACGAAGGTGTCAAAAAATAGTGTACTCTCATTATATAATGATATGTATGTCATTATTTTAAGATATTTTTATACCTTCTACTTTTTCGAGAGATTAACCAACTAATATTTTGATGTTGGACAATGTTTCAATGGAAAAGAGGGGTCCAAAAAGAAGATGTCTCTTTTGTCTTGATATTTTTTTTGAGCGGCTTTCGTCTTGATTTGATCAATCTTTTTAGGGAGGATTAGGATCAAATATGCGTTTTTATACTTTATTTCTTCTTTGGAAGCCATATTATATAGCTTAATTTCTATGTTGCCTAAATGTTTTGTACCCGAAGATTTATGAAACGAATAATGGCAACCTCAAGAACTCCATCCATAAAGAACACTCCCTTTTCTTGGTGTAAAGAGCTTGTCTTTCCAGATGACTTATATGAGAATCATTTGTGGACGATCATTACATGGAATATAGTAGCGTTTTTGCTTTGCACTTTTTGGTCCCATCAAGCGGCAAGCTGTTATGGGCTTTCCCATGACCATGTGATCACATATTCCTAAAGGAAAAAGATGTACGTAAAACCTGGATATCAACACTAGATCGTCTTTTGTACAAATATTTTCAGGAATCCATCTCGTATTGCAGTTTTTCCCAAGCTAAAGTCACCTTGCCGCAATAACTAGTCAATCGGAAAGGCCATAAAATACAGGGCTGAGATTTCATGTCGCAAGCTTTAGTTTCATGTACCATGTGTAAAAGTTGGTTTTTTGGCTTTTCTTTTTTTAAAGAAAGACATTTTGTTTTTATGTTGAAAGACATTTAGAATAAGAAAATATATAGGACGAAAAGATGATACAGAAAAAAATAATACGTAAACCACATAGACCAGGATCAATAAATAATGAATGTAACGGAATGGGTACAATATTGAGAGGATGGGATCTGCTTACCTCAATCCCATTTAACCTACTGAAAGCACAAAGACATGAAAATAAAAGCATACATCTTACTTTAGTAGGGTCAGTGAGTTTGACTATGATTAAGAACAAGAAAATGAAAGCATTTTCAACCTGCCTGTTTATAAGGTTTTATTCATGGTTGCATATTTACCTAGACTATCCATCGAATATCTATCTACCAAATTAAACAGCTTTTTGAGAATTTCCTTCATTTAGTTAAATGAATGAACATATGTATATATATCCATATATGTATATATATGAGCTTGCATATATATATATCTGCGTGTGTGTGTATATATAGATATGTGTGTGTGTGTCTATATATATATATATATATATATATATATATATATATATATATATATACACACACACACATATGCAAAACAAGAAAGCAAACTCTCTATCCCTTAGGATAGAGGTATAGTTTACCTACCTCTCACCCTCCCCAGACCCTAACGATGGCTTTTGCTGGCGTTTGATATACTGGGTACGTGTTGTTATTGTTGTTGTTGTTGTGTGTGTGTGTGTGTGTCTATATATATACATGTGTGTGTGTGTCTATACACACACACACACACACACACACACACACACACATATATATATATATATATGTATATATATATATATGTATATATATATATGTATATATATATATATATATATATATATATATATATATATATATATATATATATATTCCTCTATCAACCTAAACCACGTTTTCAGTTAATTAGTAAAATGTGCGGTTTCGCCCATTCAGCATTTTCAAATTGGAATTTGAGATAGGTGAAGAGGGTGTGTTTTCTTTCTTCCTTTTTCATTTTTTTTCGAACTTTAAAGCCACTATATTTAAGTAACAGCCGTCACATCATACCGTAATTTTGCAGCATGCTCGTCTTCATTAATCTAATTTTTCCTTCGTTTTTTTGTCATCTTTATTTCTTTTGTCTTTTTTTTTTAACTTTCGTAACCCATTTATTACATGTGGTGCTGCTGACTGGCCTTTAGGTTGGTCACTGATATCCCGGGGTCCACATCTGCTTCATTTGGTAAGTGTCATTCTTCTTCCGTACATTTTTTTGGTATTATTTCCTCGTTGTTAAGATAGAAACGATCCTTATCTTACATTTTAACTCTTTTTTTAAGAAAGTCACAAATTATCTTTTAAATATCAAAAAATGGTGAAAATAAAAAAATGGTAGGCTAAAATCTAGCCTTATCAAAAGGTCATGTGATTAGCCTACAGAGGCTTTTTTTTTTTGGGTCATCTTTGTCATTCAATTACTCACTAAATAATGTAGTTTACACAAGTAAAAGAGGTCACATCTTGAGGTATTGATTAAAACGTGAAATAGCGACTCTCCTATGTATTTATCTTATTAAGTCAAAAGAAATAATTAAAATTCTAGATGTTGCTGAATATACTGCCTCTCTTTATCTTAAACGATAAGGACATGTCTCTCTTATAGAAAATATAAAAGCGGTCCTATTATGCTGTCTTTTTTCGTAAACTACAAGAAGTTGTTGCTGTAGGTCATTTAATCGATTCAAACAACAGTTCCGTTTGGTGTAAAATTCTCTCGCCGCTTTGATAAAACGGGGGAGAATATGAACACTTAATTTCTGTGCGCAGACTACCGCAAAATTACGATATTGGTTAGCGACATGATTCTGTATTTAGAAATACTATCACTAAAATTTATAAATGTATATATAGGTATATGTATGTGTATATGAATATATAGAAGTTTGTGTGTGTCTATATATATATATATATATATATATATATATATATATATATATAGACACACACTGAGTAATATATGCACACACAAATATTTGTATGAGACAATAAACGCCTGATTTATATTGTATGTGATGACTTTGTTTAATGCATCTGAGATAGTGTGTACGTGCGCAGACGCGCACGAGGAGGCCGTTGTTCACAATTAGGATCATAAAATTTGTTGCTTATGTGTTAACGAAATACTGGGAGGCAGTGGAAGAACATCAGCCATTCTTGATTTGATATTCTGTGATGCATTACCTGGGAAAACGTTAGACATCTTTTATGCTTTTCGTTATAGTGGAGAATTCGTAGAATTGACCTGAGCATATGATACTTGTCAGAAAATTCTCGTGCCCCGTCAAACAGCTTGTTCGCTGGTTTTGCATTCTTTGGGTCCCACCTCGTTTTTTGCAGGACTATATTCTCATGTTTTCTAAGTGACGCAGTTTAATTTACCTCATATTTCTAAAGTTCTACATTTTCATTCTTAACCATTTATAATCCTTGAGGATGTCATTAATCACGCTTGGAGAACATTGATATAAGCCTAAGCGTAAACGTTTTGTGGTTTTTACCTTTTTTTTCATATAAGTTAGAATCTTGTCAACCAAGTATCGGTGTTTAGGCTATGTTTTCATCGAATCTTGACATACGCAGTTTAGTATTCATGCTATGTTATCATCTTCTAATACTGAAACAATTTTGAGTTCAGATTTGTGGGTCTCAAGTCCTATACTCTCACATATGAGGCCGCTGAAAGACTAGATTCACATCATCTAAAAAACTTTTTAGACTAAGGCGGCTGAAGTCTTTCTAGTCACGGTATGCTATTTTTTATCTAAAAAAATATACTAAAAACCTATAAAAGCCCCTTCTGCTTCTGCTTGTGGACTTCAGTATGCCCAAAAGAAGTGAACTCATTGTTTAATTAATATAAAAGATGTTTTTATAACTTGCGAAACGTTTCCTTGTAAAAGGTTACCATAGTTTTCTAGAACTCAAAGACCGAAAGTTAAGGATGGTTTTAAAGTGTCATTCTGATGTTGTGGTTGAATTGAACCATAAAATAGAAGATAAAAGTGGGAGACCATCAAAAGAAAAGGAGTTTTTGCTATCAATTATTCTATTAGGTTGCTTTTGTTTTCTGGAAAATCATTTTAGTCTCACAAATGAAGAAATCAAATATATAATGTAATTTAAGAGATAAGAAAATGTTCTAGAGAATAGTATTAGTCAAGTAGCTGTGGCATTTCCCTTCTTTACGAGATTACCAACAAAAAAGAAATGTCTTAATTTAAAAAACATACAACAAACATAACGAGAAACATGTATCACACACATGATCAAGGTGCTAAACCTAGTACCTTAACATAGACAAATACCTTTTGACTTCAATATATTCTGTCATTATATCTCCTTTCTACATGGAATACCCCTTTAAGTCAATGTTTTAGGTCTCTTGCTTCCTTCTACAAAGTGGTCCTACGTCTCTGCAGGTATACAGTCCTCGACATCTAAGGTAGTATATTCTCATAAGTACATCCTGTAAAAACGTAACGTGTGCTTTATCATAGTTAAGAGGCAGAGAGCGTAATAATCATAATTTCACAATCAGCCTCTTTCATAACATACATATTTTAGTATATTGTTGGAGTTATAACTTTAGCAAATTTCGAAGTGCCATTATGTGTCAATGCTAACGTTATATATAACGTGTTATGCTAATATGGTTATGTAGTTTCATTGAATCATTGGAAACGATGCTTGGCCTATTTAAACTCCACATGTCTTTCTGAAAGACGCTAAATATTGTATGTTGATGGTGTCAGTGATGCAGTTGGAGAAAGATGCATATAAGTGTTTTAACTTATCATGTGAATGAAAAGCCACTAGCTTATGGCTTAATAGCATTATATTACCCTTACGACTCAACTATCTTTACTGCGAAAGAAAATAATAATAAAAATAAATATAAAAGCACAAATAATATTAAGCCTAATCAAGGGAAATATATCCTACGAAAAGGCCTAATAACAAAAAATTATATATGTCTATCCTTAATATTTGAGTTCGCTAGGCTTCAGAAAATACAAAGGAACACCAACAACGATGACCGGATGCATCTTGCAGGCCAAGAAATCGTGTGGTACGAGAGCCCAAGGCCATCACTGGGGATTCATCGATTCGTTTTCGCGTTGTTCCGCCAGCTGGGCCGCCAGACGGTTTACGCACCCGGGTGGCGCCAGAACTTCAACACCAGAGACTTTGCTGAGCTTTACAACCTTGGTTTGCCTGTTGCTGCTGTGTACTTCAACTGTCAAAGGGAAAGTGGTTCAGGAGGACGCAGAAGACCTTAACCATGTGCAACATAAAGGACAAAAAAATGTCACTACTACTCATTAGCCTGTGTGGTCATATATATACGAAGTGATGCATGCTATGCATGGTCATTATATATACTAGTTTTCCTTTTCTTTTACACACGTATCTGATTGGTGGTTTAGATTAATGTATAAGAGTGATTGGAATAAGTAAATGAAATAACGGGTCCACCAACAAATACTTAGATTACAATAAGGTAACCATGAAATGTACTAGTTAATGTATTGTCCAGTATGCTAATTTGCCAAATAAATCATGTGGGCCAAGGGGCCTGCACGTCAGCGTTTGTAATTGGATATAAGATAGGTAAAGTAAGGGTTTGTTTGAAATGAAAAGTTACATAAACTGTCGTTTGTGTTTTACCGAGTTTTGTGTTTAATATATTTGCAATTTGTCTAGCTCCTTTATTTTTTCCCTTGCGCGTGTTTTTTATATAGTTTTGAAACATGCATTTTCTCAGTAAAATGTGTTAGAGAATATAGTTGCTCTCATCAACAATAATTCTTTATACTTTACAAGTGTTAAAATAATGGTGGTTTTTCTGCTAAGCTTAAAAATTAGTGCCCAAAAGCTGCAACTTACCGTCTGATGAAGCCGAATCTTTACCAAGGGTCTAAGGTGAACCGAAATAAACTTCGTCAGTTGAATGGAATAAGATTGCTGGAATAGCTTCGTGGAAGTCCTGTACAAGGAAGCAGAAATCAGAGGTCCAGGGGGTGTGACTCCGGGTAAAACCCTCCGATGCTCAAGTCAGTTTGAGTCATTCTCACTGAGAATATGATTTTGAATGAAGAGTTTATGAAAAATCTCACAGTTCTTGACTGAGGAGAAATTTTGTTGTGTTTGCTCTGGATGAAGTGAAAAAATGTTTCAATCCCCCTTCTGGGTCTGCGTTAGCTTGTTTTTGTTAATTTTCCTTTGTCATCTGCTTCTAACAACGGATAAGACGTTTGCTTGGGGCAGTAAACCTATGGCACTGTAGGTCTGCTGATAAGACTGGTAGGTCTGCAGATGTGACTAGTAGGTCGACTGATGTGACCTTGGTGTGTACAAGCTGAAGAGTGAGGTATACCTCTTTCTTGAACTGCACTTCTGCCTGATGGTCCCACAATTGATAGTAGCATTTTCCCTTTGCCGAAGTGCAATGTTGAATTGGCCGAAGTGGTCTGAAGCATAATACTTAGGCCGAAGTTGAGGTTGGAGCTGGATGCCGAGGTGCAACCCTTGGCATATTCTTTAGTAAGGATGGGGGAATAGAACCGTACCGTTTGACCGAGCAGTAGTGTATAGGTGCTGAACTGCAAGAGTTGTACCTTTGCTCAATTTCTACCATTGGCGTCATAAGCACGGTGCTTTACTAGCTCCACAACTATCTTTTTTCCCAAAGTTGTTGGAGTGGAGGAAGCTAGCCGAGATAACGCGTCAGCTCTCTTGTTGGCCGATCTGGGGATATGTTCAATGCTGAAGTGCTCAAACGTTTGGCCGAGCTGCAGCACTTTAGCCAAATACTTTTTCATGTTTTTCTCTTTGGCTTCATAATCCCCGTTGATCTGAGAAACGATCAACTGCGAATCACTTCGGGAAATGATTCGCTCTACCCCCAACTTTCTTGCGAGGCCTAGTCCTGCTATGAGGGCCTCATATTCTGCCTCGTTGTTAGTTGATTCAAAATCAAAGCACAAGGCATACTTGAATTCTTCTTTGTTGGGGTTAATGATTAGGAGTCCTGCTCCACAACCACCTTTGGAGGAAGACCCATCTACATATAATGTCCAATCTGCAGCTGGCTTAGCATCTTCCTCCACGGATATCCCTTTAGCCAAGAAGTCTGCTAAGGCTTGGGCTTTGATAGAAGTTCTTGACTTGTACTGGATATCATACTCTGCAATCTCTACAGCCCATTTGGCAGCACGGCCAGACGTGTCTGGCCTTGACAAGATTTGCTTCAAAGGCTGATCAGTGACCACTACAATTGGATGAGCTTGCAGGTAAGGCCTGAACTTCCTTGCAGCCACTACGAGTGCTAAGACTACCTTCTCAGCATTGGGATATCTCACTTCAGGCCCATGTAGGATTATACTTGCAAAATAGATGGGCCTCTGCATATTATCCTGCTCTCTGAGCAGAACTGCACTTACAGCTTCTTTGCACGTTGAGAGGTACACATATAACTCTTCTCCGGGCAGGGGTGAAGTCAACATTGGCACTTCGGCCAGATGGGACTTCAGCTCATCGAAGGCTTTTTGACACTGATCATCCCACTGAAAAGCTGTTTTCTTTTTTAAGACCTGGAAGAAAGGAAGGGATCTTTCGGCTAACTTGGATAGAAATCTGCTTAGCGCGGCAATTCGACCTGTCAACCTCTGCACCTCCTTTACATTCCTGGGGGGATGCATGTTTTTTAAAGCTTCAATTTTAGCAGGGTTGGCCTGCACCCCTTCTTTGGAAACCATGTACCCTAAGAACTTTCTAGTGCGTACCTGTTATACCCCGCATCCAGCAGGGGTTAATTAAAAAAAAGGGTCTAATATACTGATCCTAATTAGAATAGGAAGTGAATTGAAAAGATAAGGCCTACCTAGTATCCTAATGTGAGTAGGAAAAGAAATAAGATAGAATTTAATCACAAAGCAAAGTTCTAATTACACAAGGATACTACTAACCTATCATCTACAAATACACCTCTTATACAACACAACCTCCGCCATATTGGTTATAAGAAAACCCGCAACCAAGATTCCAGCAAATTGGCAGCACCAGGCTGCCTTCCCCCAGTCCAAGTCACGGCAGCCATAGGAAAAGAAAGAAGAATTTAAATTCCTTCTCTTTTTATATATAGTTTTATATATAAATGCATATACACACATACCATGCAAAATTCATCATCCTTCCATCCTTCAAAAAAAAAAAACAAATCGGCAGCCACCCCAAGAAACCCAAGCATTCTGCCGCCAGCCTTTGAGGACAAGAACCAGTGATTTTGATCCGTTTTTCATCTCGGTTCTTCGTATACTGCGTATAATCGAGACACGAGGCAGGTACCGTTACTATATTTGATATGTTTTTACAAACTTACGATACCATTTTCATATGAAAACCGGATCATACATGAATACTTTTGATTGAATAGATGTTTGAGCATGTATATGTATGTGCTATATGGATGAATTGACTATATATAGGTAAAGATTATTTTCTTGTTGACAATACAAATTTTACATATAGTATGGGTTTTATTGTTGTTGCCGAGAGAGGCCACTGTCCCGCGGACAGTGGCAAGAGCAATTTATACAAGGGTAAGGGACAAAAAAAAATAATAATAAAAAATTAAAGCTTCTTTTTTTGGTTCACGCAAATAGAAGATATTTTTTTAAGGAATATGTGCATGTGTGTGTTTCTGCAAGTGTGTGCTGGGAGTTTGAGGGATAATCAAATATATATATAAATACTAGTTAACAAGATGACAGCGGACATACACACACACACATATATATATATATATATATATATATATATATATATATATATATATATATATATATGCATAAGCGACATCAACAATTGTTGTGTAATGGCTGCCGCGAAATGTGCATGCATAAAAGAAGTTAAATGCATGAATAAAGGAAACTGAGAGTTGGACAGATATTGGCTTAAGATATATATTTATGTGAAATATTCAAGAAGTCCGAAACTACCTATTTGCAAAAAAAAATAAAATAAAATAAAATAAAATGAAATGAAATTTTGGCCACTGGCCGTAAACTTTTTAGATATATAAATATAATTTGAAATTATACAAGGTGCAACTACTTGCCTATATCTCGCATATGAATATATCTATATGTATATTTTGATTGCCTTAGTCAAAAGTATAAATTAATATGTTCTATTTCGTGTGTGTGTGTATGTTGGTATGACAAATAGGAAAAAAATAGAAAGCTATAAACTAATCATTTTAAGTAAGCCAAATTTACCTTTATTGTTAGGTATTGATGTTTATACTACAATTGTTTAGATTCGAGCCTAGAGGAGAAGGAAGTTAATTCGTCAAAAAGGTAGGTGCCTCTTCCCCCTCAAACGAGTATGACTCATGCATGCTTGGATGGTATACTTGTTAGTGTATGTGCCCTAGGCCATGATTTGGATATTTATGTTATGCATTTATTATTAATAAAAGAGGTTTTATTATCATTATTGTTGGTTAGTATGTTACACAATTTTGATATATGTCCCTGATTCATTATTGTTATGGAGATAAAATAATTTATAATCAGTATGAGTATTGATTTGATAATCATGAGATGATTATGTGTATGGTGATACGAATCAATCTCATAGATACTTGTTAGAGAACAGTGTATTGGATAGACCCATCATGAGATTGCTACATGGATTAGCGTCATAAGTAAATCTCATGATAGTCATGTTTTAATCCTTTGACTTGAGATAGTCATAGTTTCCAACATAAGGACTATTATATTTTGACATGATCAAACGTTATCCGTAACTGGATAATAATAAAGGTCATGATTGAATGTGATAGAAATTATGTAGAGGATATTGAACAATCAAGATAGAATTTTTCCCTCTCTTTTGAGAGAGATATCTTTGGGCCCCTCGATTAGTGAGACTCTGAAATGCATGGCCGTGCTCAAATGATTTGATAGTGTGATCAATATCATTTGTTTTATCAGTCTACTTAGAGATCGAGTAATCATATGTTTGAACTATATAAGTATGACGCTGACCATGACTTATGTTCAAACTAGATATCGTGTGACAAAGGGATTAATGCATGTACTATTATTAGGCTAGTTGGACTTTACTCGTATTAATTGGGTAGTTGTAATGCCTTGCTAGAGGCCAATTACGACTTGTTGGTTTAATAGAGATTTAATCAACTGCCAATTAATATGGGCCTATCGGGTCACACACAAGAATGCGTATGGCTGTGATTAATAATATTAATAATATTAATATTGGATATTAATTATTATTATTATTATCGGTTTTAATATTAATAATATTAATATTGGATATTAATTATTATTATTATTATTATTAATTTCGTTTTTTTATGTATATATTTATATCATTGGATAATAACAGAGAATCCATATTTGATATGGATTTTGATTGGTATTATCTAATCCTAACAAAATCCGTATTTGATGCGGATTATGATAGGTATTAACCAATCCGATCAGGAATCGGATTTGATATCTATATATATGTACGGAGCATGGTGTATCTCGTACACCACACAACCAGTAGAAAACGAAAGGGCAAGAATCGTTTTTGTGAAAACCGAATTCTTCAGCCGCGCCGTTTGAAGAGCTAGCACTCCGGGCGGAAGCGTTCGTGTGGATACCGACAGAGGGTGATCGTATTTTCGCACCTCTTCCATCTGCAGATTTCGAATCTACGGAGGTACTTTTTGTTTTTTTTGTCGAATTAAACGAACAACATGGATCCTTGGTAGGAAATCAGAGATCAATTTTTGTTTTCCGCTGCGCGTTTTTGCAGTGATCTCGTTCGATTTCCTAACAGTGGTATCAGAGCCACTTGTTGATTTCGTTTAAATCGATTATATCATGCTTATGTGATTAGATGTTTACTGATTTTCGTATGGCATGATATGTACAAAAACCCCAACTCGGATTTCATATGATGAGAAAGAATGATGTTTTTCAAATCGTTTTCATTAGATGATTTGTATACGGCGGTTTTCGTTTGTCATGTGATGATCAAAACGGATTCTATTTATATTAGATATAAACATACGCTATGTGTAGAACCCTATTCGAATCTCATCTGGTGAGAGCGGATTGATGTTTTCAATTCGTTTTCATGAGACGTTATGATTCGAGATTGTTATATGTGATATAAAGTTTTCGTTTTTCATGTGATGATCAAAAACGATTATGTTTATATCAATATGAGCAACCGATAATGATTCTGTAAGAGTTATGCATATTCAAAACAGACAGATTATCAATTCGATTGATGATTCTGTTTTCGGATTTCGAATGGCAGATTGATTCTGTTTCGAATTTCGGACAGCAGATTATCAATTCGATTGATGATTCTGTTTTGGGTTTTGAATGATAACTCTCGGTTCGATCGGTGCTTCTATAAGGGTTTACACGTAATCAAAACAGTAAGATCGTTAATATAATTGACGCGTCTGTGTTAGGGTTTCGAAAAGAAAATTATCAATGCGATTGATACTTTCTGTTTGGCTTCGAGGGGCGCTGCCCCTCGACCCCGCCTGGGGCTCTGCCCCTCGGACCCCGCCCAGGGGCGCTGCCTCTCGGAACCCCGATCGCTAACCGGCTAGCGGGACCGCCGTATGCGTACGCCCTATAGTTTGTTACCGTGACATTAAGAATGTCAATATATATTTATTTGTTATAATATGTTTGTGTAAAATATATTATAATTGTTGATGTCTTTGCATGGTGCATAGCATGTCCTCAGGACCTATGTGATTGACTTAGTCATATTTCTGTTTTGGGTTATTATGGCCTGCGTGCCGCTGTAGTTTTTATTGTATTTTATTATACAATTAGTTAGGGTTTTTCTTTATTATTGTAATAAATGAAGAATCAAGCTACAAAAGTGGTGATGGCGACACATACCAGGGACGAGTGGATTCCATAGAGATGGAGGCACGATCTCAAGACAAGAAGATATGTATCATTGCAAATGTTGTAATAGGAAGTCTTTCACATAGGGTTTCCTTTATGATCTTCATTTGGTCTCATGAAGATCATATTTAGTTTGGCCATGCTATGTCACGTTTACATATTTATCATTTTGTATGAGATGCGTGGATGATATATTATATATGCATATAGGATGCTACGATATAATGATATGCAATGCAAGACATAAACTAAGTTGAACCCTCATTAATAATTTAAGTCTTAATGCCATCCATGTCTTAAACACCTATTAAAACTGGGATTGTATTAAAGTAGGTATTGCCAAAGCAATGTGCTTTAAACATTCCTAGCTACGTAGGATGAGTAATAGTGCTACTCATATGTTTAAAATTGGTTAGACTTAATTGGGCTATCAAAACGGTTTTGGGCTCAAGGCATTAGATGGAATCTAACATACAATGATATATGATGTCATTATTCCATAAATTCTAAGAGTTACATGAGATGTAATTGGTAAAGATGTTACCTACCTAAATAACTTAATTTTAAGCGTCATGCCAAAGCTGAGTTTAGAATTAAGTCAAATATGGATCTTAGCTCACTAAAATATTTCTTTTGAGGGTTATGTTTTAGTGAGAGTTTTATAAATTTTAACCTCATTATTAATAAAGTGTTACTTTGCATGTTTTGTAGATCATAAATGGCCGCTAATAACAATTCCACCTTATCGCTGCGATCTATCCTTGAGAAGGAAAAACTAAAAGAATGTGGGACTAATTTTGTTGACTGGTTTCGAAACTTGAGAATTGTTCTCAAACAAGAAAAGAAGTCCTACGTGCTCGATGACCCTGTCCCTGAACCCCCTCCTGCTGATGCTTCTGCTGCTGTTAAGAACAAGTATAAGAAGCATGTGGAAGATTCAAACGACATAGGATGTCTTATGTTGGCAACTATGTGTTCAGGACTTCAGAAAGACCTGGAACACTTAGAAGCTTATGAGATGAGTGTGCATCTCAAACAAGCTTTCCAACAACAGGCTAGGCAGGATAGGTTCGACACCACCGTTGCACTTTTTGACTGTAAGATGTCTGAAGGTGAATCTGTTAGCGCTCATGTTTTAAAAATGAAAGGCTATATAGATCACCTTGCAAGACTCGGATATCCCCTGAGTTTGGAACTCGCTACGGATTTGATCCTACACTCTTTGCCTAGCAGTTTTTCTCAGTTCGTAATGAACTACAATATGAACAATATGGAAAAGTCCATTCCTGAGCTACATGGTATGCTCAAAACTGCTGAGGGGAATATCAAGAAGCCTACCCATGTATTGAGTGTCAATACTAAGCTAATGAAAAGGAAAGCTAAAGGCAAGGGTAAGGCTAAAAGTGCAAAGGGTGCAAAAGGGGCATAGGGTCAAGCTAAACCGAAACCTGGTCCCAAGGCAAAGGTTCCTAAGGAAGGAACTTGTTTCCATTGCAACAAGCCTGGGCATTGGAAAAGAAATTGTGATGTTTATTTGGAGGAGTTGAAGAAGCTGAAGGGTAGTACGACTACATCTTCAGGTATTTATGTTATAGAAATTAATTTATCTACTTCTTCTTCCTGGGTATTAGATACTGGATGTGGATCCCATATTTGTACAAATATGCAGGGGCTCAAAAGGAGTAGGATGCTGAAGAAGGGCGAGGTGGACCTACGTGTTGGCAATAGAGCAAGAGTTGCTGCTATAGCTGTAGGGACCTATGAGCTTGTCTTGCCCAATGGGCTTTTGTTAGTTTTAAACAATTGCTTTTATGTTCCTACTATGAGTAGGAATCTTATTTCAGTGTCTGTTTTGGATGATGAAGGTTATTCATTTTTAATTAAAAATAAGAAGTGTTCTATTTTTGATAAAAATGACTTGCTTTATTGTATTGCAAGTAGTTATAATGGCATTTATGTCCTTAACCTTGATGATTCCAATGACGGTAATATTTATAACATACCTTCAAAGAGAACTAAGCCAAATGAACTAAACCCTTCATATTTATGGCATTGTCGCCTTAGCCATATAAATGAGAAGCGTGTATCTAAACTCCATCAAGATGGATTATTAGATTCATTTGATTTTGAATCATTTGAAAATTGCGAGTCTTGTTTGCTTGGAAAGATGACAAAGACTCCTTTTACTGGACATAGTGAAAGGGCTAATGACTTATTGGGCTTGGTACATACAGATGTATGCGGCCCAATCAGCATTAGTGCCAGGGGAGGATTTCAGTATTTCATTACTTTTACTGATGATTTCAGTAGGTATGGCTATGTCTACCTAATGAAACATAAACATGAGTCTTTTGAAATGTTTAGAACTTTTCAAAATGAAGTACAAAATCAACTTGGTAAGACAATTAAAACCCTTCGATCAGATCGAGGTGGTGAATATTTGAGCCAAGAATTTGACCAACATCTAAGAAATTGTGGAATCGTTTCACAGTTGACTCCTCCAGGAACTCCACAATGGAATGGTGTTTCTGAAAGGAGAAATCAGACTTTATTGGATATGGTTCGATCTATGATGGGTCAAGTAGATCTTCCTTTATCCTTTTGGGGTTATGCCTTGGAGACAACTGCATTCATTTTGAACCGTGTACCATCTAAAGCGGTTGAAAAGACACCATATGAGATGTGGACTGGTAAGAGACCCAGTTTGTCTTTTCTTAAGATTTGGGGTTGTGAAGCTTATGTGAAAAGATTAATGTCAGATAAGCTAGTTCCAAAATCTATCAAATGTATTTTTGTGGGGTATCCTAAAGAAACTAAAGGGTACTATTTCTATATTCCCTCAGAGAACAAAGTGTTTGTTGCTCGAAATGGAGTCTTTTTGGAAAAGGGGTTCCTCTCCAAGAGAACAAGTGGGAGTATAGTACAACTTGAGGAAACTCAAGTTCCACAAGATATCGTTGAACCGTCTTTAGAGACGATTTCAGAACCACAAACAGTTGTGGAACCTGAAAATATAACACAAGTCCAACGCAGATCTGATAGGATACATCGTCAGCCAGAGAGATACGGATTTCTTGTGACTGATGATAGTCAAGTTATGCTCATAGATCAAGATGAGCCTACTACCTATCAGGAAGCTGTGTCAGGTCCAGATTCAGATAAATGGCTTGGAGCCATGAATTCTGAGATGCAATCCATGTTTGATAACCAAGTTTGGTCTTTAATTGATCCTCCAGAGGGTATTAAGACTATTGGTTGCAAATGGGTTTTCAAGAAGAAAACTGACATGGATGGAAATGTGCAAACCTACAAAGCAAGGCTTGTGGCTAAAGGTTTCAAGCAAACTCATGGTATAGACTATGATGAAACCTTTTCACCAGTAGCTATGCTTAAGTCTATTCGAATTCTCCTTGCCATTGCAGCATACTATGATTATGAGATATGGCAAATGGATGTCAAAACTGCTTTTTTTTAATGGAAATTTACTCGAGGATGTGTACATGACACAACCTGAGGGTTTTGTAAATCCTGAGAATTCAAAGAAAGTTTGCAAGCTTCAAAGGTCCATCTATGGATTGAAGCAAGCATCTCGAAGCTGGAATCTTCGTTTTGATGAAACAGTTAAGAACTTTGGTTTCATCAAGAATGAAGATGAACCTTGTGTTTACAAGATGGTTAGTGGGAGTGCAGTAGTGTTTCTGGTCTTATATGTGGATGACATATTGCTTATTGGGAATGATATCCCTACCTTGCAAAAGGTTAAGGCTTGGTTAGGGAATTCATTTTCAATGAAGGACTTGGGTGAGGCTACCTATATCCTTGGTATCAAGATCTATAGAGATAGATCTAAAAGGATAATAGGCTTGAGTCAGAGTACATACATAGATAAAATGTTGAAAAGGTTCAACATGCAAGAGTCCAAGAAAGGATTCCTGCCTATGTCTTATGGCATTCATCTTAGCAAGAATCAATGTCCTCAGACATCTGATGAGCGAGATCGAATGAATAAAATTCCTTATGCTTCTGCTATAGGATCGATCATGTATGCCATGTTATGTACTAGACCAGATGTCTCATATCCATTGAGCACAACAAGTAGATATCAAGCTGACCCTGGTGAAGGTCACTGGACAGCTGTCAAGAATATTCTTAAGTACCTCAGAAGGACTAAAGATGTATTCTTGGTTTATGGAGGTTTGGATGACGAGTTAGTTGTAAATGGTTACACAGATGCTAGCTTCCAAACCGACATAGATGATTTCAGATCGCAGTCCGGTTTTGTATTCACATTGAATGGTGGAGCTGTTAGTTGGAAGAATTCAAAACAAAGCACTGTGGCTGATTCTACAACAGAGGCTGAGTATATAGCAGCATCAGATGCAGCTAAAGAAGCAGTTTGGTTGAAGAAGTTCATCACTGAGCTAGGAGTAGTACCTAGCATTGCAAATCCTGTGGACATTTATTGTGACAACAATGGTGCCATAGCACAAGCAAAAGAGCCTAGGTCTCATCAGAGATCTAAACATATACTCAGACGCTACCATCTCATTCGAGACATCATCGATAGAGGAGATGTCAAGATATGCAAAGTTGACACAAACGATAACATAGCGGATCCATTGACTAAGCCTCTCTCACGGGTCAAGCATGATCAGCACACTAGATCTATGGGTCTCAGATATTTGTAGGCCTAGTGCAAGTGGGAGATTGTTAGTGTATGTGCCCTAGGCCATGATTTGGATATTTATGTTATGCATTTATTATTAATAAAAGAGGTTTTATTATCATTATTGTTGGTTAGTATGTTACACAATTTTGATATATATCCCTGATTCATTATTGTTATGGGGATAAAATAATTTATAATCAGTATGAGTATTGATTTGATAATCATGAGATGATTATGTGTATGGTGATACGAATCAATCTCATAGATACTTGTTAGAGAACAGTGTATTGGATAGACCCATCATGAGATTGCTACATGGATTAGCGTCATAAGTAAATCTCATGATAGTCATGTTTTAATCCTTTGACTTGAGATTGTCATAGTTTCAAACATAAGGACTATTATATTTTGACATGATCAAACGTTATCCGTAACTGGATAATAATAAAGGTCATGATTGAATGTGATAGAAATTATGTAGAGGATATTGAACAATCAAGATAGAATTTGTCCCTCTCTTTTGAGAGAGATATCTTTGGGCCCCTCGATTAGTGAGACTCTGAAATGCATGGCCGTGCTCAAATGATTTGATAGTGTGATCAATATCATTTGTTTTATCAGTCTACTTAGAGATCGAGTAATCATATGTTTGAACTATATAAGTATGACGCTGACCATGACTTATGTTCAAACTAGATATCGTGTGACAAAGGGATTAATGCATGTACTATTATTAGGCTAGTTGGACTTTACTCGTATTAATTGGGTAGTTGTAATGCCTTGCTAGAGGCCAATTACGACTTGTTGGTTTAATAGAGATTTAATCAACTGCCAATTAATATGGGCCTATCGGGTCACACACAAGAATGCGTATGGCTGTGATTAATAATATTAATATTGGATATTAATTATTATTATTATTATTATTATTATTATTATTATTATTATCGGTTTTAATATTAATAATATTAATATTGGATATTAATTATTATTATTATTATTATTAATTTCGTTTTTTTATGTATATATTTATATCATTGGATAATAACAGAGAATCCATATTTGATATGGATTTTGATTGGTATTATCTAATCCTAACAAAATCCGTATTTGATGCGGATTATGATAGGTATTAACCAATCCGATCAGGAATCGGATTTGATATCTATATATATGTACGGAGCATGGTGTATCTCGTACACCACACAACCAGTAGAAAACGAAAGGGCAAGAATCGTTTTTGTGAAAACCGAATTCTTCAGCCGCGCCGTTTGAAGAGCTAGCACTCCGGGCGGAAGCGTTCGTGTGGATACCGACAGAGGGTGATCGTATTTTCGCACCTCTTCCATCTGCAGATTTCGAATCTACGGAGGTACTTTTTGTTTTTTTTGTCGAATTAAACGAACAACATGGATCCTTGGTAGGAAATCAGAGATCAATTTTTGTTTTCCGCTGCGCGTTTTTACAGTGATCTCGTTCGATTTCCTAACAATACTAATGTGTTTCGTTGTTTTATTTGTTTAAGTTGCAAATTTTGTTTCATTGTTTTTATTTGTTTAAGTTGTAAATTTTGTATATGTTGGAAAGCATGAGATATATTGTCTGTGGCTGCTATGTGCGTGTATGTGTGTGAAATTGGTGGTATGATTGAATCGAAAACAAAATACCCTTAAAAACAATGGGGAAAAGGGAAACTTTTACATTAGGAGCCTTTAAAAAGTTGTGTTTTGGCCTTAGAATAGGTTCCTATAGACTGGAAATAGGAAAAAATGGGGGTTGGAATCGAAAAGCAAATCACAGCGCGCGTTTCCACTGGTGGAACATCTAATTAAATAAATAAATAAATAATTAAATTAAAGCAGAGAACAGGCCGGCCAACGGACCAGGTTGGCTGGCCAGCGGGTCGGACCGAAAGCGGCCCATTAACCTCTCAAAAAAAAATATATCGGGTCTGGCGGATCAGACCAGGAAAATATAATTAAATACCAATAAGAATTCAAATAAATTCTAGAAAATATAAAAGGTTAAAATTAATTTATTTTCACTTAATTTCTGAAGTTTGGTAAATTTAAGTAAGTAAAAATTAATATTAATAAATAGAATTAAGCAAGAGAAACATAGGAGAAATTAGTAGAAAATTCTAGTAAATTAATACAAGCTAAGGAAAAATAAGGGTGGTGATAAATAACGACTTTCCAATATTCAAAAATTTTCACGAAGCCAAATATTGAGTGCCGGAGATGGTGAGGATGGGCGTACGGGCCCCAGGCGACTTTGTTGTTGCATTCATGGCACGTGCATTGCATTTGGAGTGGGTTGAGATGTACGGGTCTCAGACGCTCGAGTAGAGTGGATCATGGTGTACGGGCCATGGGTACTCGGTCATGGTGGATCATGGTGTACGGGCCATGGGCATCGGTTAAGGTGGATCGTGGTGTACGGGCCACGGGCATCGGTCAGGGTGGATTGTAGTGTACGGGCTACAGGCATCCAGTCAATCCCGGGATCATGCATTGCATATAGGTCTAGGGCATATTGCATGACATGATTTTTGTTGCGTGTGACACGTTATTTGAGCATGCATCACGTACTTGCGCATTTTTATGTGGAGTGCTTTACTTACCGCATTTACTTTATCTTATGCATGTTCTCTTATATTTATGTGCTATGTGTTATATCATGTTTATGTGCTATGTGGCTATATCATTTCGGTATGTACGTTTTGTATTTGTTTGAGGCGGGCATCTACTGGGTGATTTCTGTCACTCACCCCTACTTCCCAGGTGAGCCGGATGAGGACTATGAGCATATCTTCATTGAGGCCGGGACGAACATAGCAGAGTGGGCTGGTTGAGAGCTGCAGCTAGGATATAAGGGGACTCTGCAGCTGTTTTGTTCTTATTTATACTTTGAGGATTTTCCACATACTACTTTACTACTTTTATTCGCAGAATGTTTATTTAGCAGTGTAATAACGGTTATTGGAGTTTAATATATGTTATGGTTTACGTTTCCGCGAAAAAATTTCTACTTCATTTTGACAAGTAAGAGATTGGTTTGACGCTTTGTATTCTCCTTAGTGAGATACGGCGGGTGCACTGTTCCCGATGTTAGGGCTCGGGAGCGGGGCGCTACAAGTGGTATCAAAGCCGAGGCTTCAGATCCGCCTCGGAAACGCAGGATTAACTAGCTCACCTAGACATAAGCTACGACCTTTTTGTAAAATGACAATTTTACCCCTAATAAACAAAGTAGACTTAAGAGATGACTTTAGACTTAGGCTATGATCGGGTTATGGGAGGTGTGTGACAATGGTGAGCTTTCTCTGTCTAAATACTCTTTTACCCCTTGTCCAACCCTTTTAACTCGCTATTGACTAATCTGATTTCTTTTCATGAACTGTAAGTACGGAATGCCTCCACGACGTGAGCCAGCTGGAAATGGTGGTGAGATCACCGGAATCAGAGGATCATCCCCAAGCAGTTGAAGATGCCATAGTCGCCATGACCAACCCCTTAGCACAGTAGCACCATGTGCTGAACTAGCATGCACCGCCTCCACCATCATCGCACTCAGACCTGATATTCTTCGACAAGGAGATGCGGGAGAGTGATGGTGCAGCACAACTGACACCGCCGATCACTTGGATCTAATTTCAAAAGGATTTTAAGAAGTACTACGTGTTCGACAGTGCGATCTATCATAGCATGGCTCTAGGTCCACGGTAGAAGCATAAATTTAGGCTATGATCTTAGAAATTAAGTTACCATTTTGCCCT
This sequence comes from Eustoma russellianum, assembly GCA_036186865.1. Classification (NCBI taxonomy): domain Eukaryota; kingdom Viridiplantae; phylum Streptophyta; class Magnoliopsida; order Gentianales; family Gentianaceae; genus Eustoma; species Eustoma russellianum. The sequence continues at coordinate 25,871,698 of AP025064.1, read as the reverse complement.
TAAGTCACGATCTTATAAATAAGTATCGATTTTTAGTCATAAGCAATGATTATATATGAAGCATCTTATTGGAAGTAAGACGTGACCTTAGGAATTAAGTGATGATCCTACCCGTAAGCCACGATTTTAGACATAAGCGGCGATCTTGATTAAGAGTTGATCTTTGACTTAAGCATTAGTTTTAGTCATAAACGCTGATTATATACTAAGTACGATTTGTAACTAAGAAGTGATCTTAAACATGACTTAAACATAAGCATTGGTCTTAGTCGTAAGCTTTGATTATATTTTAAGTATTGAACGTAGAAATAAGTAATGATTTTAGAAGTAAGGAATGATGATACCAAGCATCGATTCTAGAAATAAGTCATGACATTAGACCTAAGTGATGATCATATAAGGGATATGCCCACGTATACCTAGGGCGCTCCATACAACTTTGAATTAGTTGTCGCATCTAAGTGATGATTATAACCATTTGCATAATTGCTTAGATCCGACCCCTGCAAACCCGTTACCATTATGACAAATAAAGCAGGTTCATGCCTCTACCTCGATAGTAGTGTTGGAACGCGACTAGGTCTAAGTTGGGTTCGTAGTTCTTAAGAGATGACTTTTAGTAACACGTATTAATAAGAGAAGGATTTATTAGCGTTATGATCAGTAGAGCTTGGCAAAGAATACTGTACAAAGGGGGTTATAGTTATGATTATGATATTGAATTTTAGAGTATCAAATAAGCCGAAGATACTAGTCCTATTAGAGATATCGATTGATAGTGATAAGTGAACACTACTAAAATAAGTACAGTGGAATGACGAATTATTACAAATTGGATTAAGTGTTGATCCCTAGAAACACGTAAGTACAGATGTACCGAGTAGGCTTGAATTGTAGCAGAGTAAGTATGAACAATTTGTTTATTTTAGGTGAGATCTAACTAAGTTAAAACCCGCAGATGAGATAACCAAGTAAAGAAGTACGGTGAGTCAGTGTGGCGTGCGGAAGCATGGTGAATTAGAACACCTTAAGTCGATTAATATTTAGTGTGCCATATTAAGATTGGACAACTTAAGTTAAAGATCTATAAGAAACGGTACATAGGTGGAATTTCCACTGACCTTAAGGGGTGACTTAGAAAAATTATACGAAGTATTGGACTATAAATTTTCAAGTAGCCAACTATTTTCATATAAGCACGTACACTAAGATATATTCTACATTCCAAGGGTATTTCAAATATTTCGCTTCCAATATTTCAACTAATTTCATTCTTCTTATATATAGTATATTACTTTACAATGCTATATTCTTTTCCGAATTTGTATATCAGCATAATGGAATTTCAACTACCCCTCACAAAACTGATATATTTTAAAATAATGATGTTTTCGAACAACGGAATGTTTATATATTCCTTGTATTTTTCAAGTTTTTGTTTAGCCATATTGATTTTGTTGAAATAATTTTAAATTTTCACTATCGATATTGCAAGCATTTTACCCGTTAAATGCTTTTAAAGTTATTTATCTGCTTGCGCTGAACTTATTTAATTTTGTGAAGCGAAAATAGTATCAAAATATGTGTACTTATTTTCGAAAAAGAAAGGTACCTTATTCAAATTATCGATGAAACTTCACACTTGTTGAGTTTTCAATTCTTGTATGTTGTGAAACAAAACATAGCTTTCAAAATATATATTTCATTGAAAAGAAAAAGACACTCTGTTCAAATCGTTTGTAAAAGAAATTTTTACGATTGTTGTGTCTCAATTGTTTTATAGTGGTTTTAACCATATACTTTTGCTAAAAAAGTATATCATTGTTTTATAAATGGTCAATAGAGACACCGCATTGCAAAAACAAATATATGATACTTTGGTTTTGTGTTTACAAAAAAATTAAAATTAAAATTAGAAGGCATATTATTTTAAATATTTAAAGCCATATTCCAAACTATAGCTACGTACGCTATTTTTTTTTTGTTTTGAAATTAAGCAAAATATGTCCATACACATACTTCGTATAATAGGTTGTTGATGATATCTTTGAGAAAGGTAAAGGCACGATCATAGAGCTAGCTCGTAAGTATATAAGAATTGAATTCGAGGACTTGGTTCTATATTGGAAGACTAAATGGATATCTCATAGGGACATGTAACTAAGAGATGAATCATATATGATGAGTTAACAATACGAAATTGTGGATCGCGAAAATTTGAGTGACACATGTCATGGGGTATAAATAGAAGTCTATAAGTTGCAATTATAGAGAATTAAGTTGAAGATTATAGTACACATAAAAACCGATCTTAGAGGGCCGTTATGACCACAGATATAAGTACGATATCGACTGATGACTGGGTATGGAACCCTCAGTATGATGACAATACCCCTAAGTTGATCTTAAAATGTTAAGAAGACAGGTTATGATTTTAAATAAGTAGAGAATAATGAACGTAGAATCTACCTTGTTGGGTACAAGAAACGATTTTCGAGACCTTAGTCTATGATGAGAAAGTGAATGGTTAACGTATTGGAATACGCAATGGGGGCTTAGTCTGGTCATTTTCTAAGCAAATGATTTAGTAGAACCAGATAAGTCATTAATCACGTCATACGCAAGTTTCGAGGACGAAACTTATTGTAAGGGAGAGGTCTGTTATATCCCGCATCCAGCAGGGGTTAATTAAAAAAAAGGGTCTAATATACTAATCCTAATTAGAATAGGAAATGAATTGAAAAGATAAGGCCTACCTAGTATCCTAATGTGAGTAGGAAAAGAAATAAGATAGAATTTAATCACAAAGCAAAGTTCTAATTACACAAGGATACTACTAACCTATCATCTACAAATACACCTCTTATACAACACAACCTCCGCCATATTGGTTATAAGAAAACCCGCAACCAAGATTCCAGCAAATTGGCAGCACCAGGCTGCCTTTCCCCCAGTCCAAGTCACGGCAGCCATAGGAAAAGAAAGAAGAATTTAAATTCCTTCTCTTTTTATATATAGTTTTATATATAAATGCATATACACACATACCATGCAAAATTCATCATCCTTCCATCCTTCAAAAAAAAACAAATCGGCAGCCACCCCAAGAAACCCAAGCATTCTGCCGCCAGCCTTTGAGGACAAGAACCAGTGATTTTGATCCGTTTTTCATCTCGGTTCTTCGTATACTGCGTATAATCGAGACACGAGGCAGGTACCGTTACTATATTTGATATGTTTTTACAAACTTACGATACCATTTTCATATGAAAACCGGATCATACATGAATACTTTTGGTTGAATAGATGTTTGAGCATGTATATGTATGTGCTATATGGATGAATTGACTATATATAGGTAAAGATTATTTGCTTGTTGACAATACAAATTTTACATATAGTATGGGTTTTATTGTTGTTGCCGAGAGAGGCCACTGTCCCGCGGACAGTGGCAAGAGCAATTTATACAAGGGTAAGGGACAAAAAATAATAATAATAAAAAATTAAAGCTTCTTTTTTTGGTTCACGCAAATAGAAGATGATTTTTTTAAGGAATATGTGCATGTGTGTGTTTCTGCAAGTGTGTGCTGGGAGTTTGAGGGATAATCAAATATATATATAAATACTAGTTAACAAGATGACATCGGACATACACACACACACACACACACATATATATATGTGCATGAGCGACTTCTTTACCCTTAATAAAATATCTGCTTTCATAAAAAAAAATATATGCATGAGCGACATCAACAATTGTTGTGTAATGGCTGCCGCGAAATGTGCATGCATAAAAGAAGTTAAATGCATGAATAAAGGAAACTGAGAGTTGGACAGATATTGGTTTAAGATATATATTTATGTGAAATATTAAAGAAGTCCGAAACTACCTATTTGCAAAAAATAAAATAAAATAAAATAAAATAAAATGAAATGAAATTTTGGCCACTGGCCGTAAACTTTTTAGATATATAAATATAATTTGAAATTATACAAGGTGCAACTACTTGCCTATATCTCGCATATGAATATATCTATATGTATATTTTGATTGCCTTAGTCAAAAATATAAATTAATATGTTCTATTTCGTGTGTGTGTGTATGTTGGTATAACAAATAGGAAAAAAAATAGAAAGCTATAAACTAATCATTTTAAGTAAGCCAAATTAACCTTTATTGTTAGGTATTGATGTTTATACTACAATTGTTTAGATTCGAGCCTAGAGGAGAAGGAAGTTAATTCGTCAAAAAGGTAGGTGCCTCTTCCCCCTCAAACGAGTATGACTCATGCATGCTTGGATGGTATACTAATGTGTTTCGTTGTTTTATTTGTTTAAGTTGCAAATTTTGTTTCATTGTTTTTATTTGTTTAAGTTGTAAATTTTGTATATGTTGGAAAGCATGAGATATATTGTCTGTGGCTGCTATGTGCGTGTATGTGTGTGAAATTGGTGGTATGATTGAATCGAAAACAAAATACCATTAAAAACAATGGGGAAAAGGGGAACTTTTACATTAGGAGCCTTTAAAAAGTTGTGTTTTGGCCTTAGAATAGGTTCCTATAGACTGGAAATAGGAAAAAATGGGGGTTGGAATCGAAAAGCAAATCACAGCACGCGTTTCCACTGGTGGAACATCCAATTAAATAAATAAATAATTAATTAAATTAAAGCAGAGAACAGGCCGGCCAACGGACCGGGTCGGCTGGCCAGCGCGTCGGACCGAAGGCGGCCCATTAACCTCTCAAAAAAAATATATCGGGTCTGGCGGATCAGACCAGGAAAATATAATTAAATACCAATAAGAATTCAAATAAATTCTAGAAAATATAAAAGGTTAAAATTAATTTATTTTCACTTAATTTCTGAAGTTTGGTAAATTTAAGTAAGTAAAAATTAATAGTAATAAATAGAACTAAGCAAGGGAAACATAGGAGAAATTAGTAGAAAATTCTAGTAAATTAATACAAGCTAAGAAAAAATAAGGGTGGTGATAAATAACGACTTTCCAATATTCGAAAATTTCACGAAGCCAAATATTGAGTGCCGGAGATGGTGAGGATGGGCGTACGGGCCCCAGGCGACTTTGTTGTTGCATTCATGGCACATGCATTGCATTTGGAGTGGGTTGAGATGTACGGGTCTTAGACGCTCGAGTAGAGTGGATCATGGTGTACGGGCCATGGGTACTCGGTCATGGTGGATCATGGTGTACGGGCCATGGGCATCGGTTAAGGTGGATCGTGGTGTACGGGCCACGGGCATCGGTCAGGGTGGATTGTAGTGTACGGGCTACAGGCATCCAGTCAATCCCGGGATCATGCATTGCATATAGGTCTAGGGCATATTGCATGACATGATTTTTGTTGCGTGTGACACGTTATTTGAGCATGCATCACGTACTTGCGCATTTTTATGTGGAGTGCTTTACTTACCGCATTTACCTTATCTTATGCATGTTCTCTTATATTTATGTGCTATGTGTTATATCATGTTTATGTGCTATGTGGCTATATCATTTCGGTATGTACGTTTTGTATTTGTTTGAGGCGGGCATCTACTGGGTGATTTCTGTCACTCACCCCTACTTCCCAGGTGAGCCGGATGAGGACTATGAGCATATCTTCATTGAGGGCGGGACGAACATAGCAGAGTGGGCTGGTTGAGAGCTGCAGCTAGGATATAAAGGGCCTCTGCAGCTGTTTTGTTCTTATTTATACTTTGAGGATTTTCCACATACTACTTTGCTACTTTTATTCGCAGAATGTTTATTTAGCAGTGTAATGACGGTTATTGGAGTTTAATATATGTTATGGTTTACGTTTCCGCGAAAAAATTTCTACGTCATTTTGACAAGTAAGAGATTGGTTTGACGCTTTGTATTCTCCTTAGTGAGATACGGCGGGTGCACTGTTCCCGATGTTAGGGCTCGGGAGCGGGGCGCTACAGTACCCCAAATGTGCACTTCTTCGGTTTTAGCCTCATGTGTGAGTCTCTCAGCACAGTGAAGACTTTCCTTAAATTCTGAATATACTGATCAAGAGACCCGGTCTTAATAAACATATCATCAATGTAAACTTCCATAATCCGGCCAATTTGTTCACTGAACAAAGAATTGACTAGACGCTGATAGGTTGCCCCAGCATTCTTCAACCCAAATGGCATAGTTACATAACAATAAGTACCTGACTCTGTTATGAAAGCAGTTTTCTCTTGATCTTCTATTGCCATGATGATCTGATGATAGCCTTTAAACGCATCAAATAAATCGAAGATCTCATGCCCAAGTCTTGAAGCCACTAATCTATCAATTTTTAGAAGTGGGTAACAATCTTTTGGACATGCTTTGTTGAGATCGGTGTAGTCTATACACATTCTCCAAGATTCATCCTGCTTGGGGACCACCACTGGATTAGCCAACCAGATTGGATAAAGCACTTCAACAATGAATTTTACAGCCAATAACTTCTTGACTTCATCTTCAATGATTTTATTCCTTTCTGGAGCGAAATTACGCTTCTTTTGCTTTTCTGCTTTGCCAAAGGATCAACATTCAGTTTATGCTCAGTCAAATGTGACGGAATCCCAGGCATATCTTCGGCAGTCCATGCGAAGATAAATGCAAATTCTCTCAGTAGAACCTGAAGCTGAGCTAGTAGTTCGGACGGCATCCATGTGCCAATCTTTATGATATTTTCAGGTCGGCTCGGATCAAGGATGAAGTCTTGCACTGCTTCATCTGACTGCAAGTGTTCTTCATCTGAAGGTATAACTTCTTCAAGGCTGACTTGTTGAACTGCTTCATTTCCTTTGGTGGCAACAGCATAGCAACTCTGTGCCACTTGTGTATCACCTTGTATTGTTACCACTCCCCTTAGAGTGTGAAACTTCATGCTAACATGCAGAGGCGATACAATGGCCTCCAATGCCACCAAAGCTGGCCTCCCCAAAATGATGTTGTATGCGGATACCTCCTTGATAACCACAAAGTCTATCCATATACATCGATAAGCAGGGGATTTGCCAAAACTACAGCTGAGCGTGACCAGGCCTGCTGGCCGAACTGCAACTCCAGTGAAACCATATAGTGAAGAGGTGACAGGCCTCATCAGAGAATCGGGCAGACCAAGCTGCTGATATACACGATAATACATTACATTCACGCAACTGCCAGTATTTACATAAACACATTGGACCTCCACAATTTTATCAGGAGCTAAATGTATGCATAGGCCTATTACTAAACCTGTGTTGTTGGAGTCCAGTGGAATGAGATCTTCTGGCCCATAAGTCAACTCCTTTTCCATCTTGGCTCTTTTAGATGGCGGACCTGATGAAGTTCCTGAGGAGCTGGATTCACCTCGGCCTATGCAAGGTGGACCTCAAGAAATAGTATAAATAATGGTATTGACCTGGGGCCGACCTGCATCCCCATCCCTTCCCTGCTCCTCATCATCGTCCGTCCTGCGATGCCGAGGTGGGGACTCTGGTCGGCACTTGTCCTTCTGGGGGTCCTTATGAAAATCCAACCGGTTGTGCAGGCGTGAACATGGGTCATAAAATTGCTTTAAGTGACCCTGCTCTATCAGTTGTTTGATAGCTTAAGCATGTAGAGAAAAAGGGGTTTGAGTGATTTTCAAATACATGATTTAAATGTGCACAAAAACGAGCATAAGATAAAACATGCATGATATAAACAATCGTGTGCATGATATTGCTTATTACTTGCCTTATTTAGCTTATATATTATGTTGCCATACTAACGAGCCATGAAGCGTTAAAGCTTACATCATATGGCAAACATTTGTTGTGTTTATAATATTTTCAGGTGCCACCATTAATGAACTAAACTAGTTCATTAAGTGAAGTACTTAGTTTATTAAACTAAGTACTTCATTAAAGGAAGCCACATTTGGAAAAGGCACAAAGGCAAAAAAGCTAAGGAAGGAAAGTTTTCTCCTCCTCCCCTCTTTAATGTGACACGCCACATATACATATATTACATATATTTTCAGATTTTTAAAGAAAATGCACATACACATGTATTCCAACGTACTACCGATACGTTATATATTTTACATACGTACGTTAACGCCACACCACTATACTTAACTCATATTTATGAGTATATTCAGGTCTTATATCATATGATATAAGATATGGTGATGACAAATTAAATACGACACGATAAAAGGTTCTAAACCGAAAATTGTCGTATCGGGCGAATACCGAAACTTCGCCAACGTGTCACGTACTAGCCATAAATAAATGGCCAGCCCCTATACTTCAAAATTCCATAAAAATTTCGTGGGTTACATGAAAAATTCAGCCAAAAATACTTTCCATGTTGGCACACACAAAACACCCCACATTAAGGCCAAAATGTGAAGATTCCAAGTTTAATTTTGTCACATGTTAATGGTACCACTTTAGACCAGCCAAGTGCTGAGATTTAAAGTATATATTATATATATTATGTATAACATAATATATATAACATGTGCAAAAGTTGGAATTTAAATTAGAAAAAAATCGGGTAATCGATAAATATCGAAAATTCGGTTTTCTACGCACACAACACATGGAACGTTTTTGGTACATCATGTGACACGTATCTAGACACTTTTTACATATGATATACATCTTAAAGTGTTCTAGAAAATTAAATTAAGGGATGATTGGAATATAACATGTGTGTATTATTAAATGTGCATTATTTTACAAAGTTAGCAAAAATAAATTTCAGCACATGCACAATCATTTCCAACGCCACCTACAGCTGAGATGGAGCTTATTTGGAGCCTTGTTGACATATTGATTGGTCAAGGATCAATCATACAATGTTGGTGAATTGAAGAGAGAAGCTACAAATGGTAAGAATTCAAAATATATCTCTCTTATATCACATGCTGAAAATTTCAGCATGCTAAATGTTGCTGGCCGATTTTATCACTTAAATAAGATATAATTTGTCATCTTTTATTGTGTGATTGATTGGAAGAAGAAATGGAAATGATTTGAATATTATTTAAATTAATAAAGTGTAATATTTTATATATTACACATGCTGAAAATTTTTCAGCATGTGTAAGACATGGTGGCCGAATTTGTAAGCTTGGAAGTGTCCAAGTTCATTTCTCATTTGATAGCAATACTTACCGTAATTTGGTGATTCATTTTATAAAGAAAAAATCAAAGAAAATTTGGAATTATTTTGAATAGAATTGAGTGATGCACATGCTGAATTTTCAGCATGGCAATAAGACATTATGGCCGAAATTTTGCCTAGTTGGGAAGGATTTGATGTCTTGCAAATTTATGTGATATATCTTATGATTTATGGAAGTTATTTTGTGATGATTTTTGGCACATGTTTAAGTGAAATTCTCAGATTTTTCCTAGTCATCAATGATGACAACATTCATCCAATAAGAAGGTGCCAAGTAAGCGAAGCTTAAATGATCATCCAATAAGAAGATGCCAAGTAAGCAAGACATTGTCACAATGATGTCTTACACTCTCTCAAGGACTTAAAAGATAATTTTCAAGAGGGGAAGGCACTACACAAGGGACGGCCTGCACACATTAAAAGGGAAGAGAAGAGAGCAAACAAAAAAAAGGCCAAGCATTGCAAATCAAAGTGATCAAAAAGCCTAGCTCTTCTTCTTCTACATTTTCTTTCTTTCTTTCTTCTTGTAAGCCTATTTTATTCATATCTTTCAATCTTGAATAGGCTTGATATAGACCACCACATATTCCATATCTTTGTAAAAGATTGATCAAGGTGTGATCAATCTTCATTCTTACGAGGTGGTGGTGCTCGTGTGAATTGTACTCGTCATACAAGGTTTGTAAAGGATTGGAGTTAGGTGCAACTCTATCAACCCTGCGGTAAGGTGTACTGCATGTGTGTGATTAGTGTGAACCAAGGAAGGTGTTCCATGAAGACTGGAGTAGGTTGTTTATAACTGAACCAGTATAAAAATCTTGGTGCAATTTACTTTCTGCATTTACTTTTCAGTTACTGCACTGATTATTCTTTTTGTTCGCATTCGTAAAAATAGTTAACGAATTTCAAAAATCACGAAAATTTCCATAAATATACTCACACGTTCTAGGGTTAATGTGACACAAGTTTCAACCCTTTTGGATAAGTATAAGTCATTCAAACATCAAAAGTTCTGAGACTAGTGCAGTCTGATTTTCAGACTTGCAAAGGTTGAGAATTTGATTGTGGTTGACCTACTTCCCAAAAGAATTTTGCAAAACTGTTTCAACCCAATTAAATATAGTATATAAGGAATTAGTGGTCAAATTTTCAGAGCATTTGGACATACACACAATTAGGAATAAATTTTTCAAATCCATCTACCGGTTCTGGCAGATTCGCACAATCTGATTACTAACGGTTTTTGAAGGGGTTAAAGGTTGAAATTTAATTTGAAATTTTTAGGGGACCCTCATAACATCTGAGGCTAAGTTCTCTCAAAATTTCATAATTTTTTGAGACCTCTAACCTAGTTTTAAAAACGTTTTAAAACTGGTCCTGAAAACAGAATCTGTTTTCAGAACTTGAATTGTTCAAGTTTAAAGAAATTTTAAAAACCACACTTTCCGCACCATCTATTCAACCCCCCCCCCTTCTAGTGGTGCCTTGCAGATCCTACAAAGCAGTTGCCTGCAATCCTCTGTGTCATGCCCAATATCTCTGTGATATCGGCAATAAAGTTTTGGGTTTCTTTTTCCCCTAGGCCCATACAGAGGCTTTGGATCTACCCTCAGACCGTCTTTCTCCATGCCGGCCAAAATATGATCTTTTGAGGCCAGCAAGGGTAACCCTCCTTACCACCTTTGCCTTTTTTTCTCCCATGCGATCGAACGCACTGCGCTGATCACGATCCTTTCCTTCACTGCGCTGATCCTCCTTTTTGAAACTAGATCGGCTTTCTTGCCGAGCTAGGAGCTCGGCTTCCTTCTTCAGCCTGTTTGCTTCTTCACCCCGGGCAAACTGGTGAGTTTTCTCCAAGCATTCCCTTAAGGTTGTAGGTCCCTCTTCAGCAAGTTGGGAGAAGAGGCGACCAGCCCCGAGTCCATTGATGAAGGCAGCAGCCTTCACGCCTTCATTCCTATCGCTGACCTGCAGCGACTCATCTGAGAAACGCTGCATATACTTTAGAATTGACTCATCCGGACCCTGTCTCAAGGTCAATAAATGAGATGATTTCTTTACAAAAGGAGTGCTGGACACAAACTGCGATTTAAACTTTTGTGCCAGCTGCTTGAAAGACCTCACTGACTTTGATGGGAGCTCTTGGAACTATCTCCTCGCCTTCTCCCGTAGATACAGCGGGAAAGTTTTGCGGCGCAACGGGTCTGGAACATTCTTCAAACTCGTGTCAGTTTGAAACTGGAAGAGATGATCTGTTGGGTCTGTTGTCCCATCATAAGTGTCCATCTTTGGTACCTTAAAACTGTCCTGTGCCAAATACTCTGCAATATCCCAGGAAAAAGGACTTTCCTGGACTGCTTGCACAAACTCTTGCCTTTGCTCTTCGTAATAAGTTCTCGGCCTGCGATGAACTTCTTCTTCCTTGGGGATGCTCTTCAAATACCTTGACCTTACACTCAGATGCCGTCTGGTCAAAGGTTTAGATTCCACAGTTGGTTCTTTGAAACTGTGTCTTCTAGCATCCGCCATAAAACCTCTAGGGGGTCTAGAAGATTGGTTTTGTGACACTTCTTTAGGAGGAAGAGGTGGATCTTCCTCCATATCTTGCACCTCTGACTGTTTGCCTTTGAGCTGTTGTACCACAGCTTCAAACACGTCCAAATTTTTAGCAACATATCTTATCGCTTTATCCCTATCCCCCCTTGAGGTTTCTGGAGTAGGATTAGGCGGTTCAGGTACCCAAGAATCCTGTTCTGGGACACCTGAGCGTGTAGTCATGCGTCATGGCTGGTTGAATGACTCACCCAAACCTTCACGGTGACCTTTTGTCATAGAATGATGTTGGCTGTTTTGAGTTTGATTACTGGATTAAGGGACAAGGGGCCCTTCCTCTAGCGCCAAATGATGAAGCCGAATCTTCACCAAGGGTCTAAGATGACCCGAAATAAACTTTGTCAGTTGAATGGAATAAGATTGCTGGAATAGCTTCCTGGAAGTCCTGCACAAGGAAGCAGAAATCAGAGGTCCCGGGGGTGTGACCCCGGGTAAAACCCTCTGACGCTCAAGTTAGTTTGGGCCATTCTCACTGAGAATATGATTTTGTATGAATAGTTTATGAAAAATCTCACAGTTCTTGACTGAGGAGAAATTTTGTTGTGTTTGCTCTGGATGAAGTGAAAAAATGTTTCGATCCCCCTTCTGGGTCTGCGTTAGCTTGCTTTTGTTAATCTTCTTTTGTCCTCTGCTTCTGACAACGGATAAGACGTTTTCTTGGGGCAGTAAGCCTATGGCACTGTAGATCTGCTGATAAGACTGGTAGGTCTGCAGATGTGACTAGTAGGTCGACTGATATGACTTTGGCGTGTAAAAGCTGAAGAGTGAGGTATACCTCTTCCTTGAACTGCACTTCTGCCTGATGGTCCCACAATTGATAGTTGTATTTCCCCTTTGCTGAAGTGCAATGTTGAAATTGGCCGAAGTGGTCTGAAGCGTCATACTTAGGCCGAAGTTGAGGTTGAAGCTGGATGTCGAGGTGCAACCCTTGGCATATTCTTTAGTAAGGATGGGGGAATAGAACCGTACCGTTTGGCCGAACATCAGTGTATAGGTGCCGAACTGCAGGAGTTGTACATTTGCTCAATATCTACCGTTGATTGTTGTTGACTAACAGTTGATTATTTTTGGTTTATCACCGTCAATGGGACATTTCTCCAATGCAATTGCTTTGGACTCTGCTTAAATCAGTGGTCAAGATCAATTGGATAGTTGGATCGAGTATATGGACTTTATATGCTCATGTATACAATAACGTGACACATTTTCTAAAAATATTCCGAACCGCTAAACATATATATGAAGCGACACAGATGTTTGAGGTATACATTGCAATTCGATGAACGGTTGATTCAACGAAACACCTCACACAAGATGTCATCAACATTGTGATCAGCATTATCATAGTGCGTATATGTTACTGTTAGAATATAGTCTTACTATATTTAGCCAAGAAGATAATTCTTTAATTATTGTGTTATTATTGTGTATCCGTTAGAATTAAGAATTATAATACCATATGAGGGAAGACTGTAAATAGTATAAGTAGGACTATTGTACACACGGAAATTATCAATGAAAAAACATAATTTTCCAAGTTCTAGTTTGAACATGGTATCAAAGTGGGTTTGATTCCCATTTTTACTCTCTGATTGTGAGATCTCTTAGCATAAGCTCAGAGAAAGTCTCATCATTGCCTATATACCTTTCCCGGCCATTCTTCGGCCAATATTCGGCAGCTATACCACTTTTTAGCCACGTCATCTCTACAACAGATCCCTGAAAAAATCCCAGAATGTCAGAAACCGAAATAAATCCACATGAATCAAAAACCAGAAACATCTACCATCCCTACTCCTGGAGATTTGGCCATTCAAGTGGCTCAAATTCTCAAAGATAGCCTCAGTCCTCCACCATATCATTCAGTACCCTTACCTGATAATCTGAACATCACAGTAAAATTAACAGGCAACAACTACTCATTATGGTCTCGAGTCATTTACAGGGCCATCCTTGGCTGAGGGAGGCAACATCATCTCACAGGGGTACCACCTCCTCCTCCAGCCACGGATCCGAGGTATTCCCGGTGGGAGCAGGATGATAACTCAGTATTCACCTGGATATTGCAAAACATCGACGCTAGCATGATTAATAACATTTCACGCTACCAAACAGCAAAGGCACTCTGGGATGGCTTATCCCTTACATATGGATCTCGAGGAGATTCTTTACAAGTGTTTGATTTACATCGAAGGGCCCATAGCATTCGGCAGGGAGACGACAGTCTTGAAGACTGCTGGAATAGTCTTCTAGACTTGTGGGTCTCCATTGATACTTTGGATACCAGCCCCATGACATGTCCAACAGATATCTCTGCATACAATAAAAACTACAAGAATTTCGATTATATCAATTTCTCACTTCAGTAAGTGACAGGTTTGAGTCAGAAAAAAGGAACTACTGAAATGAACACCCCTGCCAAATGTGGAAGCGGTCTCTTTTGAGTTCAAACGGGCAGAGACATAGGCATGGCTGATAAAGCACGACCATTCAGTATCTGGTTCATCATTGGGGGTAGGACAAGGGTTGATAGCCAAATAACCCACTGGACAAGGACGGGGCCGAGGGACACCATCTGACCGAAACAACTTACATCCACAAGGGCAATTATCCTCTCGTTCAGGCCAGCCATCACCACGAGTGGATAAGAGCTCTCTTGTTTGTGAAAACTGCATAAAGAAGGGGCACCTTAAAGAAAAGTGTTTCCAGATTTATAGGTATCAAGAATGGTGGGAAAAGAAAAAAGTAACCACTGGACAGAAGGGACGGGCTGCTACTGCCAGGGCCCTAGAAGATGGAAACAGCAACAGCGAAGCCCCAAACGGATAAGAACAGAACAGGAGAAATAAAGAGGGAGAAGGAGACGCAGCCGCCGCAGGAGGTAAGGGGCTAGAGGTCAACCCTAGACCCAAAATCCTTTTTAAACCTGAAATTACATCCCAAGGGCCTGAATTAATTACTGGTTCCCCCATTTTTTTATTATGAACCCCGGTCCCCCAAGCCTTCTGTCTCGGCTAATGTGGTCCAGAATAGTTTTAATTGTGCACCCCGGTCCCCCAAGTCTTCTGTTTCGGCTAATTCAGTCCAGAAAATTTTTAATTGTGCAAATACCACCCTTAACTTTAAATATAATCAATCCAGTCTTGAAACTACTGAAAATTCTGGTTTGCACTCTACCTTATAATATGAATTCACTAATACTATCCAATGTCCAACTCCCCAGTGGATGTTCGATTATGGAGCCACAGACACCATGACCTTTGACCCGAATGATTTTGTGTATACTTTAGCTCCCCTAAAATCCCATGTTGAAACAGCCAGTGGTCAAATAGTACCAGTTTGGGGAAATGGTTCTATTTCCATCACCCCAGATATTACTCCCAAAAAATGTTTGTTTGTTCCATCTCTATCCACTAAATTATTGTCTATTAGCCAACTTACGATACTGCGTTGTACTCGTGTATCCTACTTTTTGCATATTGCAGGACATTACTACTCAGGAGATCATTAGACGTGGTACTGAGAAAGGTGGTCTTTATTACGTGGATGTGGTGGAGCAACACGGCCAGTCTCATCTTGCCAATGGATCGGTTACTCGCCAGATATGGTTATGGCATCGTCGGCTAGGATACCCATCTTTTATCTACTTACAAAATCTTTTCCCTAGTCTGTTTTCCAGTACTTTATCCCAGTTACAGTGTGATACTTGCCTCCAGACAAAGCAACCTAGGGCTACTTATTATTTGAATAATACTCGTGTCGACAGGATTTTTTCTTTGATACATTAAGATATTTGGGGACCATCTCCCCATTTTACTCCTCTGGGTTTTCAGTATTTCGTTATCTTTGTGATGACTTTTCCAGAATGGCCTGGTTATACGTTCTTAGAAATAAATCAAAAGTTGCTAAAAAATTTGCTGAGTTATATAAAATAGTTCAAACTCAATTTAATTCGACCATTCAAATTCTCCGATCTGATAATGGGGGCGAATACTTTGCACGGGCACTTAAAAAATTCTTTTGCGATCATGGTATCATTCATCAGACATCCTGTCACATCCTGTCCAGATACATCTGAAGAAAATGGCATTGCAGAATGAAAAAATCGAACCCTTCTTGAAATGACACGTGCCATAATGCTAGAATGTGTCCCACGGGGGTTTTGGCCGGAGGCAGTATCTACAGCCACATATTTAAGCAACCGACTTCCCTCATCTACTCTACACCATAAAACTCCCTTTGATACCTTAGCCACTCAAACCACTATACCTTCCGTCTTAACCCTACCGCCCAAAGTTTTTGGGTGTACGGTCTTTACACACATACCAAAGAAACAACGAAATAAATTGGAACCTTATGCTAACAAATGTGTCTTTGTTGGGTATGCTACTACACAAAAGGGCTACCGCTGTTATGATCCTTACACGTGACAAATCCATGTCACAATGAACTGGGTCTTTCTTGAAACCGAGTTCTTCTTTGCCACCCCATCTCAGTCTTAGAGGGAGCTAGCTAACGATGGAGGGACTGGATGTTTAATCTACCCTGGTCAGCGACTGATCCGACACGACAAGTGTATGACCCCAATCGCTCTTTGACTCCCCAACATAATACGACTACTGCTCAAGGGCCTGTTGATGATTCTTCTCAGGTGAATACCCTGCAACAGGTAAAAAGTAGAATACATGATAACAATAGCAGTCATGATCCTAGTAAGTCAGATCCCCATATTATCACATCTGACAATCCTTCACCTGACTCCCTTGATTCCCCTGACAGATCTTCTGTTGAAAATACACTCATCTCTGATCACAATTTTACTGGACTGGATCATACTAACATGTGTGCAGAAGAACAGGGGCGGGTGTTCCCATCAAGAAAGAACAGGGGAGTTCCACCACACAGATATTCACCTTCAAAGGTAACTCGGGCTTCTAAGTATCCCATATCTATGCCAAGAAAGAATATGAGCAATACATCAACAGCTTTTCTGGCCAGAATATGTTCTGAAAATATTTCCAAAACCATTGAGGAAGCCTGCAACCAACCAGAGTGGAAGGAAGCAATGATGGCGGATATTAGTGCCCTAAAAAAGAATGAAACGTGGGAACGATGCCAGTTACCCCCAGGTAAGAAACCAGTTGGGTTTCGATGGGTGTTTACGATTAAATACAATACAGACGGGAGTATCGAAAGGCACAAAGCGAGGTTAGTTGGCCTTCACACCAGTTCGACGCGAAGAATGCATTTCTACATGGGGCTATGAAAGAAGAAGTGTATATAGAACCACCATTCGGCTTCTCAAAAGAGTTCTCGCCTAGGCAGGTGTGCAGACTCACACGAGCTCTCTATTGCCTCAAGCAGTCACCTCGAGCCTGGTTTGGGAGATTCACATCTGTTATGAAACAGGATGGGTACCAGCAGAGTAATGCCGACCATACACTATTCATTAAACGAAAGAGTAGTCTTGTTACCTGTCTTATTATTTATGTTGATGATATGATTATTGCTTGGAATGACACTAATAAAATCTTAAATCTCAGGGAATATCCGTTTACACAGTTTGAGATGAAAGATCTTGGCAGACTCAAGTACTTCTTAGGAATTGAAGTTCTATGGTCACCAGCGGGCATCTATATCTCTTAGTGGAAGTATGTTCTTGACCTCCTAGACGAAGTTGGCTTGATGTATGCAAAGCCAGCTGACACTCCAATGATTCCAAATCACAAGCTGGATTTTTCACAAGAAGCTCCTTCATTGGACTGGGGACAGTATCAACGCTTAGTGGGCAAACTCATATACTTATCTCACACCCAGCCAAATATTTCATATGATGTTGGAGTTGTGAGTAAATTCATGAACAACCCGCAAAAACAACATTTTGAGGCTGTTTTGAGGATCATGAGGTACTTGAAGGGCACGCCTGGACGAGGTCTACTGTTTAAGAACGATGGACATCTGGATATTGCATCTTATACAGATGCTGATTGGGTTGGCAACCAGGTCGATCGACGTTCTACTTCTGGATACTTTATGCTGGTTGGAGGGAATGTTGTCACTTGGAAGTGTAAGAAGCAGAAGGTGGTTTCACTATCAAGTGCAGAAGCAGAATTTCAAGGCATTGTGAAAGGTATTACTGAGATCTTATGGATTCGTAAGCTACTGAAGGAACTTGGTATTTTGATAACTGATCCGACGTGTCTAATGTGTGATAACAAAGCATCAATAAGTATTTCTGAGAATCACGTTCAACATGACCGTTCTAAACACGTGGAGGTTGATCGACACTTTATTAAGGAAAATCTTGATGAAGGTATTATAAGTCTTCCATATGTGCACTCTGAGGATCAACTTGCAGATATCCTAACCAAGGCGGTCAATGGCAGGATATTTGACTCAATACTGTGCAAGTTGAATATTGGTGATCAAACTATCCAACTTGAGGGAGAGTGTTAGAATATACTCTTACAATATTTAGCCAAGAAGATAATTCTGTAATTATTGTGTAATTATTGTGTATCCGTTAGAATAAGGAATTAGAATGTTCTTTAATTGTGATTGATTGTAGATACCATATGAGGGAAGACTGTAAACAGTATAAGTAGGACTATTGTACACTCGAAAATTATCGATGAAAAAACATAATTTTCCAAGTTCTAGTTTGAACAATTACGACCTGCATTTATGGACTGGTAGAAAAAGAACTAAAATAATAGAAAATGATATTTAAGTTTGATATCGATAAAATTTCGGTGGAATAAACATATAATAGGACTTTGATAGTATATAATGGGGTCACCTCATTAGGTTACACCCCAATCGTATTATCGTTCGATAAAATGAAATAGACTAAGATAGAATATCAGGGATAGAAACACTCGGGAAAATAATTGAACGATAAGTTAACCGTTATATCGGCTTACGACGAAACTAGGTAACGAACATTTTCAAACATACGATAAGATATAAATAAATTAGCTGGTAACAACTTAAGCCATTAGACTAAATTAAATCCAATAGAAATACATCCACGATAAAATTTCACTACTTAAGCAAAAGACAAAATAAATTCAGGACATGATAAATATTTTGGAGGAGTAGAAAAGAAAAATGAATATGTAGATACACACATACGTGCACGCAGTTTTTAGGGGGAAATAGGAAGAAGAAATTATGGTTGAAATAATACCCCAACAAAATACCAAGTGTAGAACATTTTGTAGAAACCAAATGATGTTATTTTTTCCTATTCTACCCACCCAAAAGACCTTTAAGGCCGCCCTTCCATGCAAGTGGGAAGAAAAGTTTCTTCTCTTTTGTCTTCAACTACACCACAAAACCCTACACATTTTTACACCAATCATCACACATTCTCTCACTTGTCTTACACAAGCAACAAGACAACCCACCCTCTCTTCCCACACTATCCTTAGGCTGGCCATACCCACTTTTACCAAGAAGAAAGATTTTCTCTTCTTACCCACTCTTCTCACTCATCATAACCTACACCCTAATACAATCAAACCCCATCATTTCTCCAAGAAAAATCTCTCCTCCCTCCCCGATCACCACTCGGCCGAATCATTCAAGAAAAAGGGGGAAACCTTTTCTCTTCCTTCACTTTGCACTCAAACTATTATCCCTCTTCAACCAAACAGTCCTCCTCTCTCCTCTAAGAAAACTCAAGTTTTCCAACTCTATTTTTCTTCTTCTTGGCCGAGAACAACAATGAAGAACAATGGAGAAGACTTCATCTTGTTCATTCCATACTCCAACATCTTCATCTCTCAAACTAAAAACTCTCTCTTTCTTCTTCAAGAGAACAAGACTTCCAACACTCCTCTTCTCTCATCCGCGCCGTGAGCTCCCACACAAGGCAAAAGGAGATTTTTTTTTCTTTTCTTCACTTCGTCCACACACAACCAAGACTAGGTTCCAACGCCTTCTTCATCCAAGAAGTGAACAAAGAAGGTTGTAGAAAAAAACCCAAGGAATAACAAGGTAAGGCCTTTATGTTGTTCAAGTTAAGTTCTTCAATTTATTTAGCTTCATAAGTTACTCACTAACTTCCTCATTTTTGGCCTTGAAACCGTGATCAACCAAGAAGAAGAAAGAAGTATTTTCTTTCCAAGGCAAGTGAAGAAACTGTCACTTTAAGTGTAAGAAAAGTGGTAAAGACAAGTGTTCTTCCTAGATCCTTCATAGATTTTTAAAGTTTATGTATATATGTTCATATCACAGTTGAATCATTCATGTAGTATGTTCAAAGTTTTAACCATAAGAAAATGTAAAATATATGTTTCTAAGTGATGTATATATTTTGTCATATATACACCTTAAAAATCTAGCCTACACCTTAAAGAATGAACTTTTATGTATCCATCAAATGAGATAAATGTTAAGTTCATAATATGTATGGTTAAGATGTGAAAAGATGAAATTTATGTGGTTATGTGTATATATGTTAAATTCAGCCACAAGGCTAAGAATGAGGCTAAATAAAATTGTGACATGATTATGAAAATATATATATGTAAGCATACATGTATGACACACGACCTTAAGGCCTTTTTAGAGTATAGATAATTTATTTACATGTTATGTGTGTATATATATGTATATATTATAGAAAAATATATTTGTAAATTTACACACACATTTTATTCCATGTTATGCATAAACATATATATAGTCTTATGAAAATATATATGTGAGTATACATATATATATACACGGCCAAGGTTAGTTTTTGGGTTTAAATGGTTTATTTGCATGATATAGATACATATTGGTATCATGTATGAAAATATATTTATTTTTTTTTTAAAAAACATGTCTTTTATTAAGTAAGTCCCTCACTTATGGCGGAGGAAAACCATATTACAGCAAAGTATAACGAAAGCAAAACAGCAGTAAGTGATTATCAGCATCCAGGATATATATGATATGCCGCATTAAAACCTTGCCGAGTAAAACCACCCTTGTGGATAAAACCCCGGCGAAGGAAAAAGCGTACATATTTATATATCTGGTATGGTGATAGACGCAATTGTATAAAAAGTTACAAGAAATGAACCCTGTACTAGGCAAATAGAAATAGAAATCAGGCTGGCGGACGAACAAAACATGAAGGGAATCCCGTAATCTGCTCAAGCGCCTTTCGATGTCGGGGAGTATGACGTTGGTATATTGGCAATCCGGACAAGGGGCAACAGCGACACCAACCAATATATGCATAATAATCAGCCAGAAGCATGGAATGAGTGCGTATGAGATGTTGTGCTGCCGGCACAATCTGAAGGCCGGCAGAGATACATGTGACAAGGCAACCCCTTCGGCCAACCAGGGATAAAGGACAACCTAGTGCCTGAGTCGTCTTCGATAGACGAGAGCGACATGAAATCTTGGCACCCACTCCATTGCTCATTGCCATTAGCGAGTTGCATGAATTTTTCAGTTGTAAATATATATTATGTAAGGAAAGACACAATGTCAGCTTGCTGAAGATTCGATAAGTAGACCATTGATGCAATAGGAAAGAAAACGTACCGAGGCTGCCTGCACCAAATGGAGTACTGGCAGTGAAAACTTGACATGGCCAATCCATATGGAAGACTGTATGTATGCTAGGGATGCGATCACCCGCGAAATGGACATCAAAGTTGCCGCAGCAGCCATTGTACATGGTAATAAAAACAGCATTAAGGTATATAGTCAATGATAATAAACAGCAGCGTATGTAGTAGGTACAAGGCGTACCGATCCTGCCCGTGACTAATAGTACACGGGCAGAGTATTCCAAAGAATAGCAACTCATAAGACGATAGTAAAGCTCATGCTGCGCGCAAAGCCGCCGATGAAAGATCCAATGCAACCGAAGCCCTGACCAGGGGAGGAAGAGTGGAACTGCTATACACCCCCGTTATAGGCTGCAACATCGCGTGTTGGGCAAGATAATGTGCTGGCATATTGGTCTCACGGTATATATGCACTACCTCCAGCCGATGCTGACGGACTAGATCATGTAGCTGCCGAAGGTGATAATGGCCCGCTGGCCGTCGTGGCTTGCCGAGACAGGCAAGCAGTTGAGCACAATCTGATTCTACAATGAGCAAACGGTAAAATGGAAGAAAATACAGCAGGCTAAAAAGGGTGGCCTGAATCTCTGCCTGCAAAGGTGTGCTGTGAGGTAGTCGAAATGAAAGGGCCTGGATGCAACAACCAGTGTGATCACGTAAGATTCCCCCGCCCGCAGCATAGTGTTGACCAACCGCGGCATCCACATTTAGTTTGAGTCGGCCAGATGGAGGGGTTTGCCAGCGGATAACACGAAGTCGGGGAGGACGAATCCGAGGAAGCCAGGGTAGAGAAGGAAATGGACCTGCTGCCAACTTGGTTCCCTGGATCTTCAGCATCCACATGTGAATATCAAAGTGAATGGAATTACGTAATGCCGATGTAGAGAAGAGTGTGGCGGCTCCATACGTCAGCTGTGCATAATGACGCCAAATGTTGGATAATATTATCCCGGGAATGACTATCCGCAAGACACCCAAGAGAGATGTGGAATTGGACCGATACCACCATGCCTTCAAATATTGCCGAAGAGAACGAGTTGACGGCGGCACTCCATGGAGTTCTCCAGCGAAAAAGCCCCAGAAATAACGGATGCGAGAACAGGTAATGAATATGTGGTCTACCGTGGCTGAATGTGATTTGCAGAAAGGACATTGAGTTGGACACGCCATAGAGTAGCATCCTATATAATCTTCAAATGGAAGGGCTGAATGAAATATGCGCCACAAAAACAGTCGAATGGATGGAGAGTGGTGTTTACACCAAATAAACCTAGCCGAGAGTAATGTGGGCCGTGGTACCCGACAAATATCGTAGGCTGATTTTAGCGAAAATTCTCCCGAAGGCGTGGCCGTCCATGATAGAAATGTTCCCAAGCCAGTTGAATGGGAAAGACAAGTGTGATGAATGCGACAGATAGATTTCCAGACTGGGGAATCTGTGAGCCTGGGGATATAGTCACTCCTCCGTCCATATTTATGGTGCATATACCTACTCCATAAAGTATCATGACATTGATATTTCCACCAGATTTGACATTGGTATGCCTGTTGCAACTCGCGAAGGTTGCGAAGTCCTAATCCACCTTCTTCGACTGGAATAGATTAGTCTTTCCATGCAACCCAATGATTCCTTTCCCCCCAATAAAACGCCGACATCTTTCTGTCAAGCATGCGAATGACAGATTTAGGCATGCCACCCGCCGCCAGTATGTGTAGAGGTAGAGCCGCAAGGACATATCGTAAAAGTACTAGCCTCCCTGCCAAAGATAGAAGACGAGAATGCCAGCCATTTAAACGGGCATCCACGTGCTGTAATAGAGACGAAAAGTGCAAAGCCACGGAATGCCCTTATGAAGGTAATAGGCGATTCAACCGAGTAGCAATAACCCGGGTGCAAACTTTGCTAATAAAATTTGTGAGGCAAATAGGACGAAAATCACCAAACGTCTGCGGGGACTGCGTTTTCGGAATAAGAGTCAGTAAAGCACTAGCCATGACAGTCGGTTGGGGAACCCCAATGAAAAATTCCTGCACTGCTTTTAGTACATCCAAATGTATTATTGACCAACACGATCGATAAAAATTACCATGGAATCCATCTGGCCCTGCTGCACTTTGCGGATCCAAACTCCATACCGCCTCTTTGACCTCTGACTCCAAAGGCAATTGCGTAAGCATGAGATTATCCTCGACAGTGAGTAGATGCAGGATATGTGATAATATATCCGCATGATTGGCTGTCGGTGCTTGGGCAAATAAATCCTTATAATAATCAACTGCCGCTAGCATAATATCCGCCGGTTGTGTCAACACTGTGCCCTGTCCATTTTGTAGTTGTCGAATACAGAGCTGTGAACGTTTACCTTTAACAAGAGAGTGAAAATAGTGCGTGTTAGCATCTCCTTCTTGTAACCATTTAACTCGAGCCTTTTGTTTCCAGTATAATAATTCATATTTTGAGGCAAGGAAATACTGAGCCTTGGCCTGATAATAGGCCTCCCGCGCTTCCTCCGTCGATGTGGCGTCCCAGCGACTTTCTGCGGCATTAAGATTATCCTCAGCATGATGTAATGTACTGAAGATATTTCCAAATATATGCTTGTTCCAATGCTGAATATCCTTCTTTAGAGCAAACAACTTGTTATAGAAACCCCGCATGCCACCTGTTGTTGGATACGATAGCCATGCCTGCCGCATTGCATGAAAATCAGAGTGGTGTAGCCATGCATCCAAAAAGCGGAAGGAGCGACGTATTGGCTGGGTACTGTACTGGCATTGTATCAAAAGTGGAGTGTGGTCCGATGTCACCCGTGGCAAATGAGTAAGTCGCAGGGTGTCAAACATATCATGCATCAGAGAATTCATAAATGTCCAGTCTAGTCTCCGGCGGACGCGTCCAAGGCCGCGGCCTTCCACCCAAGTAAAGCGCGTGCCGTGATATGGTGGGGACATAAGTGAACATGATTCGATACAGTCATTAAAATCCTGCAACGCAGATAGGGAAGGTGTGGAGTGACCATGATGATCCTCAATTGTACGGAAAGTATTGAAATCTCCACCAATCAACCAAGGCAACTGTAACTCCGCAGAGAAATCACATAGAGCGCGCCATAAATATTGACGCTGAGTGGCTGTATGCTTTGCATATACTAAAGAGAGAACAAAATCATGCTGCTGTGAGATTGAAGAAAGAGTTAAGTGTAGCACTTGATCTTGATCCTGTGTGGCAATCAAACGAAACTCATTATCCCTCCAGAAAAACCATATATGTTCTGACTGTGAAGCATAACTGTGTGAGAAACCTAGACGCAAACAAAATCGCTGTATTTGTGCTGGGGTATGTTTAGGTTCTATTAACGCAAGCAAATGAATACGATATTCCCTAATCAACTGCTGTAAACGAGGCAAAGATGTGCGCATGCCTCGAATATTCCAAATTAGGATATTCATTGAGTAAGGTTAGAAACACTTCCCTGAATGATCTGAGATGCACTACGTGTCAGAACGGTAGACGGTGGTAACGGTGGCAGATCCTTCCTCGCGTGACGTTTTCGACGCGGAACAACAGGCACAAACGGTGCCTCCTCCGTTTGATCATTCAAACGAGATATCAATATGTCATCCTCGGGTGATGAATCTAACAGCTGCATGCGACAAGAAACTTCTGTGGGAACTATAAGCGGGGCTGCAGCCGGATCCTCATCCGGCAATTCCGTGTCTGACAAATGTCCAAGATCAGTATGGGTGACATCGTCTGGTAAATGATGATCCGGGGCATCACAATATGTGTCATGATTCTGTCCATCCTCCTCCTCTTGTGGATCAATATTGATGACCGAATCAATGGTTGGGTCATTCAGCAGTGTCTCCTCCACATGAGGTATAGCAGACATAAGATCTGGGCGTTGTGGTTCCTCAGAAGTTGAAGGTGGCATTGTAGTCATAGGAATTGGCTGTGAGGGTTCCGCAGGGGGGATTGCAGCCGGTTTGTTCTTAACAGGAGTCCATCTCTGCTTTG
The DNA here is from genome assembly GCA_036186865.1 of Eustoma russellianum. Taxonomy (NCBI): domain Eukaryota; kingdom Viridiplantae; phylum Streptophyta; class Magnoliopsida; order Gentianales; family Gentianaceae; genus Eustoma; species Eustoma russellianum. The sequence goes on along the minus strand of AP025064.1, from coordinate 25,846,317 downwards.
GTGGACGTGACGGAGGCGGAGGTGGTGGAATAGCTGACGCCGAGGACTGTTTTGGATCACAAGACAAGTGATCATGCCCTAATCTATGACATGCAGTGCAGTATTTTGGCAAATCCTCATAAATCACCGTCTGTAATATAAGCCTTTGTTTTGCCTGCAAATATATTTTTTGGGGCAGTTCCTGTGAAACATCTACCTCAACACAAATTCTTGCCACGGACGGCCGAAGAGCATCAGATGTGGCCGCATCAAGCTTAAGCGGGAAGCCTATCGGCTTCACTATTTCGAATAGAGCTTCTCGGCAATGCAAATGAACCGGTAAACCTGGTAAGGCTACCCCTACCGGTACAATGGGGACATCAGTAGCCGGATCAAAATCCACTGTCCATTTAGTTATACGCATGTGACAACCGGAAATAAGCCATGATCTACGATAGAAGCATCTGAGATAATCAGCTTCTTGGCGAAAGTTCAAAAGTATATGTGTTTGATCAATAAGCGTGATGCGTAAGTCATTGTGAAAACCAATTTTTTCAAAAACATCTCGAATCACCTTCAATGGTGGTCTTCCATACCAAAACGTACCAACTAAAGAATATTTGAATGGCGCAGCGAGTGCATCAATCTCCGAATCAAGAAAAGATATCAATGGAATACCTTTATGCCTTGAGACTGTTTTGGGCGAGATGCTGAGTTTTGGTGCTGCTGTGGTATCGGAAACCACAGCAGTGAAGGATGGAGGCGATGACATGAGTGCTCCGGGCAGACGCGGATGACGGAAGGCAAAGTAGGCGGTGGCGGTGTGAACGATTCAGCGGCGGCGGCGGCTAAAGCCGCCGATAAACTCGGAACCCCTGCGCCATCCGAAAACCTTTTCATGTATGAAAATATATATATATATATATATATATATATATATATATATATATATATATGAAGATATACATATATGTATGTATATATATATATATGTATATCTTCATATATATATATATATATATATGTATATATATACCGACAGCTCATTCAGTTTTATATATCTTTTAATTATATTTGTGGAAATCTTTGGTGAGTGTTTGCTTTGTACATGCTGGGTTATCAGTCTCGTTTGAAGAGCAATAAATCCTGTATGCGTCAAAGTGTTTGTAGCCAAAGATCCAAACAAGTATAAAAGAAAGCATATATAAAGATGGAGGATATGTTCGAAGGATCTGCTTCGTGCAGCTCGGTAACATGTGCAAATAAGAATAAAATTGTCAACACTGAGGAAATAATAATAGAGAATTTTGACAAAGCAGTAAATAACTGGGTCATTCCAAAGATCAAGAAAAATGAAATATATGAGTCTTCAATATTCAATATGTTAAAATCGGATTATATCATTAAAACAGAGGAAAGAGATATTCCACTCTCTAAACCGTTTGAAACAATACAACTTTTATCTTATAAATCACTTGAAAAACATAAAAAGAAAGGATATCAATATTTACATGTTGGTTTAATACAAGTGGGTATCAAACCTTTAACAAGAGAAGGTTTAGATACATCAATATTAGTAGTCTTACGAGATATAAGACATAATAATTTTGAACAATCACTTCTTAGTTCTGTAGAGTCTAGTCTATGTACAGGACCAATCTCTTTTGATTGTTATCCTAATTTTTCATGTTCTTTAAAAGATATACAAATATTGAAAACTTTGGTACTTCAAATCAAAACACATGGATATGATATGTTGCCAGGATCAATTCCATTGGCTTTAATATATCGGATCCATTACAAGGTAATGAGTTCCATGTTTATTGGTCCAAAACCAAAACACTCTTTGAAAAGAGGAGAAACAATGATTTTACATACAGATCTGACCAGATCTAATGCTGTAATTTCAAGATCTATAAAATGGAATGATGTAAATCTTCCAGATGAATGGGTCTTGGAAGGATCAGTGAAAGCTACAAATAAAATACATGAACCAAATACTGAGATCAACAGAATACGACAATTAAATGATGGATCAGTTAAACTGAGCTTTGCTAGAAGTTTCTCCGCTAGAGAAAAAGATAATGCATCTATTTCTAGCACAATAAATTTAGGAAGATTTTCACAGATACCATCTGTGATAGATGTTCCTTACCAAAAACAAAGATTATTTTCAACATCAGATGTTGAATATGTAAACTCTTCATTTAGAAAAGCTGATTATTCTACGGAAATTCCTAGACCAGTTTATTCTAAAAAAGAGTATTATTCTAAATCTGATATCAATGCACCCAGTGCATCACAAAATATTTACAATAAATCAGATTTTAGTGAACCTAATAGTCCAACACAATCAGCAATAACAGATAATATTGCAAATGAATTAAATGTTATAGAAAAAGAATTTAAGGTAAATAAAACTATATTACACAATGATTTTTATAGCCAGGAAAATACTAGTAAAAGAGAATGGTTTTTTAAACATTATTGTAATATTAGAAAACAAATACAAAAAGAATATTATGAATTTATAAATACTCATAAAATACACATATATTTCTTTGATTGGTTTCAAATATATGCTTCACAAAATAATATAGAATTTCCTTTTAAAACTTTAAACCCAATAATTGAAAAACCAAAAGAATGGATAACCATCACAGCATCAAAAAAGATAGTGTCAAATCATCCACCTTTAGGAGGCATAAAGTTAGATGTATCAGGGAATCCAATAGAAGCTATTCCTTACAAAAATATGACAGAAGATTCTCTTACAAATACTAAACATATTATTCAACAAAATAATTACACAAATACACATCTACATACAATAGGAAAACAATTAGATAAGTTAGAAAAATATTACCAAACACAACCAATAAAATCTATAAGTGACGAAATACCTAACCAAAAATTTAAACAACCATTATTCAAACCTTTTCAAATATCATCTTCTAGTATGCAAACTATATCTAATAAAGATGATTTCAATCAATTTATAAAACAACAATTAAGTTGTATAGAAAAAAGTCTAGAAAATAGTAATTCTATAACAAATGAGGTAGTCGCAGATTCAAATGTTAATACTTCTATAGCTAGCAGAACTAGAAATAAAGAAAAAGAAGTTACTTCTTCTAAAATTAATAATTTAGAAAAAAATGAACCTTCAAATAATTCTGATAATTCTGATAGTTCAGATAATGAAATAAGCAAAGCATTTGAACAATTCCAGAATAACAATTCTAATAAAGTGGAAAAAATAGAATGGGATAAATCTATAATACCAGTACAAATGTCTACTGATTTAAACATAAAACCTATTTCCCAATATCGTTTTAATGCACAATCAATATATTCTTGGAATATAGATAGTATGTCAGAATATCAAATAATAAATGTATTACAACAAATGACAATGGCTGCTAATGCTTATAGAACTCAGCTAACACCTGATGATAAAGCAATCGCTGAATATCTTATTTCTGGTTTCTCTGGTCAACTTAAAGGTTGGTGGGATCATTATTTAACTCCCATACAGAGACAAAAAATATTAAATGCAATAAAAGTTGATGAAGAAAATAATCCTATAATTATTGATGAAGGAACAATATCAGATTCGGTTGCCACACTTATATTATGTATATCCTTACATTTTATAGGTGACCCATCACATATTAAGGATAAAAACGCTAAATTATTAGCAAATTTGAGATGTAGAAAACTTAGTGATTTTCAGTGGTATAAAAATACTTTCCTAACCAGAGTCATGATTAGAGAGGATTCTAATCAGCCATTTTGGAAAGAAAAATTCCTTGCAGGATTACCAAATTTACTAGGAGAAAAAGTTAGGAATAAAATTAGAGAAAATTCAGGACAACAAATAATATCTTATTCAAATTATACATATGGAGAATTAACAAGTTTTATACAAAAAGAAGTATTAAGATTATGCCAAGACATAAGATTACAAAATGGTTTACAGAAAGAATTAAGACAGACTAAGTTTGAATTAGGTACTTTCTGCAAACAATTTGATAATGATCCATATAAACCTTATCATAAAGAATGTCAAGGAGAATGTTCTAGAAAACTTTATAATAGAAATATTAGAAAACCATATAATAACAAATTTAACAATAGATATAATAAAAACACTAAATATAATAAAAGATTTCAAAAATCCTCTAATGAATTCTATAAAAATAAATACAACAATAAGTATACTAAAAAACCTTACAGAAAGACAAATTACAAGAAAAATAAAAACACAAAAGATTACAAAAATATTGAATGCTATAAATGTCATAAAAAAGGTCATACTACAAATTATTGTAGATTAAAAACAAAATTACAAGAATTAAATCTAGAAGAATCTATACTAGAAAAAATTTCAAATCTACTTGTTGAATCTTCTTCGGAGACAGAAGAAACATCTTTCGAGTCTGCTGAAGATCTTCAAGTTGATGAAATATACACATCTTCTTCAGAAACCTCTGATGAAGAAAAATATCTTTATGTTCTAACAAAAGAACAAGAAACAATATTAGAAATGTTAGAACATATAGAAAATCCCCAATTACAAAAAGAATATTTAGATAGAATAATAGATATAAATTCAAAACAAAAAGAAACAAATAAACCAGCTATATTACCAAATGTTTCAACTAGTTATTATGATTTAACTAGTATATTAAATAAAAACAAAGATACAAAGAATAAAAATGCAACAATCCCAGATCTACAAAAAGAAATAAAAGAAATAAAAATAGAATTAAAAGAGTTAAAAAATAAACAAAAACAAGATTCAGAAGTTATGAAATTAATACTTACAAAATTACAGACTGCAGAAGAGTCTGATCAATCTTCAGAAACAGAACCAGTAAATATAGATACCAATATCATCGAAAATATTTCTAATGTGCCACAAGATTTTTTATTTGTTTTAAGAGAAATAACATCAAGAAAATATTTAATAAGAATAACAATAAAATTTTCAGAACAATATCATTTAGATACAATTGCTTTATTTGATACAGGAGCAGATCTTAATTGTATTAAAACTAATTTGGTCCCAAAATCATATAGAGAATCTACAACTACTAGACTCTCTACAGCAAATAATACCAAATTACAAGTCAAAAGTAAAACTGAAGCTTATATTATAAAATCCAATGCATCAATTAAAACAATGTTCTTAGTTGTAGATGATATTCATCATGCAGTTATACTAGGAACACCTTTTATGAATCTAATTACACCGTATAAAGTAGGAATTAATTCTATTTCTTTTAAAATTAGAAATAAAAAATTACATTTTGAATTTTTAGAAAAACCTAAAACAAAAAATTTAGATTTAATAAAAGCTTGTTCTATTCATAAAGAACAAATAAATGCAATAATTAAAAGTAAAATTTTCCAATTATAATCATTAAAAGATACAGTAAATATTAATAAGATAGAACAATATTTAAAGGATCCAAAGATAATTACTAAAATACAAAATCTTAAATTATCATTTGAAAATGAACTTTGTTCAGATCTTCCGAATGCTTTCTGGTCGAGGAAACAACATATAGTTGATCTTCCATATACTCCGGAATTTAGAGAAGAAGATATACCTACAAAAGCAAGACCAATTCAGATGAATGCAGAATTGGAAAAACATTGCAAAAAAGAAATACAAGATCTAGAATCAAAAGGATTAATCCAAAAATCAAGGTCTCCTTGGAGTTGTGCTGCTTTTTATGTCAATAAAAATGCAGAAATAGAAAGAGGAACACCTAGATTGGTAATAAATTATAAACCACTAAATAAAGCGTTAAAATGGATAAGATACCCATTACCTAATAAGAAAGATTTATTAACAAGATTACATTCTGTATGGATATATTCAAAATTTGATATGAAATCAGGATTTTGGCAAATACAAATATCAGAAAAAGATAGATACAAAACAGCATTCACAGTTCCATTTGGGCAATATGAATGGAAAGTAATGCCATTTGGATTAAAAAAATGCACCTTCTGAATATCAAAGAATTATGAATAATATATTTATGGATTATTCTAATTTTTGCATTGTCTATATAGATGATGTATTAATATTTTCCAAATCAATAGAAGAACATTTTAAACATTTAAAAACCTTCTTTTATATAGCAAAGAAAAATGGTTTAGTATTATCTAAATCTAAAATGTCTTTATTTTAGACTAAAATAAGATTCTTAGGTCATCACCTGACTCAAGGAACAATTTTACCAATAGAAAGATCTTTAGAATTTGCATCCAAATTTCCAGATAAAATATTGGACAAAAATCAATTACAAAGATTTCTTGGATCTTTAAATTATGTTGTTGATTTTATTCCAAATATAATAATAATTGCAAAACCATCACATAATAGATTAAAGAAAAATCCACCAATATGGACTGAAGAACATACTTCAGTGGTTAAGAAAATAAAAAATCTTGTATCTGATATACCCTGCTTATATATAGCAGATCCAGATTTATTTAAAATAGTTGAAACAGATGCTTCTGACATAGGATATGGTGGAATATTAAAACAATTACAAAATGGGAAAGAGTCTATAGTTCAATATACTTCTGGTCATTGGAATGATACCCAAAAATCATTTTCTACTATTAAAAAAGAAATTTTGAGTATTGTATTATGTATTAATAAATTTCAAAGTGATTTATTAAATAAAAAATTTCTTTTACGTATTGATTGCAAATCTGCGAAAGAAATTTTGCAAAAAGATGTTAAAAATTTAGCTTCCAAACAAATATTTGCTAGATGGCAAGCTTCATTAAGTATTTATGTTGTACCCCAACGATCGTGTACGTGAAAACTATGAATATGAGACGGAATGAAAGCGACAATTTCTTTTAGCGCGTGTTACTTAAGTCAACTTAACCCTCTTTACTTAATTATCATTAAGGTGATACCAAGCCAAATTAAATAAGGGAAACTTCAAGGAAGTAATACATAAAATATAGAGTTATATGAACCATACATACCAATTTATATGTATGTGCGTGTATATGATATATGTGTATGGAATGTATAAACACATAGTACACCTAGGCGTGTATATACATATGTATACATACATATGATAATCTTGGAATATGATAAAATAAAGAAAGACAATATAGTGTATAAATTAAAATTACAAGAAATATCAAGTTGCCCAAGAAGCCTAAAATTTCGGCCTATACATGGAGAGGTTCTAGAATTCTCTAGCCAATTTTATTAGTTAAAATGATAAGACAAGAAGTTATCATGCAAAGAATAAATAGAAAACAAAATAGACATGCATTTAAGGAACAAGTATGACAACTCATTAAAAAAGGAAGTAGTGTGGTTGAGGTCATAAAGACCCCAACCTAAAATCGGCCAGCATGCCTAAATTAACCAGGGAGGATTTCAAAACCTACCATGGTTACTCTTCCCTAAAACCAAGGTTAAGATAACCATGATTTGATAAAGTAACTTGGGTTAGCCCAAAAGTAACTATAGTTGGAATAAAGTAACCAAGGTTATACTAACTTAACCTTGATTAGAACTCAAGACAGCCCTAAACCTCACAAATCTCCCTCCCAAAAATCGGCCAAGCCTTCCCATTCCTTAGATTTTAAAATCTTGCAAGACTAAACCCTACATTCATCTAGAAAATTCTTCTTAAGCAAGCCAAGCAACACTTAGCAAAATTCCTCATCTCCCACCACCATATTTCGGCCCCCATCCCCTTGAAGTATAGGAGTTCAACTTCACTTCAAGACTCAAGAAGACATCTAGGTAAGTCTTGTTTCAAGCTTCCTCAAGTGAATCCTTATTTGGTGAAGAATGAAGCTCATATGAACTCCTTCTCTCCATGACAAAACCGTGACATTCAAGGTCCAAATAGGTAAAAGCCATCAACTTTCTTAGGAGGTGATACCTTGGAGTTCTTGCATCTCCATTCCAAGCTCATTTTGGTAAGATGCTCTAACCTTAAATGTATCCTATTTGCTCTTTGCATAAAGACTAATCTTTCCTTCCATTTTCCTTAAAACCGCATGCTTAAGGTGAAGAAGGTGAAGGATTCCAACACATCTCACACCATAACCAAGCAAAGACAAGAGCTTTAGCTTGAAGAGGCAAGCATACAATGATCTCTCATGATTTATTTAAAGAGTTTGTGACTTGAATGCTTAGAGGTTCTTAAGATTCAATCTTTAGTTGAATATCTTAAGTTTGAGACTATATCTTAGTGATTCCCTAAGAACAATGCCTTGCATGTGACTTATTCCTTTAAAGATGAAGTCTTTTCCTATATACTATATGAAATAAGGCTGACCTAGAGTGAAATAAGGCTCACCTAAGTAGGTCTAGACAAGATTGACTTGTGAAGGTAACACAAAAGGGTCCTAAGGAAAGAATACATGTGAAAGCTAGGGGCTTTATGAGGTTGTTGGTAAGTTTAGATTAAGATGACTCTTGAATATGAATACATGCTTGACTATGTATTGTAAAAGGTGGTTAAGGCAACACACAAGTTTCGGCCTAAAGTATTGAGTGAAAACATGGACACTTGACTTGGATAAAATGATAAAATGGCAAACCACTGGAAGTGGACAGAATAGAGTGACGTTTTAGATGGTTTAAGAACTGACCTTACAGACCTTCAATGAAGCTAATTTTTGGTACAGAGCTAGTCTCGTGAGTTTAGTGCAAGTGAGAGTTGGAATTTCGTTAAAATCAGTTACAGATTATTTTTAAGAAATTATACGGTAAAACTGCTCCAGTAGAAAATTCTTGAGTTGGACAGAATTGATCACTGGTTTCAACGAATTTAAAGAGGACCTTGTGGACCTTCAATAAATCTGATTTTTGGCATAGAGCTAGTCCCATGAGTGTAGCAGAGATGAGAGTTGGAATTTCGTTAAAATAATTAATGATTAATTTTTAATAAAATAATTAGTGAGACTGCTCAGGCTGTAAATTCTGAAACATGACAGAATGATGTAACGTTTTGAACGGATTGAAAAGAGACCTTGTAGATGACCAATAAAGCTGCTTTTTGGCATGGTAATAATCCTATGAGTATAGTAAACACGCCAGCTGGAGTTTTGGTAAAACAATTTCTAGATTATTTTATATGAATTAATTAGTCAAACTGCTCAACTGAAATCACTGGAATCAACCTGAAGTTTAGTAACAACTTTATGGACTCAGAAAGGGGACTTAGAGATATGAAAATAGGCTAAATTTCAGTAGGATACTAGTTCGACATGTTTATGATTTGTGCAAGTTGGAATTTCTGAAAAATGAATCACGGATTCGCTGCAATTGAATTTTTGGTAAAATAGGTCAGACCAGTCTCAGCATCAAACCCATTTCGGAAAATAAGTAAATGAACCCCTTTATGATTATCGAAATAATATGAAATTTTTACGACGTGTAACTAATATTCCACCTAACGTATTGGTGACAAAAGATTATGGAAATGGACTTATTGGTTAGCTTAACCGCCCTATGAGTATGAAGTAAAAGTCTGGAAGAATTTAGCCTCCGCATTCATGCATGTTGATATGTTATAAGGAATGCATACGCTTATTCATGTCATGACTTGCATTGCATATCACGGCATGTATCATGCATGATCATGAAACTGATTTTCATGGATTTTATGATGCAAGCAAGTTTTACAAGCGACTATGTTTTCGTATGCATGAAAAGTTTTTATGGTCCCATGTTTTTTTAAAGAAAGCTTCATGATTCCTTTGCCGGCCAAGCATGCGACTAACCCGACTCCAGACCCGGGGTTAATTGGTCTGATGACATGATATGTTCTGGACCCGTTCAGATCCGGGGTTAATTGGTGTGATATCTATTCTGAACCCGTTCAGATCCGGGGTTAATTGGTCTGATATCTGTTCTGGACCCGTTCAGATCCGGGGTTAATTGATCTGATATCTGTTCTGGACCCGTTCAGATCCGGAGTTAATTGATCTGATATCTGTTCTGGACCAGTTCAGGCCCAGGGTTAATTGGTCTGATGATATGCTCTGGACCCGCTCAAATCCGGGGTTAATTGATCTGACACTCTGTTTTTACGACATGTTACTTTATGGGACCAAAATGATGTTTTGACATGACATGGCATCATGCATTGCATCTTGCATAATTCACGATCATGAGGACATGTTACATGTTACAGTTAATGGTTATAAGTTATTATTGGTATAGCATTACCTAAAAACATGCTCAAGCCAAACGCCAAGTAAGTTCAGGATCTAAGACCAGGTATGGTATAGCATTCCCTAAAAATAAGCTTAAGCTGAACGTCAAGCAAGCTCAGGATTTAAGATCGGGTATGAATTATGATTCTTTGAGGCTTTTGGGGTAATACATTCATGTTATGATTCTTTATGTATTTCATGGTCGTTTATTGTATTCTTGCTGGGTGATTTTTTTTATCACTCACACTTTATTTTTCCCCCCAGAGTCAGATATTGCCAAGGTAGAATGGATCGAGGATGAGCCGAGGGTACCTTATCCATAGGCGAGAAGATATGAAGGGAGCTAAGCTTAAGGACTTTTGTGCTGCCAAGACATTTTGTATCATGACTATGTTTGAACTCTTTGGATTTCAATAATGTTATTTTGTGGGATTACTACCTTTGGGAACTTAGTAAATTGGTGATGCATGTTTAATTTGGGAAAGTTTTAATTCTGCCGAAATTTTACTACCATGTTGAAGGTTAGCATGGGAGTCCAAGACTTATGTTATGGATGTTCGCATGTTATGCATGACGCCTTGTACTCTCCTCAGTGAAGTACGGCGGGTGCACCGTATCCGGACGAGGCCGGGTGCGGGGCGCTACAGGTGGTATCAGAGCCCAGGCTCTAGATTTCGGGCAGAACGTAGGACTAAGTTATGATCTTAGCAATCTAAGTTTGATCTTAGACCTAAGTCATGATCTTAGATGAGTGATGGCCTTAGACTAGGACCACGTAGACCGGGTTTAGGATGTAACTTAATAAAGAATCCTGAACTATGAAGTTAGGTCTATGACGTGAGACATGCCCTTTCCTTCCGTTGTTTAAAATTTTGAATTATTGTCCTTGGTCAAATAAATTGATGATTATTCCGATATTCTAAATAGACGATAAACCATAAGTACAGATGGTGAGGCCACGTGGCAGACCTCCGAGAGCACGACTAGCCGCTCAGGAGCCCATCCCTCCACCACCAGAACAGGTTCCGCCGCCACCTCAGCCGGACCGGGATCCTCCAGCACAGAATAATCCACCACCGGCTCCACAGGCACCTGTTCCTCCGGTCATCCCGGATATGAATGCATTTCAGACCTTTTGCCAAGTTGTCACTCAGATAGGACAAGGCCTAATTCCTCAGAATGCCCCACCTCAGCCACATCAGCCAGTAAGGGATGCTCAGTACTATTTTGAGAAGCTCAAGGGGGCTAATGTACCACCGTTTGAGGGAAAGCCTAACCCAGATACTGCGGAGAAGTGGCTAGATGAAGTTGAAAATTGTTTTGAGCTAATTCAGGCCCCAGAGGAAATGAAGGCTCAGGCTATCAGACCCTTCTTGATCAGTGAAGCTAATCAATGGTGGAAGACGAATCTGCAACCTTTGCCCAGACCTATCACTTGGGAAAGATTTCTGCAAGAATTTCATAAGTTCTATATCCCTCCATCAGTCAAATTGCAAAAGAGGCATGAGTTTGAATCTCTGAAGCAAGAGTCGGGCATGACAGTAGCTGAGTATGCAAATAAGTTCATCGCACTTGGGAGGTTTCAGCCTGTTACTATGAATGATGAAGAAACGAAGATGCTGAAGTTTGAAAGAGGTCTAAACCCAAGAATTAGGACATTGTTGGTGAATGCAAATCCTGCCAATTTTGGAGCACTTCTAGATGCATGCTACTGTATAGAGATGGATATCATACAAAGAGATGATGTGGGTCAAAAGCGAGAAAGACAAGGGACCGGAAATGAGAAGTACAAGAAAATGGCTAAGAAGAATTTCAGAAGATCCGTTCGTCAGGGACAATCTCAAGGACAGAATCAACGCCGCAAGAATAATCAGCAGAAGAATCCGGCCCCATCTCAGCAGCCAGCAATACCAGAATGCCCTCATTGCCAGAAAAGACACATGGGAGAGTGTAGGTGGAAGACAGGTAAGTGTTTTGGATGCGGAAAGGATGGCCACATGATTAAGGATTGTCCAGAAAAAGGAGCGCAGCAGCAACAGCAGCCCAAGAACCAACGGCCCAGAGCTAATGCAAGAGTGCACGCTATGACAGATGCTGATGTTGAAAAGACTGCTGACGTAGTGACTGGTAAGATTTAAAGTTTTATGTCTTCAATACCTTTCACTTATGCATAACCATCATATTGCTTAGAAAAACGTGCTTGGTTCAGGAACCATCTTAGTGTGTAGCATACCTGCGAATGTGTTGTTCGACAGTGGCGCTAGGCGCTCTTTTATCTCAAAGAAGTTTGCTAAGAATATCGGTCGCGATCCAGTCCGATTAGAATCGCCCTATAGAGTACAAGCAGCTGGCGACCAGATGCTTGTTTCCCATCACATATTCAGAAATTGTGCCCTGAAGTTTAATGACCAGTTGTTTGAGGCCAATTTGATCCCCATATCTATGAGTGATTTTGACGTGATTCTCGGAATGGATTGGCTCTCAAAGAATCATGCTCACATTGACTGCCGAAGCAGGCAAGTTATCATCAAGAACCCAACTCGAGAGGAGATGTCATTCCAAGGAGGAACTAAGTTAAAGAAACCATCCAAGAAAGTCTTTGTTAACGCAGCTCGTGCCAGTCAAGCATTAAAGAAAGGTCATGAAGGATTCTTGGTTTATGTTTTCAGTTCTGAACAAGAAAGCCCTACCCTTGCACAAGTTCCAGTTGTTAATGAATACCCTGATGTATTTCCTGATGCCCTGCCTGGACTACCTCCTGATCGCGAGATTGCTTTTGAAATAAACCTTGTTCCAGGAGCTGAACCCATATCAAAAGCCCCTTATCGCATGGCACCTGCGGAACTAAAGGAGTTAAAGGAACAGTTACATGAATTGTTAGAAAGGAAGCTCATTCGCCCCAGTGTTTCACCTTGGGGTGCCCCGGTGTTATTTGTGAAAAAGAAAGATGGAATTATGCGCTTATGCATCAATTACCGGGAGCTCAACAAGATCACCATAAAGAACAAGTACCCATTACCACGGATTGATGATTTATTCGACCAACTCAGGGTAAGTAACTCGTAAGTTTTAACTTGATCAAGATTTGAACCCTTTGAAACCCTATCTAAAGCATTTTAATGCAGGGATCTCGAATTTTTAGTAAGATTGACCTACGATCTGGATACTTTCAATTGAAGATTAAGGCGGAAGATGTCCCTAAGACTGCTTTCAGAACCCGTTATGGACACTATGAGTTCTTAGTCATGCCTTTTGATTTGACCAATGCCCCTGCCGCCTTTATGGATCTCATGAATCGAATCTTTCAAGAACAGTTGGACAAATTCGTAGTGGTCTTCATAGACGACATCTTGATTTATTCACCCGACGAAGAGACTCACGCAGCCCATTTGAGGACAGTCTTGAATATTCTAAGAGCAAGACAGTTGTACGCTAAGTTTAGCAAATGCGAGTTCTGGCTGTGAAGTGTATCATTCCTTGGCCATGTGATTTCAGAAGATGGGATTTCGGTGGATCCCAAGAAAATTGAAGCTATCACGGAATGGCCCAGACCAACAAATGTTACTGAAGTGAGAAGTTTTCTCGGTCTAGCTGGATATTACAGGAAGTTTGTGGAAGGATTCTCGAGGATAGCTGTTCCCCTCACTAGATTGACCCAAAAGAAGACCAAGTTTGAGTGGAGTGCCGATTGTGAAAAGAGTTTCTCGGAGCTAAAAGCAAAGTTGACATCCGCTCCTATTCTAGCTCAGCCCACTCCTGGTGAGAAGTACGTAGTGTACAGCAATGCTTCGAAGAATGGTCTCGGATGCGTCTTTATGCAAAATGACAAAGTGATAGCCTATGCATCCCGACAGTTGAAACCATTTGAGCAAAACTATCCTATCCATGATCTGGAACTTGCCGCAGTTGTATTCGCGTTAAAGATATGGAGGCACTATTTATATGGCGAAAAGTGCGAGATCTACACAGACCACAAGAGCCTAAAGTACCTCTTTACCCAGAAAGAGCTTAATATGCGGCAGCGTAGATGGTTGGAACTGATCAAAGATTATGATCTCTCCATTCAGTATCATCCGGGAAAAGCTAACAAAGTCGCTGATGCCCTAAGTCAAAAAACAAGCCACCCACGTCAACCACCTCTTCAGCGAGATATGGATGAATTTGGCCTAGAAGAAGTTGACTCAATCGATGAAGTTCTCACCAAGTTAGTTCTTGTTCCATCATTAATTGATGAGATCAAGGAGACTCAAGGACTTGATGAAAACTTAAGAAAAGTCAAAGAAAGGATGGAAGATAAGCCGCGAGATGACTTTGAGATTCGCAGTGATGGCAGCTTATGGTATCAAGGACGGTTATGTGTCCCCGAAAACAAAAAAATTAAGGACGAAGTCTTGATGGAAGCTCATAACTCCCGATTATCCATACATCCTGGAGCTAATAAGATGTATCAAGATCTCAAGCAAAAGTTTTGGTGGCCCGGTATGAAGAAACAAATAGCAGAATTTGTTGAGCGATGTTTGATCTGCCAAAGAGTAAAAGCCGAACACCAAAGACCTGTTGGATTGTTACAACCCTTGGAAGTGCCAGAATGGAAGTGGGACCATATCACCATGGATTTCGTGACCGACCTACCCAAGACTAAGTATGGGAATGATGCTATATGGGTCATTGTAGACCGTTTGACCAAGTCTGCTCACTTTTTGGCTATGACGATTAAAGCATCTATGGAGAAGTTAGCCTCTATGTATATTGATCAGATTGTTTGTTTACATGGAGTGCCCATCAGTATTGTATGCGACCGTGACCCCCGATTTACTTCGAGATTTTGGACTGCCTTTCAAAAGGCAATGGGCACAGAGATAAGAATGAGTTCCGCATTTCATCCTCAAACAGATGGACAATCAGAGAGGACAATCCAAACCCTTGAGGACATGCTCCGCGCTTACATTCTTGATTTTGGAGGAAGCTGGGATAAAAGTCTTAAGCTCGTTGAGTTTTCTTACAATAATAGCTTCCACATATCCATCGAAATGGCACCTTATGAAGCATTGTATGGACGAAAATGTCGGTCCCCACTCTATTGGGACGAGATTGGAGATAAGATCCATGCGGGACCCGACATTATTGAGCAAACACGAGGAAAGATAAAGTTAGTCCAGCAAAGACTAAGAGCAGCGCAAGATAGAACGAAAATATGGGCAGATGAAAGAAGGAGACCATTAGAATTTCAAGAAGGAGAGAAAGTTTTTCTAAAAGTTTCCCCGACCAAAGGAGTTAAGAGATTTGGCATTAAAGGAAAATTAAGCCCAAGATTCGTTGGACCTTATGAAGTGCTTGAGAAAGTAGGAGAAGTTGCGTACCGCTTAGCGTTGCCATCATCCCTTTCTCAGTTACATAATGTATTCCATGTTTCTCAACTACGTCGATATGTATATGACCCAAGCCACATCCTTGAAGATCAACAGTTGAAGGTTGAAAAAGATGTAACTTATGAAGAGGAACCCTTAAGAATAGTTGATCGGAAAGAGAAAGCTTTGAGGAAGAGATCCATACCCATAGTGAAGGTACAATGGAAGCATCATTCGGAAGATGAAGCAACATGGGAAACGGAGGAAGATATGAGGAGTAGATACCCCCATCTTTTTGACTAGTTCCAAAGTTTCGAGGACGAAACTTATGATAAGGGGGGGGAGGATGTTGTACCCCAACGATCGTGTACGTGAAAACTATGAATATGAGACGGAATGAAAACGACAATTTCTTTTAGCGCGTGTTACTTAAGTCAACTTAACCCTCTTTACTTAATTATCATTAAGGTGATACCAAGCCAAATTAAATAAGGGAAACTTCAAGGAAGTAATACATGAAATATAGAGTTATATGAACCATACATACCAATTTATATGTATGTGCATGTATATGATATATGTGTATGGAATGTATAAACACATAGTACACCTAGGCGTGTATATACATATGTATACATACATATGATAATCTTGGAATATGATAAAATGAAGAAAGACAATATAGTGCATAAATTAAAATTACAAGAAATATCAAGTTGCCCAAGAAGCCTAAAATTTCGGCCTATACATGGAGAGGTTCTAGAATTCTCTAGCCAATTTTATTAGTTAAAATGATAAGACAAGAAGTTATCATGCAAAGAATAAATAGAAAACAAAATAGACATGCATTTAAGGAACAAGTAAGACAACTCATTAAAGAAGGAAGTAGTGTGGTTGAGGTCATAAAGACCCCAACCTAAAATCGGCCAGCATGCCTAAATTAACCAGGGAGGATTTCAAAACCTACCATGGTTACTCTTCCCTTAAACCAAGGTTAAGATAACCATGATTTGATAAAGTAACTTGGGTTAGCCCAAAAGTAACTATAGTTGGAATAAAGTAACCAAGGTTATACTAACTTAACCTTGATTAGAACTCAAGAAAGCCCTAAACCTCACAAATCTCCCTCCAAAAAATCGGCCAAGCCTTCCCATTCCTTAGATTTTTAAATCTTGCAAGACTAAACCCTACATTATTCTAGAAAATTCTTCCCAAGCAAGCCAAGCAACACTTAGCAAAATTCCTCATCTCCCACCACAATATTTCGGCCCCCATCCCCTTGAAGGATAGGAGTTCAACTTCACTTCAAGACTCAAGAAGACATCTAGGTAAGTCTTGTTCCTAGCTTCCTTAAGTGAATCCTTATTTGGTGAAGAATGAAGCTCATATGAACTCCTTCTCTCCATGACAAAACCGTGACATTCAAGGTCCAAATAAGTAAAAGCCATCAACTTTCTTAGGAGGTGATACCTTGGAGTGCTTGCATCTCCATTCAAAGCTCATTTTGGTAAGATGCTCTAACCTTAAATGTATCCTATTTGCTCTTTGCATAAAGACTAATCTTTCCTTCCATTTTCCTTAAAACCGTATGCTTAAGGTGAAGAAGGTGAAGGATTCCAACACATCTCACACCATAACCAAGAAAAGACAAGAGCTTTAGCTTGAAGAGGCAAGTATACAATGATCTCTCATGATTTATTTAAAGAGTTTGTAACTTGAATTCTTAGAGGTTCTTAAGATTCAATCTTTAGTTGAATATCTTAAGTTTGAGACTATATCTTAGTGTTTCCCAAAGAACAATGCCTTGCATGTGACTTATTCCTTTAAAGATGAAGTCTTTTCCTATATACTATATGAAATAAGGCTGACCTAGAGTGAAATAAGGCTCACCTAAGTAGGTCTAGACAAGATTGACTTGTGAAGGTAACACAAAAGGGTCCTAAGAAAAGAATACATGTGAAAGCTAGGGGCTTTATGAGGTTGTTGGTAAGTTTAGATTAAGATGACTCTTGAATATGAATGCATGCTTGACTATGTGTTGTAAAAGGTGGTTAAGGCAACACACAAGTTTCGGCCCAAAGTATTGAGTGAAAACATGGACACTTGGCTTGGATAAAATGATAAAATGGCAAACCACTGGAAGTGGACAGAATAGAGTGACGTTTTAGATGGTTTAAGAACTGACCTCACAGACCTTTAATGAAGCTAATTTTTTGGTACAGAGCTAGTCTCGTGAGTTTAGTGTAAGTAAGAGTTGGAATTTCGTTAAAATCAGTTACAGATTATTTTTAAGAAATTATACGGTAAAACTGCTCCAGTAGAAACTTCTGGAGTTGGACAGAATTGATCACTGGTTTCAACGAATTAAAAGAGGACCTTGTGGACCTTCAATAAATCTGATTTTTGGCACAGAGCTAGTCCCATGAGTGTAGCAGAGATGAGAGTTGGAATTTTGTTAAAATAAGTTATGGTTAATTTTTAATAAAATAATTAGTGAGACTGCTCAGGCTGTAAATTCTGGAACATGACAGAATGATGTAACGTTTTTAACGGCTTGAAAAGAAACCTTGTAGATGACCACTAAAGCTGATTTTTGGCATGGTAATAATCCTATGAGTATAGTAAACACGTCAGCTGGAATTTTGGTAAAAAAAGTTCTAGATTATTTTATATGAATTAATTAGTCAAACTGCTCAACTGAAATCACTGGAATCAACCTGAAGTTTAGTAACGACTTTATGGACTCAGAAAGGGGACTTAGAGATATGAAAATAGGCTAAATTTAGGTAGGATACTAGTTCTACATGTTTATGATTTGTGCAAGTTGGAATTTCTGAAAAATGAATCACGGATTTGCTGCAATTGAATTTTTGGTAAAATAGGTCAGACCAGTCTCAGCATCTAACCCATTTCGGAAAATAAGTAAATGAACCCCTTTATGATTATCGAAATAATCTGAAATTTTTACGACGTGTATCTAATATTCCACCTAACGTATTGGTGACAAAAGATTATGGAAATGGACTTATTGGTTAGCTTAACCGCCCTATGAGTATGAAGTAAAAGTCTGGAAGAATTTAGCCTCCGCATTCATGCATGTTGATATGTTATAAGGAATGCATACGCTTATTCATGTCATGACTTGCATTGCATATCACGGCATGTATCATGCATGATCATGAAACTGATTTTCATGGATTTTATGATGCAAGCAAGTTTTACAAGCGACTATGTTTTCGTATGCATGAAAAGTTTTTATGGTCCCATGTTTTTTTAAAGAAAGCTTCATGATTCCTTTGCCGGCCAAGCATGCGACTAACCCGACTCCAGACCTGGGGTTAATTGGTCTGATGACATGATATGTTCTGGACCCGTTCAGATCCGGGGTTAATTGGTCTGATATCTGTTCTGGACCCGTTCAGATCCGGGGTTAATTGGTCTGATATCTGTTCTGGACCCGTTCAGATCCGGGGTTAATTGATCTGATATCTGTTCTGGACCCGTTCAGATCTGGGGTTAATTGATCTGATATTTGTTCTGGACCCGTTCAGGCCCAGGGTTAATTGGTCTGATGATATGTTCTGGACCCGCTCAGATCCGGGGTTAATTGATCTGACACTCTGTTTTTACGACATGTTACTTTATGGGACCAAAATGATGTTTTGACATGACATGGCATCATGCATTGCATCTTGCATAATTCACGATCATGAGGACATGTTGCATGTTACAGTTAATGGTTTTAAGTTATTATTGGTATAGCATTACCTAAAAACATGCTCAAGCCAAACGCCAAGTAAGTTCAGGATCTAAGACCAGGTATGGTATAGCATTCCCTAAAAATAAGCTTAAGCTGAACGTCAAGCAAGCTCAAGATTTAAGATCAGGTATGAATTATGATTCTTTGAGGCTTTTGGGGTAATACATTCATGTTATGATTCTTTATGTATTTCATGGTCGTTTATTGTATTCTTGCTGGGTGATTTTTTTTATCACTCACACTTTATTTTTCCCCCTAGAGTCAGATATTGCCAAGGTAGAATGGATCGAGGATGAGCCGAGGGTACCTTATCCATAGACGAGAAGATATGAAGGGAGCTAAGCTTAAGGACTTTTGTGCTGCCAAGACATTTTGTATCATGACTATGTTTGAACTCTTTGGATTTCAGTAATGCTATTTTGTGGGATTACTACCTTTGTGAACTTAGTAAATTGGTGATGCATGTTTAATTTGGGAAAGTTTTAATTCTGCCGAAATTTTACTACCATGTTGAAGGTTAGCATGGGAGTCCAAGACTTATGTTATGGATGTTCGCATGTTATGCATGACGCCTTGTACTCTCCTCAATGAAGTACGGCGGGTGCACCGTATCCGGACGAGGCCGGGTGCGGGGTGCTACAATTTATGATTTTGATATTGAATATATAAAAGGAGATACAAATTTTGTTCCAGACTTTCTGACCAGAGAATTCCACCAAAACAGACAAAGTTGAAGTAGAGGAAGAACTTCTTCAAAAAACCCCAATAGCCGCAGTTCCAATATCCCAAATATCTCCAAATAAAACACCAATATCCATTATTGAAAGGCTATCCAATAGTTATGAATTTCAAGCATTGCTTGGAAAATTCAATATTCCAAAATCTACAGAAATAGCAGAGACTTTATCAGCAATATCAAAACCTCAGCCAACTACTTCAATAACCCAAAAAAACAATAAAGTTTTCAAACCCCAATCCACAGAAATTACCGGCAAAATTCCCACATATAAAAAGGCCGTGCAGACAACCCAGTTTGTGGAAAAGTCTTTTTATCAATATATTACTACTATAGAAAAATCGTATTATGATAAAAATCCATTAATTTCCTTACAAAATTATTTTGGAAAAGATTTTTTCTATAAATCATGGAATATTGCAAAAACAACAGAATATGTTGATAATGACAAATTCTGTTGAAATAAAACATCATTTTAATAAAGATAATATAGAGTATGCCTTCTTCAACTTTAAAATAGTGTCTATAATGACACCGGAGCAATGGCAAAAACAATTTAGATCTTTATCCGAGGAAATTGATTTTCCTGCAGGATATAATTCAAATTTATTTTCAAATGTCTCTTTTAATTATTGGGATTACCAACAAGCTTGGTATAATTCCCTATATTTTCAAAACTCCAGGGGTTCACACACCTGGTTGATATTTTTTGATACCAGAAGAATAACGACGAAGAATATTCCATATTGGTTCGCAGCATGGTGGGATCATTTTGGCTCCTGTGCAGAATATTTGAATGATGTAGTGAGACCATCACTACAAGTATTTACGAAGATGTATTCTTCCACAGATGAAGAGAAGATATTTTCGGAAATGATGGTATTCCATATGAAGTTCTATTTACCATGGGTATTCTAATGGAGAGCAGAATATACTCCAAATATAAAAGTACCCTTGATAAATAGAAAATTTTATATCAAATGGTGGACATCATTCAATATTCCAGAATCCATTTACCCTCACAAAGTAATGGAACAAATAAAAATTTGGAATGCACAAAAACAAATTGCAGATAGCAGAAAAACAATAACAGCACCGGTGAAGCCCGGACATGAACAATTTTTATTACACAAATCAAGGATGCAATCTCAGCTGGCAATGGCGAAAAACCCTGAAGAAATGCAAAATATTTTGATGAAATTTGCTCCTTTATTGCAAGAAGCAAAACCTTCATCATCTTCAGGATCGACGAATGCAGTGGATGAAGACGTTGATTTGATAGAATAAGTTGATCATTTGTAATATTTGTAATAATTTCATATTTGTAATATTTGAATTGATGTAATATTTCAATGATGTAATAGTTGATAAAAATATAAAAAAAAATATTTGTGCGGAAATATCCACGCAAGAAAAAAAATAATTTAAAAAAATTAAAAAAAAATTCTTAAAATATTTGTGCGGAAATGACCAAGCAAGTTATAGTAGAGGGACCCTTATTTTGGCCATATTCCCCTCAAAATTCCAATAAAAGGAGGGGGTATGCTCACTTGAAAGGACACAAGTTTTTCTACCATATTCCTTACATTTTCTCTCTCATAATTCCCACTTTCCATTTCCATCCAAGATACTTCCAACCTTTCTCCCATACTATCCCATACCAAGAACACTTTATTTGTTCTTGAATATCTTTCAATAGCCATTTGAAACCAATATCCTTGAAGATCTCCAATCTTCAAACAATAGTTGTATCTCCAATATTTTTGAAGAAATAAATATATGGTATGATTTGAATTCTTTTACTTTGAGTTCTTTAATATACTGTTTTTAATTTTATTTCTTTGTTTTATGTATTATATATTTATATAATTGGGTCGGTAAATACCGCCTAATTATTGTTATTAATATTGTTATATATATATATAATTATATTATATATATATTATTATGGCTGGCTGGAATTAGTTCCGCCTAACCTTATTCCCTCTCCCTTTTTATTTGCTGTTCTTTATTTATCTTCTTGGGGAGTTTAAACACCCCCATTTAAATTCTGTTCATTTAATTTTGTTTTACTTATAGTTTTTACTTTTCTTTATTTATCTTCTTGGGGAGTTTAATCACCCCCATTTAAATTCTGTTTATTTAATTTCGTCTTACTTACTGTTTTTATTTTTGTTTTACTTACAGTTTTTACTTTTGTTTACATTTCTGCTGTGTTATTCTTGTTTATTATTATTATCCTTTAGTGTCGGTAGTTTACATTCCTGTTTGTGGTGTGGTAACATATATATATATATATATGTATGTATGTATGTATATACACTGTTACAACCCGGAAATTCGTTATGTCATAACAACCTCCAATACCGTAAACATAATCTCGTAAGCGTACGATTCATTAGCAAATACATCATAAACGTTTGAAACTACACAATAAAAACTCAAATTTAATTAGTTAGTAACAACTTAAACTATTAGTATAAATTAAATCAAAAAGAAATACATGACACAACAATTTTATACCACTTTAAATAAAAGAAAATAAAATACATACATGAAAGAAAAAGAAAAGGAAAATGAAAAGGAAGGTGAAGACAACTTGTCTTACACTTTAAACATTTAGCATAAAAAAAATAGCATGCTTAGGAATCTTGTCATAAAACCCATTCCTTACACCCATACTTGTCTAAAGGTTGTCTTTCACCCCATCCCTCCCCACTCTTTGGCCGGCCACCCCTAGAAGGAAGTAGGAAAATAATTCTTCTTTAAACCCTCACATAATTGCATCTTCAACCAACCAATTTCATATCATCTCCAAAGAAAAACTCAAGAACACTCCAACACCCCCTTCTTTCCTATAGGGGCCGAAAGTTTTGCTTCAACAAGGAGAAGATTTTCTTCTCCTTTCTTTACACCAACATCACTCAAATCAAGTACCATAAACACTCCATCAACTAAGAAAGATTCAAGAAGGTTGTAGCATCTAGAATCAAAGGAAATCAAGGTAAGAACTTTATAAAGTTTAAGTTGATCCTTCCATATATTTAGTTTCATAAGTTGCTCACCAACCCTTCTTTTAAACCCTAAAAACCATGTATACTAGGAAGCAAGGAAGAAGAACTCTCTTCCAAACCAAGTGAAGGAACCATCATCTAAGTGTAAGAAAAGTGAACCAAGGCAAGTACTCTTCCTAGATCCTTCATGGTTTTACAAATACTAAGTATTTATGTTCATATCAAAGTTGGATCATCATGTAGTATGTTCAAGATTCTCTTCTCAAGAAAGTATAGATCTATATTTGAATAATAAGTATATACATATATAAACTATATACACACGCACACTATATACATATATATACACTATATATAAACACGCATATACATATACATATTATAAAGTATGTATGTTGATATATATTTATATATGTATAAGTGTATAGATCTACATATATGTATGTATAGATGAGTAGATGCATATATATAAATACATGGGTTTGTATAAAAGTATATATGTATATATATGCGCTTTTATATATATGTATGTATAGATGTATAAATGTATATATTTATACATGCGGTTTTGAGTATAAATGTATATATGTATACAATCGGTTTTTGATGTATAAATGTATATATACATTCGGTTTTATTATATATATATAATATATATATAGATGTCGATTCTCTCTGGCGATCGTCTACCCCGGCGGCGGCTACCGGCATTCTCTCCTTCCGATTATTCAATCCGACCAATACCCCTTCCTCATCGTTATCTCCAATCCCTGACTTTGCTTTCGCAGTTTCTTTTCTCTGCTTGGATCGCGAGGATCATGACAACCGCACCGAGTTTTGCTGCGGTTGTCGCCGGCGCAGGCCATTCCGGCAGTATTGATATTGCGCCGAAAACAGTTTCCAGATACAAAGGACTCCCGTTGATCACTTTCCTTGATGCTGAAATCGACGCATTGGCTGAACCCTACAGGTATTCTTTGGTTGGCACTTTTTGGTATGGCAGGCCACCAATAAAAGTTATACGTCAGGTTTTTGAGAAAATCGGCTTTCATCAAGATTTACGTATTACATTGATTGATCAATCGCATATCCTTTTGAATTTCCGCAATGAAGTGGATTATTTGCATTGCTTCTATCGCCGTTCATGGCATATTTCTGGATGTCATATGAGGATTACAAAGTGGACAGTAGATTTTGATCCAAGCGTTGACGTTCCTATTGTTCCAGTCTGGGTTGCGCTACCCTCTCTTCCGATTCATCTACACCATCGTGCAGCCCTATTTGAAGTCGTGCGACCGATTGGTACGCCTTTGAAATTGGATGTCGCCACCTCAGATGGCTTGCATCCATCAGTGGCTCGAGTCTGTGTTGAAGTTGATGTCTCACATGATTTGCCTCAGAAAATTTATCTACAGGCAAAGGGAAGATTGATCTTACAATCTATAGTTTATGAGGATCTACCTTTATTCTGCACAACCTACCGCAGATTGAGTCATGCAGCAGCTGCATGTCCACCTAAGGCGAATGGTACGGCCCCCCCACCGCCGCCTCCTCCCCCGCCACCTCCTCCACCAAAGCCGGATCCCCCACCGCGGCAATGTTGGACCCCAATCAAGAAGCGAGTGACGGAACCAATTTTGTCTCAGCCCGAAATCACTGCTGAACCATCTCCTCGTTCTGATTGCAGCCCACCTATGACGGAACCGCAACAGGATACGGCCATGCACGCAGTGGTTGAAGATGTTCCTCCTTTGGATCCAACCCACCTTTGTGCATCTGCGGTCCCCCCTGAAGAGGAATTTTGTGATGCTGCGGATCAGCAGCTATCAGTGGAGCCAATCCACATAGAAACAGGTCATTCATCTGACACGGATTTGCCCATAGAAGATGCTGTTGAGAATATTTCTACTGTTCCAGAGGACGTTGCCCGTCGAATGCAGCGTATACCTCCTTCGCCTGATGAGGAGGTTTTGATATCACGGTTGACAGATCACGAGACTGCGACGGAGTTCATTCCAGTAATGCCAAGACGCAAGCGCAGGGCTCGTAAAGATTTGCCACCTCTTCCACCGTCCACGATCTTAACACGTAGCGCTTCTCACATCGTCCAGGGAAGTACCTCTCTTTCTCAATGAATACACTAGTTTGGAACATCCGGGGCATGCGTGCCTTGTTGCCTAGATTAAAGCAATTGATTTTGGAGCATCGTTTACATCTGCTAGCTTTACTAGAGCCCAAACATCCTCCTTCAAGTGTACATCGATTTATGTTGCAACTTGGTTTTACACATTCTTATGCTTCACAGTCGCATCGTATTTGGTTTTTTTGGCGTGATGCTGAGTTTCGTTTGCTTGCTACTCAAGATCAGGATCAGGTGGTGCATTTTACCCTACAGTCCATTTCTCTACAATGGATCTTTGTATTTTCGGTGGTATATGCCAAACATACAAATATACAGCGTCGCCCGCTTTGGCAGTCGTTGTGTGACTTTGCTGTTTCGTGCCATTTGCCTTGGATTGTTGGTGGTGATTTTAATACGTTTCGAGCATTAGATGATCATAGCGGCCGGTCGGTTCCATCTTTAACAGCATTACAAGACTTTAATGACTGTATTGAACAGTGCTCTCTCATGGCCCCTCCGCACCAAGGCTCTAGATTTACTTGGGCAGATGGGAGAGGTCTTGGCCGTATCAGACGCAGATTAGATTGGCTTTTTATCAATTCTGCTTATCAAGATAGTTTTGCGGAGCTGCAGTTGTCACATCTGCCGAGGGTTGCCTCTGATCATATGCCATTGCTAATTTTGTGTCGGCGGAGTGTGACTAATAGCAAACGCACATTCCGATTTTTGGATGCCTGGTTACATCACTCAGACTTTCATACTTATATGCAGCAGGCATGGTTATCATACCCTACGACTGGCGGTATGTATGGTTTCTATAAAAAATTATTCTCATTCAAAAAGGATATTCAACGGTGGAATAAAGACATCTTTGGCAATATTTTCAACAACCTACGACATGCGGAGACTTAACTAAATTGTGCAAAGGCAGCCTTGGATGCCCAGCCAACTGAAGAAAACAGGGCCGAATATCATAGATCCAAGGCCGAGTATCTAAGAGCGTCCACCTCTGAACTACTTTTCTGGAAACAAAAAGCTAGATTTAAATGGCTTACTGAGGGTGATGCAAATACAAAGTTTTTCCATTCTATCGTTAAAGGGAAGCAATCACACTTTTGCATTCAAAACATACGCAATGAGGAGGGCCAGTTATTAACAGAGCCGTGTGACATCATGGCAGCGGCGGTCTCTTTTTATACTGAGTTTTTTGCGTCGGCATCAACGCAGAATCATTCTGCCATACTATCGCACATCCCTCGGCTGCTAACAGATGAGGACAATATTATGTTGACGAGACTTCCTACTGCTGTCGAAGTTAAGGACGCGGTATGGCATCTGGACCCTCACAGTGCAGCTGGCCCAGATGGTTTCCATGGTATGTTTTATCGTTCATGTTGGTCGGTAATACATTCTGATGTGGTTAAGGCTGTGCAGGAATTTTTCCTTGGTATCCCGCAGCCGACTGTTATGGCTAGCGCATTAATTACTCTGATACCCAAAAAGTCATCTCCGCAGTCTTTCAGTGATTTTCGACCCATCTGCCTGACAAATTTCATAAGTAAAGTATGTACCCGAATTATAGCTACACGTTTGGGTCTGCTTCTTCCCAAGCTAATTTCTCCAGAACAAACGGGTTTCCTTCCTGGGTATGATATTTCCACCCAAGTTTTATTGGCACGTGAGATGGTACATATGTTGGATAGTGGTTCTTCACATCTGTGCCTGAAATTGGACATGATGAAAGCTTTTGATCGGGTCAGTTGGGATTATCTGGAACGTCTTTTGTTACAATTTGGTTTTTCATGATTTTTCACTCGGCTTATCATCAATCATCTTCGTGCCACTACATTATCAATTTTGATCAATGGTGAGCCTTCTCCCACTTTTCGACCACAGCGCGGGGTCAAGCAAGGGGACCCTTTATCCCCTTTGCTTTTCATTCTGGCATCAGAGGGTTTCAGCAGAGGATTATCATCATTAGTGGCTGCGGGCCACATACAGCCATTTCGGCTTGGCCGTATTCTATTCGCCATATCACATTTAGCTTATGCAGATGATCTTCTTATTTTCCTGCAAGGCACACATCGTAATATAAGCCATTTTAAAAGATTCTTAACGGAATACGAAACTGCTTCTAGTCAAAAGGTAAATTTTCAAAAGAGTAGTCTCATTCCATCGGCCCGCCTTTCCACACGACGCGTTCGAAACTTGCAGGAAATACTTGGGATGCGACTATCGGCATTGCCATTTAAATACTTGGGTTCCTATCTTCACAAGGGTATTAATCGCTCTTGGTTTTGCACTACTCTGTTACAGCATTTTGATGACCGTTTACATGGTTGGCATGCCCGTCTTCTCTCTTCCGCGGGTCGTTTAGTCTTATTGCGCTCGGTCCTTTCTGCGCTTCCCCTTCATGTCATGGCTGCGGGAGGATTGCCAAAGTCTGTCATTAGAATGATTAACAGGAAAATGGCTACTTTTTATTGGGGGATCGACACCACTGGATTGCCTGGTCTAAAATTACTTTGCCAGTTGAAGAAGGTGGCTTGGGGCTAAGGGATCTCAATGCGTTACAGCAGGCATATCATTGCAGAATATGGTGGTTATATCATAAACAAAACACTTTATGGAGTCGTTATATGCATGCCAAATATGGACGGAGAGGAGATTTTCAACCACGACTACCAGATTCGCCAGTTTGGAAGCTTATTTGTCGGATTAATAATGTATGTCTTTCGCACGCAGCAGGCGTGAATACGCACCTCACATGGCAACCATCGCCCTCGAGAGAATTCACTCTAAAATCTGCTTACGAAGTTTGTCGATCATCTAGACCAACATTGCTCTCCGCTAAGTTCATTTGGTTTAAGCATCATTCACCATCCATCAAGTTAATGTTGTGGCGTTTGTTTCATGCTGCTCTGCCATTTGAAGATTATATTGGCAGTTATGCTGCAGCCCGTCCTACGCAATGCCCCTTTTGCAAGCAGCACTCAGCAACGGTTGATCATGTTTTCTTGTATTGTTCGCCAATTCGGCTATTCTGGACGTTTTTTGCTGCAGAGTTGCAGGGTGTTTTCCTCACTTCTCTACCTCTACGCCAATATTTATTGTCTTGGTGGTACAGATCCTCTTCTGCTTCGATATATGGGGTTCTTAAAATTGTTGTCCCTGGAATCTTGGAACATAACATATGGCGTTGTTATGCTAGTTTAGTCTATGGGGACCAGACATCCTTTTCTATATCTGCGCTACGGGCAACAATCCATTTTGATATAGACATGTGGGTTCATACACTCCACGGTTCCAAGCTAGCCGCAGGGTCTCCCCCTCTGATATCATGGATTCCAAAGGTTCGATCTCCACGTCTCCAAGTGATCAAATAGCTCACTCCTCCATCAGGACGGTTTAAACTTAATGTTGATGCAACTGTTGGACGCCACTATGCTGCAGGCGGAGTCATCCTGCGTGACTCTAATGGCGCTTGTGTGCGTGCCATCGCATTCCGTCTGCCTCCGTGTACGCCACTGCTGGCTGAAATTCAGGCAGCATTATTTGGATTGCTATATTTACTTCCTTTCTATAGGACACTTATCATAGAGACAGACTGTGCTCAAATGCTGCAGCGGTTACGTCAGCCACAGCCAATCTTTGGCAACTTTCATCTCAAACTACTACACATTTTGATTATTCAAAACAACTTGGACATCAATCATATATATCGAGAGGCCAATATGCCAGCACATTACCTTGCTCATCATGCAATGACATCGCCGCTCACTTCCCACTTTTCCTCCTCCAATCTGCCTCCTATGGTTCGGGCTGCAGTCACTTTGGACCTCACGTCGGCATCCTTGCGTAGGCGGTAATCATTAGGTCTTCCGAATGGATTGGCGCACTTTCTTATCCTCTGCCTGTGCTCATGTGAGTGCAGGCAGACATGGTACGTTGCCGGTACTTTTTCATCTACTCATGATTGGTCTTCTCAATACTTATATACACATTATTTTCCCTTCCGCATGGATTACACTTTGCGAGGGTTTGAGGACTATCACAGTATATGGCGGGTGCAACCATACCAATGTCTTCCATATGGATTGGCGTCTATATACTGTCGCTGCCTGTACTCTTGTCAGTGCAGGCAGCTTTGGTGAGATTAACATCTTGTCGTTACATTTTCTTAGTAAGTATTTCCTGTGCATGATTGATGTAATTTTCGGTAATACTGCTGCATGGGCGTTTTGGTGTCTTCAACATCTGATGGTCGCCGCTCTCCTGAGTTTCCGTATGGATTGGCTCATCTTTCGCTCCCCTGCCTGTGCCTCGGAGGGTACAGGCAGACCGGGTATGTATTACATTCATTGGGTTGGTTTCTTTTCTTTCTGTAGCCAATATGTGTTTCACGCATGCTGTTGTTTGCATGCTGCATGGACGGACACGATGGATGCTTGTTTCCACGAGGATGCTGCATGTACTGCCAACGGCAATTGGAAGCTTCTATGGCGTCTTCATAATCTTCTTCAAACGCAACTCATGATGATGCGTAAATTCTCATGTAGAGAGCTTGGTCACGCAATGGAGGTGCTTCTAGCTTGGACGACAATACATGCCAGATCATTGTATTCAATCTTTTACACACTTGATATCAATGACAGTCATATAAATATGTAGGCTTTTTCCTTCGCCAAGGTTTTATCCACAAGGATGGTTTTACTTGGCAAGGTTTTAATGTGACATATCATATACGACTGGAGATATATCATCCTTAGCTTTTTAATTCATCTATTTGCATATTCGGACACTTGTAATATGGTTTTTCTCCGCCATAAGTGAGGCTTTATCATAATAAAATTTCGCTTTTCAAAAAAAAAATTCGGTTTTATTATATATATGTATGTATAGATGTATAGATCTATATATGTACATATACGGATCCATATGTATATATGTATATGTGTAATATATATGTTCAAGACTTAAAAAAGAATAAGTTTATGTGTGTGTATATATATATCTCACTGTTTTATGTATATATATAGATATATACGTATATACGTCAGTTATATATATGTGTATGCAACATATACAATTCGGCCTTAAAGCCATCTCAAGGTTAAAGTATGATTTTGTATGTTTTATGTGTATATATGTGTAATATATAAAGAGAGAAAATGAATAAGTATTTGTGCATTACATACTATATAGTAAAAGGATTTTATAAATGTATATATTATATATATATATATATTCGGCCAATAGGCCTAAATGACAAAATGATTTCATTATATTTTTTTTATTAAACAAACGATTTATTAATTATGCCTCACTTCTGGCGGAGGAAAACCTTATTACACGAAGAAAGTATAACGGAAAGTAGAAAGTTGAAGTTTCAACAGCCAAGAGATATATGATATGCCGCATTAAAACCTTGCCAAGTAAAACCACCCTTGTGGATAAAACCTTGGCGAAGGAAAAAGCGTACATATTTATATTCTTGGAATGTTGAGACGCTTTACAAGAGAATAATGAAAAAACATTAATGCTTATGTGAGACACTAGAAACAGGAGATAGTGTTGCCTGAGGATCATCCGATCACCATCCGCAGAACCTTCAGCAGCCTCGTGAAAATAATACGTGAAGTCTTTGAGAAAATTGGGTTTCATCAAGATTTACGCATTACCCTGATTGATCAATCCCATATCCTTTTAAATTTTCGCAATGAAGCGGATTACTTGCGGTGTTTCTATATATTTTTGTACAAGTATATATATATGTATATATGATGAATATGTTAAGATATGAAAATGAATAAGTTTTGGATATTATATAATATAGCATAAAATGATATATATATATATATATATATATATATATATATATATATATATACACCATGTATATATATTCGGCCTTTAGGCTTGGTGACAAAATGATTTTATTATATTTTTACACAAATACATATGTATATATGATGAACATGTTAAGTTATGAAAGTAAGTTAAGTATGTAAATTATGTATTAAGTTATGAAAACTATGAAACATAAATAGACCATATTTATGTATGTGTAAATATAAGACTATTAACTTTTACAATGTATGTACATGATATGTTACATGTTATATATATGCTAACATAGATAGGTTATGATAAATGTAAGTTATGAAATCTTAGATGAAATGTAAAGTACTTAGAAATTTTGATGATGTAGGCATTTAAGTTATGAATTATGATATGCATGTATGGAATAGATGCTACCTAATTATTGTGTGATGATAATAGAGAAAGGTGGCTGTTTTAGTATGATGGCCGAATGGTGCTTATTTGTAGGTGAAAATGGTATTTTGTTTAAGTTGTGATATGTAGAAGGAAAGTAAGTGAGTGATGTTACTAGTGGTAGTATGACAAGATACCCGCATTTGACCGAGTCTCACGTTGCATGAAAACAAGATTTGCAAAGTTATGTTGTCACATCTCATGTTTTTAAAAGTTCATATGCATAGGAATAATAAACACGAGACGAATGATTCCGATGAGACACGATATGTTATGTTATGTTCATGATCATGATTATGTTATGTTATGTTGAAGCGCTGTCCTGACATCAGGACCGGAGTGGTAGGTGTCAGGGGCCCATGTTTACGTTATGGCTGAGTGTAACACCGGGTCTGGGACACGGGATCTTAGTCATAATGCGTCACCGTTAGCACATGTACCTATGTTCATGATGTTATGTTGTACATGTACTATATGGGGAATCATTCGGTATGTCGTGCGTTATTATTCTTATGAAAAGTGCTATAGCCAATGATGAAAATGTTATGTCTTCATGTTATGAAAATGCCATGTTATGCAAGTTACGAATATGTCATTTTACGCAAGCTATGAAAATCAAGTCAAGTTGTGAAAGGTCATGTTTATGAAAAGTTATGTTTACGAAAAGTCATTTTTATGAACAATCATGTTTATGCATCATGTCATGATCACGTCCCTTAGGTGAGGATTAGAATATTTGTATGAACATTATGCCTTAAGACTATTAAGGAAGATCATGCACGTAGATGTGATGAATGCAAGTTATGACCTTAGCTTAAGATGGATTAGTAATCAAGTATGGAAGGTAGACTAAGGATATGCTGAGGAAGAATGATATGACCTCTCAGGTATGATGTAAAATCTTATGTTCTGTTCTATCCTTATATATAATGCTGTCATTGTAAATGGAGATGTAATTATATATATATTGTTACTTTATTACTACTTGTTTTCCCATGTATGATCCACATGAAATATCTATAAAGAATACTTGCTGAGCGATTAAAAGATGGTGGTTATCGCTCATACTTGCCTCTTAACATTTCAGAGAACAGGGACCCTGATGCCGTGTTCATTGAGGAGGAACCCTAGATAGAGTATCCGTGAGCGAAGATGTAGGCTGAAGCTATGTACCTGTTGTGTGAGCTTTATTTTATTGTGATGTAATAAAATTATCGTGAGAAGCTGTATTTGTGGTTGTGTGGATTTGAACGGTTTGTAATAATATTATGCATGTCGTGAGCTTATTTTAAGATGCTTCCGCTATATCGATTACAATTCATGTTGACATGCACATGTATGGTATCCACGCCTTGTACTCTATGGAGTAGAGTATGGCGGGTGCACTGAGCCGGAACTCTGGTTTCGGGCGGGGCGCTATAGTTGGTATCAGAGCATGGCTCTAGATCCACAACGGGAACAGTAAAGTAAGCATTTAGAAGTTAAGTGATGATCCTAGAACTTAAGATATGATCTTAGACCAAGAGTGATATCCCTAGATTAGAATCCTTAGAATGTTTAAGGATAGTTAGATAACATTTAAAAGTTTTGCTTGGATTATTAAGTTCCCAATTAAAAAAAAAATTTACAAATTCTGAACTAGTCAGGAAGACAAATTGATTTCAATTGTAAATTATTACTAATGATGCTGCCTTCAATAGGATGTCTCCACGACCTAGAGGTAGACCGCGCGCTGACAGACCTGCACAGTTACCCCCTCCTCCACCACCACAGATACCCCCACAGACAGGACCGATTCCACTTTACACTGAGCAGGTGCCTCCAACCCCACAGCAGCAGGGTCAGGGAGATTTTCAGCAGGCTGTTCTGCAAGCTCTGGTACAGATAGGACAGGCGGTAGGTAACAACGGCCACCAGAATCATGCGACACCTCCACCGCCACCGCCACCACCTCCACCACAGCATGGTACTCGTTTCTTTTACGAAGAAATGAAGAAAGCCCGTATTCCTAACTTTTTAAGGTGGATCTGACCCTGACATAGCCGAGAAATGGCTAAAAGAAGTACAGAATAATTTTGAGCTGATTCAAATACCAGAGGAGATAAAAGCACAGGTTATCAAGCCTTTTCTGACTGGTGAAGCCGATGAATGGTGGACCACTAGTTTGCAGCATTTGCCAGCTCCAGTTACTTGGGAACGATTTCTGAGAGAGTTTCACAAATTCTATATTCCACCATCAATTACCTTGAAGAAAATAGGGATGTTTGAGTCTTTAATGAAGACATCAGGAATGACAGTGGCGGACTATGCCAACCGATTTACTGCATTGGGAAGATATGTTCCAGCAATTATGGGAGATGAACAACTGAAAATGATTAAGTTTGAAAGAGGACTGAACCCACGCATTTGCACCAGGATTGTGAATGCCAACCCGAAGGATTTTGGTGAATTGCTGGATGCCTGCTATCGAGTAGAAAGGGACATCATCAGGCGTGATTCTGACAGCCGGGGCAAAAGGCCCCAAGAGTTTGGAGATGGCCAATCCAGTAAGTGGACTAAGACTGCTAAAAGAGATGGTGGACGTGCACATCAACAGAATTTTCAGCCACCGAAGCCACAACCTCCCCCACAGGCAGCTGCGATACCTAAGTGTGCCACTTGTCCGCGACAGCATAGGGGAGACTGTTTATTGAAGACTGGAGCATGTTTCAATTGTGGAAAGACTGGACACATGATCAGAGATTGTCCTGAACCCAGGAAGGGACCCCAGAGGGCCGCACCTCAGCAGAGAGATGGCCCAAGGGCCAATGCCAGAGTACATGTGATGACAGATGAGGAGGTTCTGGAAGCCCCAGACGTTGTGACAGGTATATTTCATTTTGAAAAGTTTATGATATTATCTGCTTGCTTAGGAATTGCATATTTGAATTATGAATTGCTTCAGGTGTTATATTAACAAACAACATACCTGCCAACGTATTATTTGATAGTGGTGCAAGCCATTCCTTTGTATCAAAAAGGTTTGCTAAGAACCTTGGTAGTTGTCCAACTTGGCTGGATACACCTTATCGCGTGCAAGCAGCTGGTGATCAGATGATCATTTCACAGCAAGTATATAAGAATTGCGAGATAGAAATGGGAGGACAGAAGTTCGAAGTTACCTTAATTCCTATACAAATTGGGGACTTCGACATTATTCTAGGCATGGATTGGTTGTTCAAACATCATGCATACATTGATTGTCGTGGTAAACGTGTGATGATTAAGGATCCAATGCGGGAAGAAGTGATTTATCAAGGGAACTCCAAGATGAAAAAGATACCACAGAATATTTATCTGACAGCAGCAAAAGCGTTTCGATCACTGAAGAAGGGTAGAGAAGGATTCCTTGTGTATGCTCTTGGCAAGGATTCCGAGACCCCATCGATTGACAGTATTCCAGTAGTCAAGGAGTTAACAGATGTATTTCCAGATGACCTACCAGGCTTGCCT
The DNA here is from genome assembly GCA_036186865.1 of Eustoma russellianum. Taxonomy (NCBI): domain Eukaryota; kingdom Viridiplantae; phylum Streptophyta; class Magnoliopsida; order Gentianales; family Gentianaceae; genus Eustoma; species Eustoma russellianum. The sequence goes on along the minus strand of AP025064.1, from coordinate 25,811,360 downwards.
CCGGATAGGGAGATTGAATTTGAGATTAATGTCGTTCCAGGAACTGAACCAATCTCAAAGGCACCGTATAGAATGCCCCCAACCGAATTAAAGGAATTGAAATCACAGTTGCAAGAGTTGATAGATAAGAAGTTCATACGGCCAAGTGTATCACCATGGGGAGCTCCGTTGTTGTTCGTTAAGAAGAAGGATGGTAGCATGCGACTCTGCATCGATTACCGAGAGCTGAATAAGATCACTATCAAAAATAGATATCCACTGCCTCGAATTGACGATTTGTTTAATCAATTAAGGGTAAGTAATTTAAATAATTAAATAACAAATATATAACTGTTATAAAAATCAATATAATCTTTCGTACAGGGTGCCAAAATGTTCAGCAAGATTGACCTTCGCTCTGGTTACCATCAGTTAAAGATCAAGTCGGAAGATATCGCTAAGACTGCCTTTCGTACAAGATATGGACATTACAAGTTCTTAGTGATGCCATTTGGACTGACCAACACACCCGTAGCATTCATGGATTTGATGAACACAGTATTTCAGGATCAGTTGGATAAGTTCGTGGTGGTATTTATTGACGATATTCTGATATACTCACCGGATGAGGAGACCCATGCAGAGAATCTAAGAATAACACTGAATGTACTAAGAAAGAAGCAGCTATATGCTAAATTCAGCAAGTGCGAATTTTGGCTCCATAGTGTTGCATTTTTGGGTCATGTTGTGTCTAAGGATGGTATCTCAGTAGACCCGAAAAAGATTGAAGCTATTACAGAATGGCCGAGACCGACAAATGTAACTGAGGTCAGGAGTTTCTTGGGACTTGCAGGTTATTATCGGAAGTTTGTTGAGGGATTCTCACGGATTGCAGTTCCATTAACTCGATTGACGCAGAAAAAGACGCGATATGATTGGACTTCTGATTGTGAACAAAGTTTCACCGAACTTAAGAAGAAATTGACATCGGCACCGGTATTAGCACAACCAAATTCAGGAGAGGGATTCGTGGTATATAGTGACGCTTCAAAGAATGGACTAGGTTGTGTATTAATGCAGAAAGAACGAGTAATTGCATATGCATCAAGACAGTTGAGACCCTATGAACAAAATTATCCCACCCATGATCTGGAATTGGCGGCAGTTGTATTTGCGCTTAAGATATGGAGACATTATTTATATGGAGAGAAATGCGAAATCTACACGGATCACAAGAGTTTAAAATATATTTTCACCCAAAAGGAACTAAATATGAGACAGCGAAGATGGTTGGAGTTGATGAAAGACTATGATCTCGCTATCCATTATCATCCGGGTAAGGCGAATAAGGTAGCAGATGCATTGAGTAGGAAGTCAAGTCATGCTAGGCAGACGCCTCTAGAGAGAGAGATAGCTGAATTTGGATTAGATGTGGTTGACTCGACTGCAAATATTCTGGCTAAATTGATGATCACTCCCACTTTAATTGACAGGATTAAAGAGGCGCAAAAGAGTGATTCCGAGTTAGTGAACATTGTCAAGCAGTTTGAAGAACGACCGGTAAAGGATTTTCAGTTGCATAATGATGGCAGTCTTTGGTTCAAAAAGAGATTTTGTGTGCCAAACATTGATGGAATTAAAAGAGAGATCATGACGGAAGCACACACCTCGCGATTATCTATACATCCGGGAGCAACAAAGATGTTCCAGGATCTTAAAAGAAATTATTGGTGGAACGGCATGAAGCGACACATTGCAAAGTTTGTGGAAAGATGTCACACTTGTCAACAAGTTAAAGCAGAACATCAGAGGCCGGCAGGACTATTACAGCCATTAGAGATTCCGGAGTGGAAATGGAAGCATATTAAGATGGACTTTGTTACCGGACTCCCTAAGACTCGCAATGGTAATGATACGATTTGGGTAATCGTGGATCGTCTCACTAAATCGGCACATTTCTTATCCATGTCAATCCAGACATCCATAGAAAAGCTGGTCAGCATGTATATGAATGAGATAGTCAGCCTACATGGAACACCTGTAAGTATCGTGTGCGATAGAGATCCACGTTTTACTTCGCGATTTTAGAAAGCTTACCAAAATGCCATGGGTACCGAACTCCGGATGAGTACAGCATTCCATCCGCAGACCGATGGACAGTCAGAACGTACCATACAAACATTGGAAGATATGCTACGCGCTTGCACTTTGGATTTCAAGGTTAGCTGGGACAAATCAGTGAAGTTAATTGAGTTCTCTTACAATAACAGCTATCACAGTTCTATTGGTATGGCACCTTTTGAAGCATTGTATGGAAGGAAGTGTCGATCTCCATTATATTGGGATGAAGTTGGCGAGAGAACTATTAGGGGTCCGGAACTGGTGGAGCAGACTCTGGAAAAGATCAAGGCGATACGTGATAGATTGAAAGCTGCTCAAGATCTTAGCAAAAGCTGGGCTGATACAAAGAGACGACCGATTGAGTTTGAAGTGGGCGAGAAAGTATATTTGCGAGTTTCACCGACCAAAGGCGTGAGTAGATTTGGGATTAAGGGGAAACTGAGCCCTAGATTTATTGGCCCTTATGAAATACTAGAAAAAGTTGGAGCTGTTGCATACCGGTTGGCCTTACCTCCTACCTTATCCTAGGTACATAATGTGTTCACGTATCTCAGTTACGGCAATATGTACATGATCCGGATCATATACTGGAGCAGCAACCTGTAACTATTAAAGACGATGTTACGTATGAAGAAGTTCCTATACGGATAGTGGACCGTAAGGAGCAAGTGTTGAGGAGACGGACAATTCCATTTGTGAAAGTACGGTGGAGTAATCATACTGAGCGGGAAGCGACTTGGGAACCGGAGCAGCAAATGCAGAAGCAATATCCCCAACTGTTCGTATGAGGTACGTAAGTTTCGAGGACGAAACTTTTTATAAGGGGGGAGAATGTTACAACCCGGAAATTCGTTATGTCATAACAACCTCCAATACCGTAAACATAATCTCGTAAGAGTACGATTCATTAGCAAATACATCATAAAAGTTTGAAACTACACAATAAAAACTCAAATTTAATTAGTTAGTAACAACTTAAACTATTAGTATAAATTAAATCAAAAAGAAATACATGACACAACAATTTTATACCACTTTAAATAAAAGAAAATAAAATACATACATGAAAGAAAAAGAAAAGGAAAATGAAAAGGAAGGTGAAGACAACTTATCTTACACTCTAAACATTTAGCATAAAAAAAATTAGCATGGTTAGGAATCTTGTCATAAAACCCATTCCTTACACCCATACTTGTCTAAAGGTTGTCTTTCACCCCATCCCTCCCCACTCTTTGGCCGGCCACCCCTAGAAGGAAGTAGGAAAATAATTCTTCTTTAAATCCTCACATAATTGCATCTTCAACCAACCAATTTCATATCATCTCCAAAGAAAAACTCAAGAACACTCCAACACCCCCTTCTTTCCTATAGGAGCCGAAAGTTTTGCTTCAACAAGTAGAAGATTTTCTTCTCCTTTCTTTACACCAACATCACTCAAATCAAGTACCATAAACACTCCATCAACTAAGAAAGATTCAAGAAGGTTGTAGCATCTAGAATCAAAGGAAATCAAGGTAAGAACTTTATAAAGTTTAAGTTGATCCTTCCATATATTTAGTTTCATAAGTTGCTCACTAACCCTTCTTTTAAACCCTAAAAACCATGTATACTAGGAAGCAAGGAAGAAGAACTCTCTTCCAAACCAAGTGAAGGAACCATCATCTAAGTGTAAGAAAAGTGAACCAAGGCAAGTACTCTTCCTAGATCCCTCATGGTTTTACAAATACTAAGTATTTATGTTCATATCAGAGTTGGATCATCATGTAGTATGTTCAAGATTCTCTTCTCAAGAAAGTATAGATCTATATTTGAATAATAAGTATATACATATACACTATATACACACGCACACTATATACATATATATACACTATATATAAACACGCATATACATATACATATTATAAAGTATGTATGTTGATATATATTTATATATGTATAAGTGTATAGATCTACATATATGTATGTATAGATGAGTAGATGCATATATATAAATACACGGGTTTGTATAAAAGTATATATGTATATATATACGCTTTTATATATATGTATGTATAGATGTATAAATGTATATATTTATACATGCGGTTTTGAGTATAAATGTATATATGTATACAATCGGTTTTTGATGTATAAATGTATATATACATTCGGTTTTATTATATATATGTATGTATAGATGTATAGATCTATATATGTACATATACGGATCTATATGTATATATGTATATTTGTAATATATATCTTCAAGACTTAAAAATGAATAAGTTTATTTGTGTGTATATATATCTCACTGTTTTATGTATATATATAGATATATACGTATATACGTCAGTTATGTATTTTTTTTTTATGAAACATTTATTTTATTAAAAGAGAAGCCTCACTTATGGCGGAGGAAAACCATATTACAAGAGTTCAGAGTAAGTGAACAAATGAAATAACGAACTAATGAGGACATATCTCCAGTCGTATACGATATGCCGCATTAAAACCTTGCTAGGTAAAACCACCCTTGTGGATAAAACCCTAGCGAAGGAAAAAGCGTACATATTTATACGACCATCATCGAAATGTATAGTATGTAAATATGAGTACAGATGTTGACATTCTTCCAGGTGGTGTCGATATCGAGAATAGTCGAAATAGTGCTTCAACAGTGTCATCACCAGTGGTTTCAGCAAGGTACAACCAGGTATTTGCTTGTCATAGATTGTGAAGAACGCCACGGTGAGCAAAACATCCAATGGAATCGCCAGATATAATCCAATACATGAAACAGCAGGCACCAAGAACCAATTATGAGTCACTTGAAGAAAAAATATAACGCAGAGTAATCGATAAATGAGCATACCGAGCCCGCCTGCATCCCTCAGGACACAGGCAGGATGTGTCAGAGAACGCCAATCCCTGTGGAAGACATACTAAGCCAGCTCACGCCAATGACATTCCGCCACGTAAAAGTCCATGCCTTGCAGCGCTTGAACTGAGTGTATAGATTGAATGAAGCTCCCGACACCAGCAAGAGTCCCAGATTGCGAACCCATAGACATGCATACAGCCACCAAACAAAAGTATATATCACATAGTCGTAGCAACAACAGCCCAAGAAAGGAAACAGACAAGATAGTGTACCCACCAAGGCTGCCTGCATAGCGAACAGTGCAGGCAGCAACAGTACACCTTTGTTCATGAATACCAACTTCCTTGAAATTATTTTTTTTCACGCATAACAAATGAGCATCCTCACCAAGCATAAACCATGTATATGGAAAAGCAAGATGTGTGTAATAATGGCAAATACCAATAATTAATAAATTAAAAAGAGCAATCAACATACCCTGCCTGTCTGTACTCAATCGAGCACAGACAGGAAAAAGATGTGCGGGCCAATCCATATGGAAGACGTTATGTTGACTGTCTACGCACAGCAACTGACGTGAGGTCCAAAGAAACCGCTGCACGGACCATTGAAGGTAGGCTGGACCGCGTGAAAAGAGAAGTGCAAGGCGATTGCATTGCGTGCTGCGCCAAATAATGTGCCGGCATATTTGCCTCTCTGAATACATGCTGAATTTCCAAATTATGACGAGTGATCAACTGCTGTAGTAGCGTAAAATGGAAGTTTCCAAACACGGGCTGCGGTTTACGTAGACGTTGAATTAACTGTGCACAATCGGTTTCTAGAATCAGAGACCTGTATAAGGGGAGGAAATATAGCAAGCCAAACAGTGCCGTTTGAATTTCAGCATGCAAGGGGGGACAATATGGGAGGCGGAATGCGACCGCCTGCACACATGCTCCACATGAGTCGCGTAAAATGATACCTCCTGCCGCATTGGAACGACCAACCGCGGCATCCACATTAAGTTTAAAGCGACCTGTTGGGGGAGTAAGCCATTTAACCACTTGTAGACGCGGAGGGCGAGGGATTGACAGCCAGGATAACGGTGTAGCGGGTCCGGCGGCGAGCTTGGATCCTTGAATTGAATGGACCCACATATGAAGGTCAAAAAGGACGGTATTTCGGAGTGCAGATATAGAAAATGACGTTTGCTCTCCATATACCATATTTGCATAACAACGCCATATATTATAGGCCAATATGCCAGGGACTACAATCTTGAGGACCCCATCAAAGGACGAAAAGGATGATCGGAACCACCAAGCTAATAAGTATTGTCGTATGGTGCATGTACTCGGAAGCATACTCTGCAATTCAGATGCAACGAAAAACCACATGGACTGGATTGCTGCACAATTCAAGAACACATGATCGACTGAGGAAGAGTGCTGCTTGCAAAATGGGCACTGCGTGGGACGTGCCATCAAATAAGGGCCTATATAGTCTTCAAATGGTAAAGCCGCATGAAATAATCGCCAGAGGAATAATCGGATGGAGGGTGAGTGGTGTTTAAACCAAATGAACTTCGCAGAAAGCAATGTGGGTTTAGATGAGCGACAGATATTGTAAGCCGATTTAAGCGCAAATTCTCCCGAGGGGGAAGGCTGCCAAGTGAGATGATTATTGGACCCTGCGGTATGCATCACACAAACCTGATGTATGCGACAAAGAAGCTTCCACACCGGTGAATCCGGCAAACGCGGCCGAAAGTCCCCCCTACGTCCGTATTTGGCGTGCATATATCGGCTCCATAACGTATCTTGCTTATGATATAACCACCATATTCTGCAATGATACGCCTGCTGCAAGGAAGAGAGATCGCGTAGCCCTAATCCCCCCTCCTCCGTAGGTGATGTGATAGTGGACCATGAAACCCAATGCCGGCGCTGTCCCCAATAAAAAGTGGTCATTTTCCGCTGTATCATCTTAATGACAGATTTTGGGAGCCCCCCTGCTGCCATGACATGCAGAGGAAGCGCAGAGAGCACCACGCGCAGTAGGACTAATCGACCTGCCGTAGATAGTAGTTTGGAATGCCAACCTTGTAATTTATCATCGAAATGTTGCAATATCGTAGTACAGTATCTTGAACGGTTAATACCCTTGTGAAGATAAGATCCTAAATATTTGAAAGGTAGTGCCGAAAGCCGCATCCCAAGTATCTCCTGTAAATGTCGAACCCGCTGTTCAGAGAGCCTGGTCGATGGTATCATACTGCTCTTGTGGAAATTAACCTTTTGCCCCGAAGCTGCTTCGTAATCAGTTAAGAACCTCTTAAAACGCCGAATATTACGCTTTGTACCTCGCAAAAAGACAAGTAGATCGTCGGCATACGCCAAATGAGAGATGGCAAACGGGATACGCCCAAGGCTAAAAGATTGAATATTGCCAGATGCCACTAAAGAGGATAAGCCTCGACTGAATCCCTCAGATGACAGAATAAAAAGCAGAGGAGATAATGGATCCCCTTGTTTCACTCCCCTATATGGCCGAAATGTTTGAGATGGTTCGCCATTGATCAAAACGGATAACGTAGTAGCGCGAAGATGATTCAGGATCAATCTAGTGAAAAACCCCGAGAAACCAAAACCCAACAATATTCTCTCCAAATAATCCCAACTGACACGATCAAAAGCTTTCATCATATCCAATTTTAAACATAAGTGTGAAGTGCCAGCATCCAACATATGCACCATTTCTCGAGCCAATAAAACTTGGGTGGAGATATCATACCCAGGGAGTAATCCTGTTTGTTCCGGAGATATCAACTTCGGCAGTAGTTGCCCCAATCGCGTCGCAATAATGCGGGTACATACCTTACTCAAGAAATTCGTCAAACATATTGGTCGGAAGTCACCGAAAGTCTGTGGGGAGGAGGTTTTGGGGATCAAAGTGATGACCGCGCTTGCCATAATCGATGGCTGTGGAATACCAAGGAAGAACTCCTGTACTGCCTTTTCGACGTCAGAATGTATGACCGACCAACATGATCGATAAAACATACCATGAAAGCCATCTGGACCAGCAGCACTATGAGGATCTAAATGCCAGGCCGCCTCTTTGATTTCGGCTGCTGTCGGAAGCATGGTCAGCCGAATATTGTCTTCATCCGTTACCAACCGAGGAATATATGATAAGACTGTCTCATGATTTTGTGTAACTGCCGGAGCAAACAGATCTGTATAAAAAGAAACCGCAGCCGCCATGATGTCCGAAGGTTCTGTTAGCAATTGACCTTCAGCATTATGTATTTGCTGAATGCGTAATTGTGTCCTCTTGCCCTTGACTATAGAGTGAAAATATTGAGTATTAGCATCACCCTCTTGAAGCCATTTTACTCTAGCCTTTTGTTTCCAGAAACGCAATTCCGCGGACGATGCTTGTAGATATTCAGCCCTAGCCTTATGATAATCAGCACGATTGGCATCTGTAGGGTTAGTGTCGAAAGCTGCTTCAGCCTGATTCAATTGAGTCTCCGCATACTTGAGATTATTAAAAATATTGCCAAAGACATCTAGATTCCACCGTTGGATATCTTTTTTGAATGAACGTAGCTTGGCGTAAAAACCATACATACCTCCTGTAGTAGGATAAGATTGCCATGTCTGCTTCATATAATTATGGAAATCTGAATGATGCAACCATTGGTCTAAAAACCTGAATGTGCGCCGAGCAATACCTCCCTGTGTACTGCAGACGAATAAGATGGGCATATGATTCGAGGCAACCCGAGGTAAATGAGTCAACTGTAATCTCGGAAAGCTGGCATGAAAAGTGGAATTTATAAATAACCAATCTAATCTTCGACAAATGCGACCAAGTCCTCGACCATCTGCCCAAGTAAATCTGGAGCCCTGGTGAGGAGGAGCCATAAGAGAGCAGTATTCAATACAGTCATTAAAATCCTGTAGAGCGGATAATGATGGTACCGACCGACCTCGATGGTCTTCCAATGCGCGAAAAGTATTAAAATCTCCACCAACTAACCATGGTAGAGTCCTCGAAATAGAAAAATCACACATGGCTTGCCAGAGGAGCCGTCGTTGGACCGGTGTAGTGCTGGCATAAACCACCGAAAGTACAAATTTCCATTGCAACGAGACTGAGTGAAGAGTGAAATGCACCACCTGACCCTGATCCTGAGTATCAAGTAATTGAAACTCTGCATCCCGCCAAAATAACCAAATACGATGTGAAATAGAGGCATATGAATGTGTAAAACCAAGCTGCAACATAAAACGACAAATGCTTGAAGGTTCATGTTTGGGCTCTAATAACGCTAGTAAATGCAAACGATGTTCTGTAACTAACTGTTTCAATCTAGGTAATGAGGCACGCATGCCTCGAATATTCCAGAATAAAAAATTCATTGAGTAAGAGAGGTACTTCCCTGAACCACGTGGGACGCGCTTCGAGTTAAGATCGTAGAAGGCGGGAGAGGTGGTAAGTCCTTGCGGGTGCGCCTCTTACGTCTAGGTACAACCGGTACAAAGTCAGCCTCAGAATCATTGGTCGTTAGGCGCGATAGTAGAATGTCATCATCCGGAGATGGGGGTATAGTTTGCAATTTACGTGCAATAGCCTCTGTATCATCCAAGACATCTTCTAGTGAACCTTCTATTGGCAAATCAGTATCCGAAGAATGACCCATGTCATCCTGTGTGCGGTCAGCAGGTAGGGGGTTATCTGCAGCATCACAAAATTCATCTTCAGGCAAAACTGCTGCAACCCGGAGCTTAGGAGAAGAAGTGTGAGGAACTGCATCCTCAGACTGCAAGGCCGTGGGCATAGTCGATGTTGGTAGGAAATCAGCATCACGGTTACTCATCTGCTCGGCGAGTTCAGGCTGAGCCGCCTCTTTACCCAACCTACCCTTTTTGATTGGTGTCCATCGCTGACGGGGCTTCGTAGGAGGTGGCGGAGGCGGAGGCGGAGGAGGGGCCGATGGAGGAACCTGAGACTTAGATGTATTTGGACATGCAGATGTTGCATGTCCTAAACGACGGCAAGAGGTGCAAAACATAGGTAAATCCTCATATTCTATAGATTGTAGTATCATTCTACCTTTCGCTTGCAGATATATTTTCTGAGGCAATTCCTGCGAGACGTCAACCTCTACACAAACTCGTGCTACTGATGGGCGAAGGCCACCCATAGTAGCGACATCCAGCTTCAATGGCGTGCCAATTGGTTTAACCACCTCAAACAGCGCCGCTTTATGATGAAGATGTATTGGCAAATACGGCAATGCAACCCAGATTGGAACAATAGGTACATCAGCACTTGGATCAAAATCAACAGTCCACTTTGTTATTCGCATATGACAACCAGAAATCTGCCATGAGCGTCGATAAAAGCAACGCAAATAATCCGCTTCATTGCGGAAATTAAGAAGGATATGCGATTTATCCAACAAAGTAATGCGTAACTCCTGATTAAATCCGATTTTTTCAAATACTTCACGTATAACTTTTATAGGAGGCCTGCCATACCAAAAAGTACCAACCAATGAATACCTGTAGGGCTCAGCCAATGCATCAATCTCTTCATCTAGAAAGGAGACCAAAGGTAGGCCTTTGTGCCGAGAAACATGCTTCGGAGCAATACGGATGTCAGCGGAATTGGAGGGGCCGGTGACCACCGCCGCAAACGTCGGTTGGGCCGTCATGATCGCGGCAAAAGATCAGATTCGTAGAGGGGCGATCAGAGGGAGTGAAGCAATTGTTCGCCGGAATCAGGAGGAAACAGAGCAGCGGTTGGAGAGGGAAAGGATCGGATGGATGAAATGCCAGAGTGAAATCGTCTTCCCTGCTGATCATGCAAATGCAGAGATCGCAAGGAATATCGGTATAATGCCTAAGGAGAGTGAGTAGGCTGCAAGTGAAACGGGGGGTGCAGCAGTCGGCGGCGGCGGCGGCTACAGCCGCAGGGTGATCGCCGAAAGCAGGTGCCGTGATCGCCGGAGCATATTCTTTGTATATATATATATATATATACGTCAGTTATGTATATGTGTATGCAACATATACAATTCGGCCTTAAAGCCATCTCAAGGTTAAAGTATGATTTTGTATGTTTTATGTGTATATATGTGTAATATATAAAGAGAGAAAATGAATAAGTATTTGTGCATTACATACTATATAGTAAAAGGATTTTATAAATGTATATATTATATATATATATTCGGCCAATAGGCCTAAATGACAAAATGATTTCATTATATTTTTGTACAAGTATATATATGTATATATGATGAATATGTTAAGATATGAAAATGAATAAGTTTTGCATATTATATAATATAGCATAAAATGACATATATATATATATATATATATATATACCATGTATATATATTCGGCCTTTAGGCTTGGTGACAAAATGATTTTATTATATTTTTACACAAATACATATGTATATATGATGAACATGTTAAGTTATGAAAGTAAGTTAAGTATGTAAATTATGTATTAAGTTATGAAAAGTATGAAACATAAATAGGCCATATTTATGTATGTGTAAATATAAGACTATTAACTTTTACAATGTATGTGCATGATATGTTACATGTTATATATGCTAACATAGATAGGTTATGATAAATGTAAGTTATGAAATCTTAGATGAAATGTAAAGTACTTAGAAATTTTCATGATGTAGGCATTTAAGTTATGAATTATGATATGCATGTATGTAATAGATGCTACCTAATTATTGTGTGATGATAATAGAGAAAGGTGGCTGTTTTAGTATGATGGCCGAATGGTACTTATTTGTAGGTGAAAATGGTATTTTGTTTAAGTTGTGATATGTAGAAGGAAATTAAGTGAGTGATGTTACTAGTGGTAGTATGACAAGATACCCGTATTTGACCGAGTCTCACGTTGCATGAAAACAAGATTTGCAAAGTTATGTTGTCACATCTCATGTTTTTAAAAGTTCATATGCATAGGAATAATAAACACGAGACGAATGATTCCGATGAGACACGATATGTTATGTTATGTTCATGATCATGATTATGTTATGTTATGTTGAAGCGCTGCCCTGACATCGGGACCGGAGTGGTAGGTGTCAGGGGCCCATGTTTACGTTATGGCTGAGTGTAACACCGGGTCTGGGACACAGGATCTCAGTCATAATGCGTCACCGTTAGCCATGTACCTATGTTCATGATGTTATGTTGTACATGTACTATATGGGGAATCATTCGGTATGTCATGCGTTATTATTCTTATGAAAAGTGCTATAGCCAATGATGAAAATGTTATGTCTTCATGTTATGAAAATGCCATGTTATGCAAGTTACGAATATGTCATTTTACGCAAGCTATGAAAATCAAGTCAAATTGTGAAAGGTCATGTTTATGAAAAGTTATGTTTACGAAAAGTCATTTTTATGAACAATCATGTTTATGCATCATGTCATGATCACGTCCCTTAGGTGAGGATTAGAATATTTGTATGAACATTATGCCTTAAGACTATTAAGGAAGATCATGCACGTAGATGTGATGAATGCAAGTTATGACCTTAGCATAAGATGGATTAGTAATCAAGTATGGAAGTTAGACTAAGGATATGCTGAGGAAGAATGATATGACCTCTCAGGTATGATGTAAAATCTTATGTTCTGTTCTATCCTTATATATAATGCTGTCATTGTAAATGGAGATGTAATTATATATATATTGTTACTTTATTACTACTTGTTTTCCCATGTATGATCCACATGAAGTATCTATAAAGAATACTTGCTGAGCGATTAAAAGATGGTGGTTATCGCTCATACTTGCCTCTTAACATTTCAGAGAACAGGGACCCTGATGCCGTGTTCATTGAGGAGGAACCCCAGATAGAGTATCCGTGAGCGAAGATGTAGGCTGAAGCTATGTACCTTTTGTGTGAGCTTTATTTTATTGTGATGTAATAAAATTATCGTGAGAAGCTGTATTTGTGGTTGTGTGGATTTGAACGGTTTGTAATAATATTATGCATGTCGTGAGCTTATTTTAAGATGCTTCCGCTATATCGATTACAATTCATGTTGACATGCACATGTATGGTATCGACGCCTTGTACTCTATGGAGTAGAGTATGGCGGGTGCACTGAGCCGGAACTCTGGTTTCGGGCGGGGCGCTACATACACGGCCAGGAGGCCCTTTTGATGATAAAATTTGCTTTATTATAAGTTATACATACATATATGTATAATGTATATATTAAGATATGAAATATGATTAAGTAATATATTTTATATGACATGTTATGAAATAATATATCCAAATATACACATATGTACCACACGTTCACTAAGTAATGTATTTTATGACTATGTTATGTATTACCCTTGTAACGTGTCAAGGTAATTAAGAAATAAGTGTTATAAATACTTCAGTATTGAAATATGAGTTGTATATGGAATATACAAATTTAAAAAGTGGTGTTGGGTGAAAAATTATAAAAAGGGGGCTGTTTTGTAAACCATGGCCGAGGGGTACCTTTTTGGGGGTAAAAATGGTATTTTCCTTAGGCTATGACATACATGATGTTACGCACCGAAACATTTCGTTACTTCGATACGTACTTTTTAACGTGCTTAGTTGCGTAAAAATTTTGTGCTAGTAGTAGAACATACGAAATATTTGTATGAGATGAAAATCGATAACGAACATTTACAACTACTTGAATAAAATGTAACATAGGAATAAGATGTAACAACTTACAACCTAGAATAAATTAAAGAAAAAAAAAGACATGACACAAGTATTTTAGACTACTTAAATAAAAAGAAAAGAAATTACAACATAGAAGATATTTTGGGAAGAAGAAAAAAACAGAAAAGGGGTAGAAAAAAATCGGCCAACAAGACCTAAGACAAGATGGAAGAAGCCTTCTGCTAAGAGAACTACAAGGCGTAGTCCGCTAAGAGAACTACAAGGCGTCGAACTAACTTCTTACACGTCAGAAAAGACGTATAAATTTTTTCTGCAGAAACGAAAAATATAAATGCTCAATTCAAAATTCCATCCATAAACAATGCCGATGAAGATAAAACATCTACAACCAAATCTTAAGTCAACAGTCTACAACAAAATGTAAAATAGAAAGTCGGTGTGAATCCCCAAAACATAAAGTAATCGGCCGCATGGTCTCTCTAGCTCCGATGCACGGCCGTCACCCTGCCCACTCAGCCACGTCAGCCTCGTCCTCAACAAAGATGTACTCGTACTCGTCCTCATGCTTATCTAGATGAGGGGAGAAGCAGAGGTGAGTGATATGACATCACCGAGTAGGTGTCTGCCTAGATCCAATACAAACGAGCATACAATAATGATATACACATATAATCACATCACTCAACTAACAGTATAGACATGGAATAATAATTGCGGAAAGTAAGTCACTCCAAGTAATAATGCGCAACTTCATGATGCATGTCTTCCTCTACGTGTCACACGCAACAAAAGTCATGGCATGCAATATGTCCGTATCTTTTCCGTGCAATGTATGCTCCTGGGTTTTGTCTGTGGGTCTTACCCACAGTCCACTTGAGTGTCTGTAGCTCTTGACTATATTCCACCGTCTGCACATTCTGCAACTCTTAGTCGCAGTCTACCTACCAGGGTTTCCTTTTCTTTTTCCTTTTTTTCCTTTTCTTTTCTCTTTTATGTAACTGTTAGTTACAGGAAACCTACCAATGCAATGCTCTTACCATGAATGCAATACGAATCCTCCTTTCGGTATTTTTCCAGAGTTCAATTTCCACTTTCTAACATTCACCGACATTCATTTTATGGTGCTTTAATTAGTGAAAAAGGTGAAAAATTATTATTTACCCTCATTTATATTTCCATGGCTTGTATAAATTTTTCCAGTATTTTCTACTATTTTTCCTATTTTTACTATATTATTCTCTAATTATTTTAATTAGCTAAAATAATTTAATTTCAATAATTGGGTGAAAATGACTTATTTCAGCATTTTAAATTTTCTGAGGATTTTCCCAAATTTATTTATAATTTTCTGGAATTTAAAATCATTTTCCACTATTTATTTACTACTTATTTATTCACGAAAATAATTATTATTTTTTCTCAGCCAACTAAGCTCAGCCTCTGTCTTTTTAAGTTCAGCCCTTTATGTATTCCAGCTCAGCTCAATCTATTTTATTCTATTTTATTTATTTATTTTTATTTTTTAAAATTAATTTCCACGTCAACCCGGCCCAAAATCAGACCAAGCCGACCTGGTCGGCCTAGCCGCGCCTGCAGATCTGCCCTCTGGTCCGGGTCAGCCCAGGTCAACCCGACTGACCTGGACTTGAAATGCGTACGTCAGACCTATTTTTTTCGATTTTCAATCCAATCTCAACCTATTCACGGCTAGATGAACCTATTCTAAGGCCAAAACACAATTTTTTTAACAATTCTACAAAGCAAGACTCTAACTTTTTGATCCGATTCCACTTCGTTTTCATCCTTCATCAATTTTACACATACACTCATATTAGTCCATCAATTCTATGAATCTCGGTAATATGGTTATGAAAATTACAGGGGGATTAAATTGCTAAGTCATACTCTGAAGTTATGGGAGAGAGTAATCGACACTAGAATTCGGAGAGAAACTCAAGTTACGGTCGTTTCCTTAATGTCTTTTCCTTGCGATCAACAATCCTTTTCGGTTCTTCTACGTATGTCGCGTCGGCCTCAACTTTCAAGGGTGCTCCTCGATGATATGGCTAGGCTCGTGCACATACCGATGAAGTTGAGATACGTGAAATACATCGTGCATTTGGGACAAGGATGGTGGTAGTGCTAGCCGATAAGCAACTTTCACAATCTTTTAAAGAATTTCGTATGGTCCAATAAATCTGGGGCTTAACTTTCCTTTGATACCAAACCTCTTAACTCCTTTTGATGGTGACACTTTCAAGAATACCTTTTCTCCTGCTTGAAATTCCAATGGCCGCCGTTTCTCGTGTGCCCAAATCTTGCTTCTATCTTGGGCCGCTTGTAACCTTTGCTTGATGATCATTATTTTCTCTCGAGTCTGTTCTACTATATTAGGTCTTGTGAAAACCTTATCTCTGATTTCGTCCCAGTAAAGTGGAGAACGGTACTTTCTTCTGTAAAGTGCTTCATACGGAGCAATCCCAATAGATCGATAATAACTGTTGCTATAAGAAAACTCCATTAATTTGAGACTCTTGTCCCAACTCCCTCCAAATTCAAGTGTACAAGCTCGCAACATGTCTTCCAGCGTTTGGATGGTCCTCTCCGATTGACCATCCGTCTGAGGGTGAAATGCAGAGCTCATTCGTATCTCGGTGCCCATCGCTTTTTGAAAACCTGTCCAAAATCGGAATGTAAAGCGAGGGTCGCGGTCACAAACGATGCTCATGGGTACTCCATGAAGGCTCACAATCTGATCAACATACATCATAGCCAGCTTCTCCATAGAGGCTTTGATGGTAATAGCCATGAAGTAAGCAGATTTTATTAAACGATCGATGACTACCCAAATGGAGTCATGTCCGTTCTTCGTCCTAGGCAAGTCAGTTACGAAGTCCATAGCAATGTGGTCCCACTTCCACTAAGGGACTTCAAGATGCTGTAATAAACCTGCGGATCTCTGATGTTCTGCTTTCACTTTCTGAAAAACAAGGCATTTCTCTATAAATTCCGCAATTTGCCTCTTCATGCCATGCCACCAGAATCTCTGTTTTAAATCTTGGTACATTTTAAAATATACCTGCCACAACATCATTAGCCTCTTCAACAGCTGCGTCAGTCATAGCATGGACTCTCGCGTTTGCACGCTGACGCTGGTTCTTAGGTTGTTGCTACTGCAGAGCCCCTTTCTCCGGGCAGTCTTTGACCATATGTCCAACTTTTCTGCATCCGAAGCAGGTAGTCCCCTTATCCGGACAGTCTTTGAGGATATGGCCCACCTTTCCACACCCAAAACATTTTCCTGCTTGAATATAGCATTCCCCAACGTGGCGCTTCTTGCAGTGGGAGCATGTCGGAATAGATGGATGTTGGCCCTGATTCTTTGTCTGATTTTTCTGCTGACAACGACACTGGAACCGATTCTTTCATTTTTGTCCCGGGCCTCTTGAGTTCTGCTTTGCGGATTTACGGGACCCTCCATTCCCCAACGTTTCCTTGCTTCTCTTCTGCCCTATCTCATTACGGCGAATAATATCCCTCTCTATTCGGTAGCAAGCATCCAACAGTGCACCAAAATTGGTTGGATTTGCATTGACCAACTAGGTCCTAATCCTAGGGTTTAACCCTCTCTCAAACTTCAACATTTTCGTCTCCTCGTCGTTCATAGTAGATGGCTGAAATTTGCCCAACGCTATGAACTTATTGGCATAC
The DNA here is from genome assembly GCA_036186865.1 of Eustoma russellianum. NCBI lineage: Eukaryota > Viridiplantae > Streptophyta > Magnoliopsida > Gentianales > Gentianaceae > Eustoma > Eustoma russellianum. The sequence goes on along the minus strand of AP025064.1, from coordinate 25,793,962 downwards.
TCCGCAACCGTCATTCCTTGCTCTTGTACTAGGGTTTCGAACTCATGCCCCTTTTGCAATTTAACTGAAGGTGGTATGTAAAATTTGTTGAATTCTTGAAAGAATCTTTCCCAAGAAATTGGCCTTGGCAGGGATTGCATATTGGCCTTCCACCACTGGTTCGTTTCCCCCAGTAGGAACGACCTGACAGCTTAAGTCTTTACTTCTTCGGGTGCTCGGATCAACTCGAAACAATTTTCCACCTCATCCAACCACTTCTCTGCAGCATACGCGTCTGATTTTCCCTCGAAAGGCGGAACATTAGCTCTTTTCAATTTTTCAAAAAAGTACTGGGCATCCCTGACTGGCTCGTGAGGCTGAGTAGCATTCTTCTGTAACATCACTTGACCAATCTGGGTCACAGTCTGGCAGAAATTCTGGAAAGCATTAATGTCTGGAATCATTTGTGATAAAGGCCCCTGGGGTTGGGGAATATTCTGAGCCAGGGGCGAATTTTGATCCTGTGGTGGTGGTGGTGGAGGAACCTAAGCAGGTGGAGGAGGAATAGGCTCGTGCACCTCTGGTCTGGCCCTGGCAGGTCTGCCTCGTGGTCGTGCCATCTGCACTATGAAGTGTCGGAGTTTTATTCAAGGTCGGAATGTCGTAATAAGTGACAGAATTTAATTCATAATCCAATAGGAGTTTGAATGGATAACTCAAAAAGATATAAAATTTCATGGACTAAGATTTTCGTTATTAAGTCATGACTCTAATTTCCAGTCTAAGTCATTCTAGTCTAAGGTCAAATCTCATCTAAGATCATGACTTAGATCTATGGTCAAACTTAGATTTCTAAAATCATAACTTAATTCTATATTCTGCTCGGATCTAGAGCATCGGCTCTGATACTACCTGTAGCACCGAGCACCCCGACCTAGTCGGATACGGTGCGCCCGCCGTACTTCACTACAGAGAGTACCAGGCGTCAATTCATAACATGGCGTAGTCCATAGCAAAATATGTGGACCTTCCTGCTTACGCATCAACAGGTAAGCAAAACCGAGGTAGAATAAAAACTTTTAAAATAACAAAGTCTAAACAACTGTCATAAGTCTTACAAACATGACTGCAAATGAGGAAATCCGAAATTCAATGTTCCCAACATAAGTTCATAAAAATTCCATCAAACATGACCATCATATCAGAAACCCTTAAGTCGTTCATCTTTCGCTCTTCTACGGATAGGCAACCCTAGGCTCATCCTCGATCCACTCAACCCTATTTCCTGCGGGTTCTGGGAGAAAAATATAAGGGGTGAGTGACAACGTCACCAGCAAGTAAACCATAAATAATCATGAATTAAATGGAAAGTACACACAAGAACCAAAACCCCAAAATTTTGGTTTCACAACATACCTGACCTTCAATCCTTTACCAGTGAGGAAATAGGATCATAACTTATAAGACAAGAAATCACATTAAGATCATAGCTTAGGAGCTATTAATCATAACATCATAGCCTAAGTAACAGTACATCAATCATCCGACTATCTATGCAATGTAGTATGCATATGTATGCACATGTGATGCATCATGATAAAAATGAGGATAAGTTCTTTCATTCTTTCTTTCGAAACATCATCGTCAATAAAACAAGAGAGTGTTCAGATCTATTATATCCGGATATGAGGCGGTCATGCTCATTTTTCGAATCTATTATTTCCGAATCCGAAAACGGTCATATCATCAATCATAGTCATCAGGCCTATTCTCTCCGGGCCTATACGGTCATAATCGTCATAATCAGGTCTATTCTTTCCGGTCCTGTACGGTCATAATCATCATAATCAGGTCTATTCTATCCGGGCATGTACGGTCATAATCATCAGATCAATTAACTCCGGATCTGGAGCGGGTTAAGCTGGCCAGAAATAAATGGTACCAATGGAAAGCGTTCTTTTTAAAACTGAATCTTTTCTTTAAAAACGCTTGTTCATCATTCTTTGACATAAATCAGTTTCATAAATCATGTAATGACGATGATGCAATGTATGACGTGCACTATGCAATTCGTGACAAAATGCATCATATACATACAAGTATGGTCTTATTCTTTAAGCAGGAAAAATTTCCAGAATTAACGTTCTGATTGCGCGGCTTCAAAACCTCATAACTCGGCCTACTTTCATGGTCTCTTGACATACGTATGCATAAGGGTATCTTTTGTACTTGTCATAAATATCATGTAACGAGTCAAGACGTAGAAAACCTTCAAATCATTAAATTTACCAAACAGGGTACTGCTGAATTCAGCAGTGCAGTACCCTTCTTTTACCTTTCTTTCAAGCCCATTAAATCTTATTTAATTTGGGCCAACACTTGGAAAATACTGCAAACATACCAGGAATTAATTCTCATAAGCCCAAACCATACAAACAAGTCTAAATCCACAAGAACAAAGCCGCACAACCAATTCCGTAATTCCGCCCAATTTTCCAGTTTGGTAGTACCAATTTAACTTTGGTAGTTACCCCCTTAAAATAACGATTCCAAGCTGATTAATTTACATGAACATGCTCATCTATGTCCTAAGTAATTACCCTAAAAAGTCCAAAGCAATATAATAACGTTAAAGTGATCATTTACTCGCTTTCCAAAAACGGTTTCATGCTGATTATGGAGTGACCAGTTTTACTAAACTTTTTATTGTGACTAAACCGTAAGTTCTTTTTCAGAAATTCCAACTTACAGACTTAGTAAACACACAAAGCTAGCATCCTACCAAAAATCAACACATTTTCATGTTTCTAAGGTCCATTTTCGGATCATCCAACACGTCACTTAATTCTGTCCAGTTCCAATAATTCCAGCTTGGTCAGTTATACTAAAAATTCTATTAAGGATAAACCACAACTTCTTACCAAAATTCCAACTCTCATATTTACTACACACATAGAGTTAACATCATGCCAAAAATCAGCTAATTTGAACCTTCTAAGATTTATTTCCAGGCCATGCAATACGTTACATTCTTCTGTCCTGTTTCGGTAATTTACCCTTTAGCATCACTTTTCTTAATAAAAGTGTACCAACTAAAAATTATTCTTCAAAAATTGCTTACACTTCATTTTCACAATGAACATAAAATGCCTAAGTCATAAAAACATCCAACATACAACCTCTATATATCTTTTACCCCATAATACATATTCTTTCGCAAAAGTCATTGTTCATCCTACTTCATCTTTCAACCGTCCCCCTTACATGGTAACAAGGAGAAGTTTTACCACTTTTATCTTAGTCATGCAACTCATCCATATTCTAAGGAGACAAAGAACTCATCTTTGAAGGAATCTTCCACATGCAAGTCACATTTCTAAGAAAAACACTAAACTTTCATGCTTCAAGCTTAACACTTTCTATCTAAGATTAAATCTTACTAAGAGCTAGACATTCGAGCATATACTTTCACACACAAGTCAAGAGAATTTATAGTGTACTTGCCTCTTCAAACTAGAACATTTTCTTAGCTTGGATCTTGAGTGAAATGAGTTGGTGTTTTTCCTCCACTTCATTCATGAAGTACACGGTTTTGAGGAGGAAAAAGAAGAAATATTAATCACCATTTTTAAATGTGAAATAGAGCTTGATTAGGACTAATTTAACTTACCAAATGAGGCTTGGATGGATTTCAAACCACCAAGGAGCTAACACCACTTAGGAGCTTGGAAAGTTTGAACCTAGTGACCATGAAGGTCACAGTTTTTGGCAAGAATAAGAGAGACAATTTGAGCTTCATTCTAGGAATTATGAAATTCAACTAAATAGCTAGACACTCCACTTACTTAGAGGATTCTTGAGGCTGGAAGATGAAAAGGATTTTGGTCTTCCTTGGCTCAAGTTGGCCTAGGGGTGAAAGAGTTCTTGTTCCTTTTGCTCTTTGTGAGTTCTTGAGGGGTTGAGTTTAAGAGAGTTCTAGAGTTCTTGGAGATAATATTTCTTCAATATGCTAAGTGTTTTAGCCGTTGGAAGCGAAGAGAGAAGAAGGGAGTTCCCTTTGCATGGTTAGGCTAATTAGAGTTAACTAACTTGTATTACTTTAGCCAACTAAGGTTACTTTATTGCTAACTTGAGTTACTTTAGCAAACTAGGGTTACTTTATTGCTAACTTGAGTTACTTTAGCATTGTGGTTAGCATAAAGTAACCATGGTAAAGTTTGAAATGCCTCTTGGTTGCACCATGGAGGAGCCGGCGGTTTAAGGGGCATTTAGTAGACTTCATCATGTTTGAGTTACTTTTCAAGAGTGTTTAATGGATAGCTACTAGGTAGTTGTCTCTTTTTTTCCTTAATTAATCCCCTTTTCTTGATTTTCCTAATAAAATGTAATTAGGAAAAATCATGAGTCTTCTTGGACTCATGGAGCTGAATTTAGTGAGGGTTGGGAGGGAATTTGCCCCACTACTTGAAATTCCTTATTGCTATTTGGGCTTGTTTTAAGAAGGCCCCTTTCTAAGATTGGTCTCTTTTAATTAGAGGGACATTTCCAAGCCCCTTTAAGGCCTTAGGGCCAAAACCTTTTATAGTATTTGGGGTGAATTGGCCACTTCACGTAGTCCATAATTCATGTTTGAATAATTATACCATATTTTCCTTAACAAAAATCTAATTAAGGAAATAATTACAAACTAAATAAAATGTACTTGAAGATGCAACTTGTCATTAATTAGCTTATACAAGTCTTAGGTACAATATGATTTTTCGTTGGGTACAACATGGATGATAGCTGATAGTCTGATCATAATCCTTTAGCAACTCAAGCCTTCTCCCCTGACGCATATTCAACTCCTTCTGCATGAACAGATACTTCAGACTCTTATGATCAGTGAATACTTCACACTTTACTCCATACAAATAGTGACACTAGATCTTAAGTGTAAAAACCACTGCAGCTAGCTCGAGGTCGTGAGTCGAATAATTCTGGTCATATGGCTTCAACTGGCGTGAGGAATATGCAATAACTTTCCTATTTTGCATAAGGACACATCCTAGTCTGTTTTTCGATGCATCACCATAGATAACAAACCCTTTCGAACCGGAGAGCTGTGCTAATATAGGGGCTGTGGTCAACCTCCTCTCCAGCTCAGCGAAACTCTCCTCGCAATCAGTTGTCCATTCAAATTTCGTCTTCTTTTATGTCAATCTACTCAGGGGCACCACTATCAATGAGAATCCTTCAACTAATTTCCTGTAATATCCACCTAACCTAGAAAGCTTCTCACTTCAGTCACGTTGGTCGGCCTGGGCCACTCAGTAATGGCTTCAATCTTCTTGGGATCTACAGAAATTCCCTCCTCTAAAACCACGTGTCCCAAGAAAGAAAAATCTTCAACCAAAATCCACACTTACTAAACTTGGCATACAACTTATTCTGCCTGAGGACATCTAGAACCTCCCTCAAATGCTCTGCGTGCGACTCCTCATTAGGGGAATAGACCAGAATATCATCGATGAAGACAACTACAAACTTATCAAGCTGATCCTTGAACACCGTGTTCATTAAGTCCATGAAGGCTGTTGGAGCATTAGTCAGACCAAATGACATCACTAAGAACTCATAGTGGCCATATCTCGTACGAAAGCAGTCTTCGCTATGTCTTCTGCTTTAATCCTAAACTGATGATATCCGGATCGAAGATCAATTTTTGAGAATACTTTTTCACCCTTTAACTGATCGAAAAGGTCCTCGATTCGTAGTAGAGGATACTTGTTCTTGATTGTGATTTTGTTGATCTGACGATAGTCAATATAAAATCGCATACTTCCATCCCTTTTCTTCACAAATAACACAGGAGCTCCCTAGGGTGAGATACTGGGGCGAATAAATTTGCGGTCCAAGAGCTCCTGTAGTTGCTCCTTTAATTCTTTGAGTTCCACCGGGGCCATACGATACGGTGCTCTGGAGATAGGTTCAGCACCAAGGATAAGATTGATTTCAAATTCCACCTCTCCGCTCCTCTTTAGTGCTTGATACACCTGGGCTGCAGTCAAATATATGTTCTGGGGCAACTTCTTCAGCTTAAAATCCCCCTGGAAGATAATTTCCTGCATACTCGGACTCTTCATGCTAACCTGATTCTCCCGACAATGAATAGTGGCATGATACTTAGACATAAAGTCCATGCCCAGAATAATGTCAAAGTCCCTCATCAGAATCGGGATCAATGTCGCAACGAACTCCATGCCATCTATCTCTAGCTGATATCCTCTATACTGATGATGGGATACTGGTAATCGATCACTGGCTGTTTGGAGTTGATACATGGTCTCGAGACACTCGAGTGAGATATTAAGATTCTTGACAAATCTTATGGCGATAAAAGAGTGACTAGCACCACTATCGAATAAGACATTGGCGAGAACCTTGGTTATTAAGATCGTACCTAACACATTTAGCGTTATAAATATTGCATATGATCACAGACAAAAAATTTAATTAAAATGATTTGGGAATGGAAATTACTTAATTAAACAGTACCTGCTATGACGTCGCTGGCCTCTTCGACATCTGCATTGGTCATCACATGGACCCAAGCATTGGTCCTCGCATTTCCCTTCTGCTGCCCCTGACCTTGATGTGGAGGGGGCGCCTATCCCTGCACGGTGCATTCTGTAGTAAAATGTCTTGGTTTGCCACATCTAAAGCAAACATTCATGGTCTTCCAACACTGGCTTGGATGAGGTTGCGCACAATGAACACAAGGTGAGGGTGGTGGTCCTGCCGCCCTAAATGGTTGTGTGTCAGTCGCGGCTGGCCCTCAAATTATTAGCGGCTACATAGTCTGTCTCAGTCCTTGGTGCTGCAGCCTAAATGGTCACCCGGTCTGGTGGCGGCAGGGCACCTTCAACCATCTCCCTGATCTCCCTACCTGAATGTCCTCTCGGGGCCTCTTGCCCTTGTCCTCTGCAGTGACCCTCTTTAGGTCATTTTCGACCTCTCTGAAAATCTCAAACAAATCCTCAAATGTTCTCGGCCTGGCACAGATAATCAATGACTGGATACAAGAATTCAGCCGTGTCTTGAACTTCAGCATCTTGGTCCTCTCATTTTCTATAGTAGAGGGCATATATCTCCCTCGAGCGTGAAATCTCTATGTATACTGGTCCACAGTCATGGACCCATGCATCTGGTACTCTTCTCTGAACTAAGTCTGTGTCACCGATGGGGTCAAATGGATCAACACATTATGCCACCACTCATTGGCATCTCCCTCGAGGAATGCACCACTATCTCATCCTTCAAATCATTAGGCACCTGCAGTAGATGCAACTGCTCGGACACGTTATTTAGCCAAATCTCGGCCTCCTCTGGTTGTGTTTCCCCCCTTGAACATCGGAATTCGGGATTTCTGCATCTCTCTATAATAAAACCTTAGTCCCTTGGTGGTGGTGATGGTGGTGGCGGCTGCTCGTGAAGCTGCGGATGCTGTAAATGGGCCATCTGCTGCTGATGCTGAGCCACAAAGGTGGTCAGGGTGGCCAGGGTATCTGCTAAAACCTGGGGGATGGACCCCTGACCCTGATGGTCGTTTGCGTCATTTCCTCTATTTCCAGCTGGCTCAAGGCGTGGCGACATTTTCTTGAATTCGATTTCCTGAAAAATCGGGTAAGTTAAGGGTAAGTTAAGAATTTGGACACTTATGAAGCTCATAGGGGGGTTTGGGGGGGTAAAATGGCAATTAAATTAAAAAAACTCACCAACGCCACACACTTCCAATAACCCGATAATAACTTAGGTCTACTTCGTTTATTGAGGGTAAAATCGTCATGTTGAAAACAAATCTTGACTTATGTCTAAGTGATCTAATTAATCCTACGTTCCCGAGACGGATCTAAAGCATCAGGTCTGATACCACCTGTAGCACCCTGCTCTCGTGCCCTAGCATCGGAAACGGTGCACTCGCCGTAGTCTGTTAAGAGAACTACAAGGTGTCGAACTAACTTCTTACACGTCCGAAAAGACGTAGAAATTCTTTCCGCAGAAATGATAAATGTAAATGCTCAATTAAAATTCCATCCATAAATAATGCTGATGAAGATAAAACATAAGTACTAGGGTTGAAGAGACTCGACATGTTACAATCTTAAGTAAACAGCCTACAACCAAATGTAAAATGGAAAGTCGGTGTGAATCCCAAAAACATAATCGGCCACATGGTCTCTCTAGCCCCTATGCACAGCCGTCACTCTACCCACTCAGCTATGTCAGCCCCGTCCTCAATAAAGATGTACTCGTGCTCGTCCTCATGCTTACATGGAGGGGGAGTTGGAAAGTAGGGGTGAGTGACGTGACATCACCCACTAGGTGCCTGCCTCGATCCAATACAAACGAGCATACAATAATGATATACACACATAATCAAATAATTCAAGTAACGGTATAGACATGGAATAATAACTATGGAAAGTAAGTCACTCCAAGTAATAATGCCTAACTTTATGATGCATGCCTTCCTTTATGTGTCACAAGCAACAAAAGTCATGTCATGCGATATGTCCGTATCTTTTTCGTGCAATGCATCCTCCCGGTTTGTGTCTGTGGGTCTTACCCACAGTCCACCGGAGTGTCTACAGCTCTTGACTATAGTCTATCGTCTGCACATTCTGCAATTCTTAGTCACAGTCTACCTACCACGTTTTTATTTTCTTTTTCCTTTTTTCTTTTTTTCTTCTTTTCGAGTTACAGGCTACCTACCAATGCAGTGCTCGTGTCATGAATGCAATGCGAATCCTGCTTTTGGTATTTTTTCGGAGTTCAACTTCCACTTCCTGACGTTCACCGACATTCATTTATGGTGCTTCAATTAATCAAAAAGATGAAAAGTTATTATTTACCCTCATTTGTATTTCCTCAGCTTGTATAAATTTTTCTGACATTTTCTGCTATTTTTCCCGTATTATTCTCTAATTATTTTAATTATTTAAAATATTTTAATTTCAGGAAATTAGGTGAAAATGACTTATTTCAGTATTTTATATTTTCTGGAATTTTCTGGGAATTTTCCAGAATTTATTTATAATTTTTTAGAATTTAAAATCATTTTCTACTATTTATTTATTTCAAAATAATTATTATTTTTTTCCTGTGCAGCTCAGCTTGGCCAATTTTTTTTAGCTCAGATCAGCCTCTTTTTTTAAGCTTAGCCCTTTATTTATTCCAGCTCAACTTAATCTATTTTATTCTATTTTATTTATTTATTTTTATTTTTATTAAAATTAATTTCTAGGTCCGCCTGACCCAAAGTCAGACCAAGCCGACTTGGTCTGCCCAGCCGCGCCGGTAGCTTTGCCCTCTGGTCCGGGTCAGCCTGGGTCATCCCAGCTGACCTTGATTTTTTTATATTTTTTCTTTTTTATTTAAAATCTATTTTCTTCTAACCTCAATAAAATCTGTTGAGAAAAAGGGTTTGAGTGATTTCAAAATGCATGATTTAAATAACGTGTTACAAAGAAATGCATGACATATTTTATGACATGACACGTTTTTGCATAAAACTTGCCTTATATAGTTCATATATATTGTTGCCGTACTAACGAGCCATGAAGCTTTAAAGCTTACATCAAATGGCAAGCATTTGTTGTGTTTGAACTATTTTTAGATGCCATTATTAGTGAACTATACTAGTTCATTAAGTGAAGTACTTAGTTAAATAAACTAAGTAGTTCATTAAAGGAAGCTATATTTGGAAAAGGCACAAAGGCAACAAGTTGAAGAATGAAAAGTTCTCCACTCCCTCCTACACGTTTTTATACATATATATTTATATATATTAAGATTTTTTTTTAAAAGGCACATACACATATATTCCAACGTACTACCGACACGTTATATATTTTACGTACGTACGTTAACGTCACACTACTATATTTAACTCATATTTATGAGTATATTCGGGTCTTATATCTTATGATATAAGTCATGGTGATGACAAAGTTATTACGACATGTTAAAAGGCTCTAAACCGAAAATTGTCGTATCGGGCGAATACCGAAACTTCGCCAACGTGTCACGTACTTGCCATAAATAGATTGTCATCCCCTACACTTCAAAAATGGCCACAAATTTCGTGGCTTTCATGGTATGTGCAGCCATAAAATCATTCCATGTTGGCACACACAAATCACCCTCAATTAAGGCCAAATTGAGGAGATTCCAATTTCAAATTTGTCACATGGTTAGGCACCACTTTAATCAGCCTTACGAGCTGAATATTAAAGTTTAATTTATATACATTATGTGTAACAGAATATATATAACATGTGCAAAAAGTTGGAATTTAATTAGAGAAAAATCGGGTAATCGATAAACGTCGAAAATTCGGTTTTCTACATACACGACATGTGGAACATTTTTGGCATGGAATATAACATGTATCTAGACACCTTTTACATACCTCATACATTTTAAAGTGTACTAGAAAAATCAATTAAGGGCTGATTGGAATATACCATATGTGTATGATTAAATGTGCATTATTTTACAAAGTTTGCAAAAATAAAATTCAGCACATGCATCTTCATGTCACACGCCTAAACCAGCTATATTGGAGCATATGTGGAGCTTTGTTGGCATCTTGATTGGTCAAGAATGAAGCATACATTGTTGGTGACATAAAGAAAGGAACTACAAAAGGTAATATTTCAAACTTTGTCACATTTGTGACACATGCTGAAAATTCAGCATGTGTAGTCTAGGCTGGCCGAATTTTGTCACTTAATGAAGCATATTTTACTTCTTGAATTAAGTGAATTAATTGGGAGATTGTATGGAAGTATTTTGAATTAATTATGAAATCAAAATGGTGATGTTTTTGAATATCACACATGCTGAAAATTTCAACATGTGTGGGAATGTATATGGCCAATTTCTAGGCCTTGTTGATGATAAATTTTTATTCCAAAAATGATAAGAATGTCTTGCACTAAACGGTGATTGAATTCTTGGATTAAATCAATGTAAAATTGGTAATATTTTAAATAAAAGGTGAATGTTACACATGCTGAAATTTCAGCATGTGCTAGAGACTTTATGACCGATTTTGTCATGGCATCTTGTAGTTATTTGCCTAGCTAATTTTGTGTGATGATCTTGAGAATTATGGTAAATATTTTATGATTATTTTGGCACATGTTTTAAGTGTTATTCTCAGATTTATCTAGTCATCAAGTGATGACAACATCCATCCAATCAATGAGTGCCAAGTAAGCAAGAGCGTAAAGATCATCCAATGAGGAGATACCAAGTAAGCAAAGACATGTCACAATGATGCAATACACTCTTCCAAGGACTTAGAAGATAATTTTCAAGAGGAAGAAAAGGCTCCTAGGGGGCGGCCATACCAATGATAAAAAGAGAAGAAGGAGAACAAACAAAGCCTATTGTATTCATATTTATACATCTTGAATAGGCTTCTTACATACCACCCTATACTCTTTATCTTTGTAAAAGATTGATCAAGGTGTGATCAATCTTGCACTTGCAAGGTGGTGGTGTTCGTGACAATTGTATTCTCATACAAGGTTTGTAAAGGGTTGGAGTTGGTGTGTAACTCCATCAACCCTATGGTAAGGTGTTATTTTGTATTTTGTGATTAGTGCTAACCGAGGAATGTGTCCTCGAAGACTGGAGTAGGTTGTTTATAATCGAACCAGTATAAAATTCTTGGTGTTATTTACTTTCAGCATTTACTTTCAGTTTCAGCACTATTTATCGTTGTTTATCACGTTGGTAAAAATAGTAAACGAATTTCAAAAAATCACAAAACTTTCCAGAGTCAGTACCTCGCGTCTTAAGGTTCTTTTTGTGCAAGTTCCAACCCTTTTGGACAAGTATAAGTCATTCAAACGTCCAAAGTTTTGAGACTAGTGCAGTCTGATTTTCAGGCTTGCAAAGGTTCAGACTTTGATCGTATTTGACTAACTTCCCAAAAGAATTTTCAAAACTGTTTCAACCCAATTAAATAAAACTAATAAGGGGTTAGTCTTTAAAGTTTCAGAGCATTTGGAGTTACGGACAAGTAGGAATTAATTTTTTCAAATCAGACTACTGTTTCTGGCAGATTTGCGCAATGTGACCACCAACAAGTTTTCAAGGGGTTAGAGGTTGAATTTTGATCTGAAATTTTTAGGAGATACTCAGAACATCTGAGGCTAAGTTCTCTCCAAATTTCAGAATTTTTGAAGACCTGCAAGCTAGTTTTCAAAATGTTTAAAACTAGTCCTGAAAACAGAAACTGTTTTCAGAGTTGGGTTTTCGGTTTAAAACAATTTTAAAAACCACATTTTCCGCACCCACTATTCAACCCCCCCTTCTAGTGGTGCCTTGCAGATCCTACAAAACCTTCATTTTATTTCCGATTGATCTCATACCAGTTACATTGGACTCCCATAACACGATGCATCTTTTGGAAGTGGACATGTCAGCTTGTGTACGGACGTGCCGTCAGGGGTCGCGCATGGGGCCCACACGCCACCCTTGAACGCATACGTCTGACCTATTTTTTTCGATTTTCATTCCAATCTCAACCTATTCCAGGCTAGATGAACCTATTCTAAGGCAAAAACGCAATTTTTTTGACCATTGTACCAGGCAAGACTCTAAATTTTTGCCCGATTTCACTTTGTTTTCAATCATTCGTCAATTTAACAGATATACTCATATTAGTCCAGCAATGATTCATCATCAGCATATATTTTACAACAAGAATACAAATTTAGCAATAATAAAGAAATCACATAATTATACCATCAAGTATATTTGATCCGTACCAAACGAAGGGGAATAGGTTTTTTTGTAGCGCCCCGCACCCCGGCCTAGCCGAATACGGTTGTGCCCGTCGTACTTCACTACGGAGAGTACCAGGTGTTGTACCCTGCCCCATAACGGGTACTTATCCAGGCCTAGCATGAAGTAGGGCAGTTGAACGACATTTCTAAAAGAGAATATCTTAGATGTTATCAACGATTTAATTTTTATGGTGAAAGGAAATAGCGTATTACATCAGGTAAAGATTAGAAAGCATACGGATTGATAGTTTCCTCAATATCATTCTTAAAGTTTCGGCATAGAGCGTGGGGACATTAAAGTGGAGCCTTATTACCACCAGTAATAACTCTTGTTGTAGTAAGCAATTGGTGTCTTAAATTAAAAAGAGATTTAAAAGATAAAAAGGGATGAAGCCTTAATTTTCCCCACTACCGCCGGGTAGGGGTGGAGTAAAAGGGACCTTTTTCTTCAAGGGAAGACTTAACTACACCCCTTTAATTAACAATGAAATAGTTATGTGTAATGTAGCCCCAAAATCATGTTGTTGTAAGAATGTGTAACTCACTAAAAGTCTAACTAGTGTTAAGAGGCGTGTGGAGCTAGGAGATAAGGGACCAAATCCCACCACTTTCTTAAGTAACCTTTTTCCATTAAGGACCCTAAAAGGTGGTTCAAGCATGGTGGAGTACCTAACCACCGAATTTAAAGTATGGGTAATCCATAATGATTTCTTCAACCATCCTAGGAACCCTAGAAAAAGTAGTTTAAAATTTCTAGAAGGGGGGATATTGGCTAAGGAGTAAGTGAGTTGAGGAATAAAATTCCTCCACTGCTGGATTCCGCCCCAATGGGGTGAACAAGAGCATCTCACCCCAAACCATAGTTACCTTTGGCTTAATTACTTCAGCATTGTAGAGAGTATATTCCCATAGTACATCTATATGTATACAATTACGCATGATATGGGGATATATATACATACACGTGTATATATATATATAGTAATTATATGAAGTACGTATGCCATGATATATGTATGTTTGGGTTATGACTTGAGATGGGCTTAAAGGATGTTAGTGAAAGGCGTATCCGGAAGATACTAGTTGGAAATCACCTTAAACACACATGCAGGTGTAGTGTACGAAAATATAGACTAAGTGGGTAAGCCAGGATCATGGATAAAATGCAATTGAATTAAATCCATACATGAATAGGTGTATTCTCTTACATTCGGCCAAGGGGCCTTATTAAGGAAATAAGTAAACTTAAGATTGGTATGGAGCCCTAAAAGCAAATTGGTTAGGCATTAAATGAGGCTTTTCCCTCCCCTCATGATTAGGGCTGCTGGATATTACACACCCAAGGAGGGTTATTTTTCCTTCTTCTATCAAGAAAGCTCTTAACATTCAAACTAATTACTATATAAGGGGCTATCCAAAAGAGCAAGGGATACTCCCTCTCTTTCCCCAAGGCACACGGCCATAAAAGGTCAAGAGAACTTCGGACTTTACTTCACCATTATTACACACTTAAAAAGTAACCCTACATAATTTAAAGTAACTCAAGGTTAATATCCTTAACCTTACCATGGTAAAAATCTCATTCTTCCCTACCCCTCCCCAACGGCTAACACTAGCCTAAGAAGGAAAACTAAATTCAAAAGCAATCTAGGAAACTCTCATTCTCCCAACCACCAAAGAACTACTAAGAGCAGAAGGTTTCTTCTCTTCACCTCTCCCAAACCACATGCCCAAGGAGTAAGCCAGAAGACTTAGGTTCTTTCGACCAAGTGGTATTAGGGTAAGCATATTCTAAATCTTTTCAAGAGAATTCCTACATCCTTCATGGAATAAAACTCATGGTGCTATTTTCTTGCTCACCAACCGTGACCTTCAAGGTCACTAGGCTCAAAATCTCAAGCTTTTGTGGGAACACTAATCTCAAGGGGCTTGAACACTACACAAGTTCCATTGGTAAGTTCATCTAACCCCTATTTAGTGCATCTTTCTCTTAAGAATGTGAACTAACCTTTGTTGTCTTACCCTCCTCAAAACCGTGGGGTGTATTGGGTGAAGAAGACGAAGGCTTCACCTATTCCATACACATTTCAAGCTAAGAAGAAGAGCAAGTTGAAAAGGCAAGTACAATATACATACTTGTGGCTTGAATGTGAAAGTACATGCTTGAATGTCTAAATGTCTTTAAGATTTAATCTTAGATGTGAAATGCTAAGTATTGATGCATGAAACTTTTGGCCCTAGGGTATAACGGCTTGCATGTATGAGCTTTGCTCCAAAGGTGGAATCTTTGTTATTTTAAGTATGGATATGTGGTAAAGCTAGGATGAATGTGACAAAAATCTCCTCATTTACATGTATGGGGGATGGTTGGATGGAAGAGGGAGAAATAAGTATAGCTTTGTAAGGATTTGTAGCTAGTGGGGTAAAGTATGATCAAGATGTATGCTTTTTGTGTTAAGTTTAACATGTTCATCATGGAGTTAGTATTTTTGCCTTTGCATGCGTATAAACGGGCTGTTTGGGGGGTTAGGGTGTGAATGCACCATTGATACCAAGAATTGATTTTGTTATGAACATGATGTGCATGGCCCAAAGAATGATATAAGTATCACTCAAGCTGTTTTTAGGAGATGTGTAGGTGATGTTTGTAATTTGTTGGAACCTGTAAATCCACATGCTAAAGGTGGGTTTGATGAATAATAAGGTGTTTAAGCCAACCAATGAAATTAGGATATTTAGTAAGGAAATGTGACAAAAAGTGGAATTGCTGGAGCAGGGCTGATTTTGATGCCGTGTTGTAGGACCTGAAAAGAGACTTTAGAGTATTCAATTTAGCTAATTTTTGGCATAACACTAGCCCTATGGGTATAGTAATTATGATAGTTGGAACTTCATTAAAAGGATTTACGGATTATTTTTAACGGGAATTTTACTAAAACTGGTCATGCTGGAAATTACTGGATTGAACAGCTTTTATGTGGCCTAATGAATATCCCGGAAATGGACCCTAGGAAAATGAAATTGGGCTGATTTTTGGCAGAATACTAGCCATATGTGTTTACTAAGTTTGAGAGCTGGAACTTTTGAAAAAGGATATACGGTTTGGTCACCATAAAATTTATAGTAAAATCGGTCACTACAGAATTCAGCATGTAACAGTTTTGGGAAGAAGAACGAATGACCCCTTTTACGATATTATAATTCTGCGAAAATTTCATGGCAATTACTTAAGACATATATAAGTGTTTTCATGTAAACCACTTAACTTAGCATGGTTATTTTAAAGGGTAACCACCAAGGTTAAGATGACGTGACTAATCTGGAATTTTGGGCGGAATTATGGAACTTGTTGTAAGGCCTTGTTTTAATGGGCTTAGGCTTAGTTATATAGCTTGGGCCTATGATCACTAATTTTGGTAAGCCTACAGCAGTTTCCGAAAGTTGGTCCAAATTAAAAGAAGCTTAATGGGCTTATGTGGAAGGTAAAAGAAAGGGGCGTTGCAATGCTTAAATTCAGCAGCCCTTGTTTCGTAATTAAATAAATTAAGTGTCTTACATGTCTCGTATCGTCACAAAAATTATATTACGAATAGATAAGACACTCTTATGCATATGTATGACAAGAACTCATGATAGTGGGCCTAAACCACGAGGGATTGAGGCCGTGTGTATGGATTAATAATTCTGGAAATATTTCCAGCCTAAGGAATAAGTTGTACGTATGTGTATATGTAACGCATTACATCATGAATTGCATGGTACATGTCATACATTGCATCATCGTCATTTACATGATTTATGGAACTGATTTTTATGAAAGAAAGATGAAAAAGAGTTTTTAAACAATAGATCCTGTTTTTTAAAGAACGCTTCTCACCGGTACCGCGTGTGTGTTTCCTGGCCAGTAAGGACCTGTTCCAGATCCGGGGTTAATTGATCTGATGATATGGACCGTTCAAGCCCAGAGAGAATAGACCTGATATCGACCGTTCAGGCCCGGAGAGAATAGACCTGATAAGTGATGACGTTACCGCTCCGAATCCGGGAATAGATTCGAAGGGAAGAAGTGACCGCCTCATATCCGGGTGAATAGATCTGAATACTCTATTGTTTCTTGACGATGATGTTTTGAAAGAAAAGAGCGATCTTATCTGCATTTTTGCATCATGATGCATCACACGTACATACCCATGCATTTTGCATTTAATGAGTCATCAAATAATGGTACGTAATACTTATACTAATTTGTTATGGGTTGGTAGCTCTTAAGTTATGATCTTATTTAGTGACAATCTTTCATAAGTTACGATCTTTTATTAGTCATGTTCTTTAACAAGTTACGATCTTGGTTAAGTTATGATCTATGATACATTGTGTATTGATCACTGACGGGTATTGGATGGAAAGCCAGATATATTTCTAAACCGAATTTTGGGGTTCAGTTCTTGTATGTACTTTCCATTTAATTCACGGATATTTATAGTTTACTTGCTGGTGACTTTGTCACTCACCCCCTATTTTTCCTCCCAGAGGCTGCAGGGAACAAAGTAGAATGGATTGAAGATGAACCTAGGGTTCCTTACCCGTAAGACGTGCGAGAGATGGAGGGCCTAGGAGTCATGACGAGATTATTGTGATGGATGAACTTTTTATGATGTTGTGATGGAAACAATTACTTATGAGAATTTCCGTACTTTATGATTTGGGTTGTAAAACTGATGATGATTTTGTAGACGTTTTAATTTGAAGTTTTTATTCTGTTACGGTTTCGCTTACTTGTTGACGCGTAAGCATGAAAGTCCATGTAGTTATCATGGACTACGACAGTTATGTATCGACGCTGGTACTCTCCGTAGTGAATTACGGTGGGCGCACCTATCTGGCTGGGCCGGTTGCGGGGCGCTAAAGGTGGTATCAGAGCTGAGGCTCCAGATCCGGGTAGAATATAGAACTAAGTTATGATCGTAGTCAACTAAGCTTGATCTTAGATCTAAGTTCTGATCCTGGATGAGAGTTGACCCTAGACTAGGATGACTTAGACTGGAAAAATTAGGGTTCCGGTTTAATGACAAAACGCTTGTTTACGATCTTTTATAGAAGTTGAACCGTATCGTATCTATTTACATGTCACTGAGAACTTTCATTAAGTTACAAGTTAAATAGTGTCGCTTATTCTGGTATGACCTCGAATAAAACCAACGCTATATGGTGCAGATGACATCACAGGCCGATACGCTGACATCATCACTGTCACCCCCAGGAAGCATTGGATTTTATTACCGACGGCTGGTTACCGCACGAATTCCGAGGTTTGCTGGGGAGGCTAGCTCGGAAGAGGCAGAACAGTGGTTAAACGAAGTAGAAAATAAGATTTGGCGGGCAAAGGTACCGGATGAGATAAGGGCACGAATAGTTCGACCATTCCTGATAGGTAAGGCTGGCCGGTGGTGGAGAACAAGTATTCAACCACTGCCACGACCCGTAGTCTGGGCAAGATTTATAGAAGAATTCTGTGGAGCTTTCCTCTCCCTGGATTTAGTCATAGAGAGGATTGAAGACTTTGACACACTAAAACAAGGACCAACCACCACCATCTCAGAATATGTCTGTCAATTTATGACGTTAGGAAGATACGCTCCCTTGGTTATGGATGACGAGGAGTGGAAGATAACCAGATTTATGCACGGTATAAGTTTCCAGCTTAGGACCCAGTTGAATAAGGCTCACCCAAAGACCTTTGATGGACTGCTAAGGGATTCCTATGAAGCGGAGCGCGATATTAAGATGATGAAGGAGCGAAAGAGACTGAATGAGCGTATGAAGAAAGGAGGTAGAAGATGGCAGCCGTATTCTCATGGAACTAACAACAAAATGACTAGAGGCGCTAATATGGATCGAAGGATGATGCATCCAAGGATTTTTGGAACATTCAACCCACCAACAGGTACATCAAATTTTCCAACCTAAAGTACTTATGCTTTACCTTGCTTACTTTTCAGGTAAGAGTAATCATAAAGCAGTGTGATAGGGAACCTTAAAGAAAGATTTCTACATAAGCAGTGAGGAACGGACAAGGTAAACAATTAAGAGTTGTATAGGGACTGGGGGCCTATCAGTGTCAATTATGTAGTATGAAAAAAAATGTCCTCAGAAGTAAATTTATAGAATGACGTAAGGAAACGTCACAAGACCTTTAGAGAGATCGAGTGTGATAATTGTGATATGCAGAGGCGTAAGATCAGGATTGTAAATTGAGAATTGCCCAACGCACCCTAGTAGGGACGTCAATACTCATTGGGGTTGGTTGTAACATAAAATCTCAAGTGACTCAGTAGGTACTGATATCATTATTCATTCCCTACCTTGTAAGAGGATTCCCGGGTTTTATAGGAAAGAAGAATGTCAGAGATACCGTGAAGAGGTATAAGGAACCATAAAAGCATATACCATACTAACTCCAGTTTCAAGGACGAAACTTATTTTAAGGGGGGAGAATGTTGTACCCCCACCCTAACGGTACTTATCCAGGGCCTAGCATGAAGTAGGACAGTTGAACGACATTTCTAAAAGAGAATATCTTAGATGTTATCAACGATTTTATTTTTATGGTGAAAGGAAATAGCGTATTACATTAGGTAAAGATTAGAAAGCATACGGATTGATAGTTTCCTCCTATCATTCTTAAAGTTTCGGCATAGAGCGTGGGGACATTAAAGTGGAGCCTTATTACCACCAGTAATAACTCTGTTATAGTAAGCAATTGGTGCCTTAAATTAAAAAGAGATTCAAAAGATAAAAAGGGATGAAGCCTTAATTTTCCCCACTACCGCCGGGTAGGGGTGGAGTAAAGGGACCTTTTTCTTCAAGGGAAGACTTAACTACACCCCTTTAATTAACAATGAAATAGTTATGTGTAATGTTGCCCCAAAATCATGTTGTTGTAAGAATGTGTAACTCGCTAAAAGTCTCACTAGTGTTAAGAGGCGTGTGGAGCTAGGAGATTAGGGACCAAATCCTACCACTTTCTTAAGTAACCTTTTTCCATTAAGGACCCTAAAAAGGTGGTTCAAGCATGGCGGATTACCCTAACCACCGAATTTAAAGTATGGGTAATCCATAATGATTTCTTCAACCATCCTAGGAACCCCAGAAAAAGTAGTTTAAAATTTCTAGAAGGGGGGATATTGGATAAGGAGTAAGTGAGTTGGGAAATAAAATTCCTCCACTGCTGGATTCCGCCCCAACAGGGTGAACCAAGAGCATTTCGCCTCAAACCATAGTTACCTTTGGCTTAATTACTTCAGCATTGTAGAGAGTATGTTCCCATAGTACATCCATATGTATACAATTACGCATTATATGGGGATATATATACATACACGTGTATATATATATATATGTAAGTATAAGAAGTACGTATGCCATGATATATGTATGTTTGGGTTATGACTTGAGATGGGCTTAAAGGATGTTAGTGAAAGGCGTATCCGGATGATACTAGTTGGAAATCACCTTAAACATACATGCAGGTGTAGCGTACGAAAATATAGACTAAGTGAGTAAGCAGGATCATGGATAAAATGCAATTGAATTACACCCATACATGAATAGGTGTATTCTCTTACATTTCGGCCAAGGGGCCTTATTAAGGAAATAAGTAAAAGATTTGTATGGAGCTCTAAAAGCAAATTGGTTAGGCATTAAATGAGGCTTTTCCCTTCCCTCATGATTAGGGCCGCTGGATTACACCACCCAAGGAGGGTTATTTTTCCTTCTTTTAACAAGAAAGCTCTTAACATTTAAACTAATTACTATCTATGCGGCTATCCAAAAGAGCAAGGGATGCTCCCTCTCTTTCCTCAAGCCACACGGCCGTAAAAGGTCAGGAGACCTTAGGACTTTTACTTCACCATTATTACACATTTAAAAAGTAACCCTACTTAATTAAAGTAATCAAGGTTAACTCTTAACGTTACAATGGTAAAAATCTCATTCTTCCCTACCCCTCCCCAACGGCTAAAGTAGCCTAAGAAGGAAAAACTAAATCCAAAAGCAATCTAGGAAACTCTCATTCTGCCAACCACCAAAGAACTACTAAGAGAAAGAAGGTTTCTTCCCTTCACCTCTCCCAAACCACATGGCCAAGGAGTAAGCCAAGAAGACTTAGGTTCTTCCAAGACCAAGTGGTATTAGGTAAGCATATTCTAAATCTTTTCAAGAGAATTCCTACATCCTTCATGGAATAAAACTCATGGTGCTATTTTCTTGCTCACCAACCGTGACCTTCAAGGTCACTAGGCTCAAAAATCTCAAGCTTTTGTGGGAACACTAATCTCAAGGGGCTTGAACACTACACACAGTTCCATTGGTAAGTTCATCTAACCCCTATTTAGTGCATCTTTCTCTTAAGAATGTAAACTAACCTTTGTTGTCTTACCCTCCTCAAAATCGTGGGGTGTATTGGGTGAAGAAGAGGAAGGCTTCACCTATTCCATACACATTTCAAGCTAAGAAGAGAGCAAGTTGAAAAGGCAAGTACACTATACATACTTGTGGCTTGAATGTGAAAGTGCATGCTTGAATGTCTAGATGTCTTTAAGATTTAATCTTAGATGTGAAATGCTAAGTATTGATGCATGAAACTTTCGGCCCTAGAGTATAACGGCTTGCATGTATGAGCTTTGCTCCAAAGGTGGAATCTTTGTTATTTTAAGTATGGATATGTGGTAAAGCTAGGATGAATGTGACAAAAATCTCCTCCTTTACATGTATGGGGGACGGTTGGATGGAAGAGGGAGAAATAAGTATAGCTTTGTAAGGATTTGTAGCTAGTGGGGTAAAGTATGATCAAAATGTATGCTTTTTGTGTTAAGTTTAACATGTTCATCATGGAGTTAGTATTTTTGCCATTGCATGCATATAAACAGGCTGTTTCGGGTGGGGGTTAGGGTGTGAATGCACTAATGATACAAAGAATTGATTTTGTTATGAACATGATGTGTATGGCCCAAAGAATGATATAAGTATCATTCAAGCTGTTTTGAGGAGATGTGTAGGTGATGTTTGTAATTTGTTAGAACCTATAAATCCAAATGCTAAAGGTGTGTTTGATGAATAATAAGGTGTTTAAGCCAACCAATGCAAATTAGGATCTTTTAGTAAGGAAATGTGACAAAAAGTAGAATTGCTCGAGCAGGGCAGATTTTGATGCCGTGTTGTAGGACCTGAAAAGAGACTTTAGAGGCATTCAATTTAGCAAACTTTTGGCATAACACTAGCCTTATGTGTATAGTAATTATGAGAGTTGGAATTTCGCTAAAGGAGTTACGGATTATTTTTTAACGGAAATTTTACTAAAAACTGGTCATGTTTGAAATTACTGGATTGAACAGCTTTTATGTGGCCTAATGAATATCCCGGAAATGGACCCTAGGAATATGCAATTGGGCTGATTTTTGGCAGAATACTAGTCCTATATGTTTACTAAGTTTGAGAGCTAGAATTTGCGAAAAGGATGTACGGTTTGGTCACAATAAAATTTATAGTAAAATCGGTCACTACAGAATTCAGCTTTTAACGGTTTTGGGAAGAAGAACGAATGACCCCTTTTACGATATTATAATTCTGCGAAACATTCATGGCAATTACTTAAGACATATATAAGTGTTTTCATGCAAACCACTTAACTTGGCATGGTTATTTTAAACGGTAACAACCAAGGTTAAGATGACGTGACTGATCTGGAATTTTGGGCGGAATTATGGAACTTGTTGTAAGGCCTTGTTTTAATGGGCTTAGGTTTAGTTATATGGCTTGGGCCTATGATCACTAATTTTGGTAAGCCTGCAGCAGTTTCCCAAAGTTGGCTCAAATTAAAAGAAGCTTAATGGTCTTATGTGGAAGGTAAAAGAAAGGGGCGTTGCAATTCCGAAATTCAGCAGCCCTTGTTTTGTAACTAAATAAATTAAGTGTCTTACAACTCTCGTATCGTCACGAAAATTATATTACGAATAGATATGACACTCTTATGCATATGTATAACAAGAACTCATGATAGTGGGCCTAAACCATGAGGGATTGAGGCCGTGTGTATGGATTGATAATTCTGGAAATTTTTCCAGCCTAAGGAAGAAGTTGTACGTATGTGTATGTAACGCATTACATCATGAATTGCATGGTACATGTTATACATTGCATCATCGTCATTTACATGATTTATGGAACTGATTTTTATGAAAGAAAGATGAAAAAGCGTCTTTAAAGAATAGATCCTGTTTTTTTAAAGAACGCTTCCCACCGGTACCGCATGTGTGTTTCCTGGCCAGTAAGGACCCGTTCCAGATCCGGGGTTAATTGATCTGATGATATGGACCGTTCAAGCCCAGAGATAATAGACCTGATATCGACCGTTCAGGCCCGGAGAGAATAGACCTGATAAGTGATGACATTACCGCTCCGAATCCGAGAATAATAGATTCGAAGGGAAGAAGTGACTGCCTCATATCCGGGTGAATAGATCTGAATACTCTATTGTTTCTTGACGATAATGTTTTGAAAGAAAAGAACGAAAGATCTTATCTGCATTTTTGCCATGATGCATCACACGTACATACCCATGCATTTTGCATTTAATGAGTCATCAAATAATGGTACGTAATACTTAGACTAAGTTGTTATGGCTTGGTAGCTCCTAAGTTATAATCTTATTTCGTGACAATCTTTGATAAGTTACGATCTTTTATAAGTCATGTTCTTTAACAAGTTACGATCTCGGTTAAGTTATGATCTATGATACATTGTGTATTGATCACTGACGGGTATTGGATGGAAAGCCAAATATGTTTCTAAACCCAATTTTGGGGTTCGGTTCTTGTATGTACTTTCCATTTAATTCACAAATATTTATATTTACTTGCTGGTGACTTTGTCACTCACCCCCTATTTTCCTCCCAGAGGCTGCAGGGAACAAAGTGTAGAAATTAGAGGGTTTGAGTGATTTTAAAATAAGAAATTTGAATGCATATATATACACATATATATAAACGTGCATGAGTGTACATGTATGCATGATAACTTGCCATTACTTGCCTTATTTATCTTATATATTATGTTGTCGTACTAACGAGCCATGAAGCATTAAAGCTTACATCATATGGCAAACATTTGTTGTGGTTATACTATTTTCAGGTGCCACCATTAATGAACTAAATTAGTTCATTAAGTGAAGTACTTAGTTTGATAAACTAAGTAGTTCATTAAAGGAAGATTAATTTGGAAAAGGCACAAAGGCAACAAGGCCAAGGAAGGAAAGTTCTCTCCTCCTCCCCATCTTTAATTCACACGCACATATACAGTATTATACATATTTTCATATTTTTTTAATAAAGGCACATACACATGTATTCCAACGTACTACCGACACGTTATATATTTTCGTACGTACGTTAACGTCACACCACTATACGTAACTCATATTTATGAGTATTCAGGTCTTATATCATATGATATAAGATATGGTGATGACAAATTAAATACGACACGATAAAAGGTTCTAAACCGAAATTTGTCGTATCGGGTGAATACCGAAACTTCACCAACGTGTCACGTACTTGCCATAAATAAATGGCCAGCCCATATACATCAAAATATGATGTAAATTTCGTGCTACACATGACATATTCAGCCAAAAATACTTTCCATGTTGGCACACACAAATTACTCCACATTAAGGCCAAAATGTGAAGATTCCAAGTTTAATTTTGTCACATGTTAATGGTACCACTTTAGACCAGCCAAGTGCTGAGATTTAAAGTATATATTATATTATTATGTATAACATAATATATATAACATGTGCAAAATTTGGAATTTAAATTAGAGAAAATCTGGTAACGATAAATATCGAAAATTCGGTTTTCTACGCACATAACATGGAACGTTTTCTTGAACATCATGTGACACGTATCTAGACACTTTTTACATATGATATACATCTTCAAGTGTTCTAGAAAATTAAATTAGGGCTGATTGGAATATTACATGTGTGTATTATTAAATGTGCACTATTTTACAAAGTTAACAAAAATAAATTTCAGCACATGTATATACATCTTTCCAACGCATATACAGCTGAGATAGAGCACATGTGGAGCCTTGTTGGCATATTGATTGGTCAAGGATCAATCATACAATGTTGGTGAATCAAGAGAGAAGCTACAAAAGGTAAGAATTCAACATATATCTCTCTTATGTCACCATGCTGAAAATTTCAGCATACTAACCTTAAAGTGGCCGATTTTATGGTGTTTAATGTGACCTATTTTGTTATCCTTTATTAGGTGATTGATTGAAGAAGATATGGTAAGGGTTTGAATATTATTTAATTAAATAAATGATGATATGTTACAAGTTTCATGCTAAAAAATTTCTCAGCATGTGTATGACTTAGCTGGCCGAATTCTAGCACTAAAATGTGTCCAAGTTCATCTTTTAATTGGTAGCAATACTTACATATATTGTGATTCATTTTTTATGGTGAAAAATCAAAGAATAATGGGTATTATTTTGAAAGAAATGGAGGTTGCACATGCTGAAAATTCAGCATGGCAAGGAACATTATGGGCGATTTTTTAGGTTTGAAAGGGAAGGATTTGTTGGTCTTGCAATTTATGGTGTATCTCTTGACTTATGGTATGATTTTATGATTGATATTGGCACATGTTTAAGTGTTAATCTCAGATTTTTTCCATGTCATCATGTTGACAAACATTGAGCCAATAAAGAGGTGCCAAGTAAGCAAAGACTAAATGATGATCCAATAGATATGATGCCAAGCAAGCAAGGCCATTGTCACAATGATTGTCTTACACTCTCTCAAGCACTAAAAGGAAATATTCAAGAGGGGAGAAGGCTCCTAGGGGACGGCTTGCCACAATTAAAAAGAAGAAGAGGAGAGCAAACAAAAAGAACAACAAGCATTGCATTCTAAAGAGATCAAATAGCCAAGCTCTTCTTCTCCTATATCTTCTTTCTTTCTCTTTTCTTGTAAGCCTATTGTATTCATATTCTTTCAATCTTGAATAGGCTTGAGATAAACCACCATTCATACATCTTTGTAAAAGATTGAATCAAGGTGTGATCAATCTTCATTCTAGCGAGGTGGTGGTGTTCGTGTGAATTGTACTTGACATACAAGGTTTGTAAAGGGTTGGAGTTAGGCTGTAACTCTATCAACCTGCGAGTAAGGTGTACTGCGTGTGTGTGATTAGTGTGAACCAAGGAAGTGTTCCTTGAAGACTGGAGTAGGTTGTTTATAGCCGAACCAGTATAAAATTCTCGGTGCAATTTACTTTCAGCATTTACTTTTCAGTTTTCTGCACTAGTTTATCCGTTTTGTTCACGTTCTTAAAAATAGTAAACGATTTCCAAAAATTATAAAAATTTCCAGAAACATACTCACACGTTCTAGGATTAATTTGGCAGAAGTTTCAACCATTTTGGACAAGTATAAGTCAGTTAAACATCAAAAGTTCTGAGACTAGTGCAGTCTGATTTTCAGACTTACAAAGGTGAGACTTTGAGTGTATTTGACCCTACTTCCCAAAAGAATTTTCCAAAACTGTTTCAACCCATTAAAATGTAGTATATAAAGAGTTAGTGGTCTATTTTCAGATCATTTGGACGTTTACACAAATAGGAATTAATTTTCAAAACCATCTACCGTTTCTGGCAGATTTGCACAATCTGAGTGCCAACGGTTTTTGAAGGGTTAAAGGTTGAATTTTGATTTGAAATTTTTTAGGGGACCCTCATAACATCTGAGGCTAAGTTCTCTCAAAATTTCAAAATTTTTGGAGACCTCTAACCTAGTTTTAAAACGTTTTTTAAAACTGGTCCTGAAAACAGAATTCTGTTTCAGAACTTGAATGGTTAGGTTTAAGAAAATTTTAAAAACCATTATTTTCCGCACCATCTATTCAACCCCCCCCCCTTCTAGTGGTTGCCTTGCAGATCCTAACAAGTGGTATCAGAGAGCAGGAATACTCACTTCAAGGAATCCCACGATTCTAGTGAGATGGCATCCACAAATCTCAAAAACGAACAAGAAGGTATGTCGAGCCAAAGGCCTCCACTTTTTGACGGTGAGTCCTATATTAAATGGAAAACTTAGGATGAAACTTTTTTCTTATGGCTATAGATATAGATCTTGGTCAATAATTGAAGATGGTCCATATGTCCATCTAATGTATACCCATGTAGACGGAGTTACTTTAGAAGTTATAAAACTAGACAAGAATATACGAGAGTGCTGATTATAAAAAGGAAAACTTAGTATGAATGCTAGGCTATGCAATTGCTTTTTAAACGGATTAAGTAAAAGTGAGTCTAGTTATGTGTCAAATTGTTCGAGGTGCACAAGAAATGTGGAGAATTCTAGAAATGAAACACGAAGGCACGAGTCAAGTGTCAAAAGAGTCAAAATTAATATGCTCATGTCTACTCTTGAGTCTTTTAAATTGTTGCCTAATGAGTCGATGTAGATATGGATCTTTCGTTTAACTAACATCTATAACTCTCTTGAGTCTCTTGGTTAAGGCTTTTACTACGCAGGAAAAGGTACAGAAAGTCCTACGAAGCCTCCTTCGGAATGGGACCCTAAAGTGACTGCTATAGAAGAAAGCACGGAAACCAAATCAATAAAGATGGAAGAACTAATTGGGTCACTCAAAGTTTATGAAAACAAAACTTACTATTCGGAAATCGGAATCATCTAAACAAGGTAAAACAATTGCTTTTAAATCAAATGAATACGTCTCCCCTCCCCTCCGATCATGTAGATGATAGTGATCCGAATCGGATAATGATGATTAATCCTATTGGCTAAAGGACTAAGAAGATTCATGAGAAAGTCATTTAGAAATAAAATCAAGGGCACTACATGTAAGAGAAATAAAACAAGTCAAATGATAAGGACATGAATAACTGTTATGAATGTGGCAAACTCGGACACTTATCATATGACTGCCCAAACAAAGAAAAGCAAAACTAATAAGTACCCTGACAAGGAGCGGAACAAAATAGACTCGTCTCAGATCCTAAGCCAAAGGAAACGTGCACTAAAGGCCTCCACATGGAGTGACTCATCAGATTCTGAAACTGAGAGCCCGAAGAGGAGACCGCTCAAGTTTGCTTTGCTTCAAAGGCATCTAATGAGGTATCATCTGATTCTGACTCTGACTCTGAACCTTCTTATGATGATCTTTTTTAGTCAGTATCTTGAATTGCATAAATTTACTAAGACTCTCGCTAAAGAAAAGAAACGTTTAATTGAAGACAAGAAACTGTAGGAATCTTCTAACGAGAATCTTGTCGCTCAACTAAGCGATTCAAAAAAAAGAGTCTTCATGTGTCATTACTGCATTGAAACCCGAGATTCTCATCATTAACTTCTCAAAATAATGAAATGAAATCCGGAGATTTCAAATTTGAAATCAAGGAATACCGATTTAGGAGAAATGATGAAACAATTTGATTACAGGGTCAACCTGCTGCATCGCATCATATTATCGCAAAAGCATGACAGTGACAAAATGGATTGGGATACGTTGATACTAACGAAAGTATCAACCAACCAACCAGTTTGTTGTGTCTAGAAAGTAGACACCCCCTAAGCCTCAAGTGGCGTCTAAGATGACGCAAAAAAGCGCCCCCTTCCACACGCCCCCCCACTCCCTCATATCATGTGAAATATAACGTCGTGTACCATATAGCTATGAGAAGAAAAGACACAATGCATACACGAAACATATCATCCACACACTACGCACACACACCACACGGACATATCAAAAGCGTCCTTCATTCAATGAGTATAGAGGAGTCCTTGGGCAAAGACCCAAAAGTACATGCACCACATGTATATTATATCGCACCTTCATCTACATTCTTGCCATTTGATAGACCGAGAAGGATCACCCAAGTATGGGTACCGAAAGGTACCTTTACCAAAAGGTGATTAACTAACTCGAAAGGACCCAAAATTAAAGGGTACCTAATGTAAGGATCTGCAAGGCACCACTAGAAGGGGGGGGGGTTGAATAGATGGTGCGGAAAGTGTGCTTTTTAAAATTTCTTTAAACCTAACAATTCAAGTTCTGAAAACAGATTCTGTTTTCAGGACCTGTTTTAAAACGTTTTTAAAACTAGGTTAGAGGTCTCCAAAAATTATGAAATTTTGAGAGAACTTAGCCTCAGATGTTATGAGGGTCCCCTAAAAATTTCAAATCAAAATTCAACCTTTAACCCCTTCAAAAACCGTTGGCACTCAGATTGTGCAAATCTGCCAGAAACGGTAGATGGTTTTGAAAAATTAATTCCTATTTGTGTGAATGTCCAAATGATCTGAAAATTTGACCAATAACTCCTCACACCACTATATTAAATGGGTTGAACAGTTTTTGAAATTCTTTTGGGAAAGTAGGTCAATACAACCAAAGTCTCAACCTTTGCAAGTCTGAAAATCAGATTGCACTAGTCTCAGAACTTTTGATATTTGACTGACCTATACTTGTCCAAAAGGGTTTGAAACTTGTGCCAAATTAACCCTAGAACGTTTATGTATGTTTCTGGAAATTTTTACAATTTTTGAACAATCGTTTACTATTTTTACGAACTGGAACAAGATGAGTAACCAGTGCAGAAACTGAAAAGTAAATGCTGAAAATAAATTGCACCAAGAATTTTATATGGTTCGGTTATAAACAACCTACTCCAGTCTTCAAGGAACACCTTCCTTGGTTCACACTAATTTCACACACGCAGTACACCTACCGCAGGGTTGATTAGAGTTACCACCTTAACTCCAAACCCTCTTACAACACCTTGTATTGCTAGTACAATTTGCCCCACGAACACCACCACCTCGCTAGAATGAAGATTGATCACACCCTTGATCAATCTTTTACAAAGATGTATGAATGGTGGTTTCTATGAAGCCTATTCAAGAATGAAGAAGTAAAGTACAATAGGCTTTTTACAATGAGAAGAAAGAAAGAAGATGTAGGAGAAAAGAGGCTTGGCACTTGATCACTTTAGAATGCAAATCTTGGTGTTGTTTTTGTTTGTTCTTCTCTTCTCTTTTTATGAAGTCCCAGCCCGTCCCCCCTATGCTTCTCCCCCTCTTGAAAATTTCCTTTTAAGTGCTTGAGAGGGTGTGAGACATCATGGTGACAATGTTTTGCTTACTTGGCATCACTCATTGGACCATCATTTAGTCATTGCTACTTGGCACCTTTGATTGGCTCAATGTTGTCATCATTTGATGACATGGAAAATCTGAAATAAACACTAAATATTTGCCAAATAATCAATTATTAAATCATGCCATAATTGTCACATTTTTGTCATAAAGTGCAAGACAACAAAATCCCTTCTTTCCATCACATGAAAATCGGCCAGCACTTGTTTTTCAATGCTGAAATTTTCAGCATTTACAACATAAGATAAATCCAGATTTTTTCCATTTTCCTTTGAATTTTGCCATAAAAATAAATCAATTTTGTAAGGTAAGTCTTTCTACCAAATGAAGAATGAACTTGGACACCAAATGAGGGTAAAATTCGGCCACCATCACTTCACACATGCTGAAAATTTCAGCATGTGTGATATGAAAAATATCACACTTAATTACCTTACATACAATTCAAATCATTTCCATAACTCCTTTGATTTATCCCTTAATGAAAAATTGACAAAATACCTTGCTTAATGGTGAAGAATTCGGCCATGGTAGTGTGTAACATGCTGAAATTTTCAGCATGTGACATATGAGAGGTATATGTTGAGAACTTACCTTTTGTAGCTTCTCTCTTTGATTTCTCAACATTGTATGATTGATCCTTGACCAATCAACATGCCAACAAGGCTCCACATGTGCTTCATCTCAGCTGTAGTGACGTTTAAATGTGTATATACATGTGCTGAAATTTATTTTTGCTAACTTTGTAAAATAGTGCACATTTAATAATACACACATGTAATATTCCAATCAGCCCTTAATTTAATTTTCTAGAACACTTTAAGTTGTATATTATATGTAAAAAGTGTCTAGATACGTGTCACATCATGGTCAAGAAAAACGTTCCATGTTAAGTGCGTAGATAAATCGAATTTTCGATATTTATCGATTACCCGATTTTCTCTAATTTAAATTCCAACTTTTGCACATGATAATATATTATGTTATACATAATATATATAATATATATTTTAAATTTCAGCTCTTGGCTGATTTTAAAATGGTACCATAAACATGTGACAAAAATAAAATTGGAATCTTCACATTTTGGCCTAAATGTGGGGTGATTTGTGTGTGCCAACATGGAAAGTATTTTTGGCTAATCACACCATGTGTATCACGAAATTTCCATCAATTTTTGATGTATATGGGCTGGCCATTTATTTATGGCAAGTATGTGACACGTTGGCGAAGTTTCGGTATTCGCCCGATACGACAAATTCGGTTTAGAACCTTTTATCGTGTCGTATTTAATTTGTCATCACCATATCTTATATCATATGATATAAGACCTGAATATACTCATAAATATGAGTTAAGTATAGTGGTGTGACGTTAACGTACGTACGTAAGATATATAACGTGTCGGTAGTACGTTGGAATGCATGTGTATGTGCCTTTTATAAAAAATCTGAAAATATAGTATATTATATGTATAAAAACGTGTGTTGAAATGAATGTGGGGAGGAGGAGAGGACTTTCCTTCCATAGCCATGTTGCCTTTATGCCTTTTCCAAATGCATCTTCCTTTAATGAACTACTTAGTTTATTAACTAAGTACTTCACTAATGAACTACTTTAGTCATTAATTGTGGCACCTGAAAATAGTATAAACTCAACAAATGTTCGCCATATGATGTAAGCTTTAAAGCTTCATGGCTCGTTAGTACGACAACATGATATATAAGCTAAATAAGGCAAGTTATCATGCATACATGTTCACTTGTGTATTATATATATATATATACTCAACGTTATATATATATATATATATTCAAATTTCTTATTTTAAAATCACTCAATCCCTCATATTTCTACAATCTCCCCCTTTTGATGATTTTCAAAAAAACTAGTGTACATGATTTAAGTGTTATCTCTCCCCTTGAATTATGCACAGATTTGAAATTTGAATTTCGAATTTCAAATCCGGCTCCCCCTTGATTCATGCAATTAGGATCAATCAGTGATCTCTCTCCCCCTTAAATCATGCTTCTCTCTCCCCCTTTATTTTGGAAAGTTAATCAAAAGATTCCTGTCAAAAAGGAAAGTAAATCAAATAATATCGCATTAAATCACCTTAACAGGAATCATGCCTAATTTAGAACGGAGAGATTCAAATGTGGCTTGATTTAAGGCCTTTGTAAATATATCCGCTACTTGTGATTCTGTGCGTACGTGATCTATGACAATATTACCATTGTTAACGTGATCACGAAGAAAATGATAGCGAACTTCTATATGCTTAGCCTTAGAGTGTAATACGGGGTTCTTAGACAAATTTATTGCACTCATACTATCACAATATATAGGAATTTTATTTACGATTATTCCAAAGTCCGAAAGTTGTTGTTTTTATCCACAACAACTGTGTGCAACAAAGGCTAAGAGCCATATACTCAGCCTCAGTAGTGGACAAAGCAACACTTGCTTGCTTTTTGGAAAACCATGAAATAAGGGAATTTCCTATAAATTGGCAAGTTCCGCTCGTGCTTTTTCTATCTATCTTGCAGCCACCATAATCTGCATCAGTGTAAGCATGTAAGTCGAATGTAGAGTCCTTATCATACCAATACCTAAGGTGGGCTTGTGCTTAATATAGCGGAATATTCTTTTTACCGCATTTTAAGTGTGACACCTTAGGTTGACTTTGAAAACGAGCACACATGCCTACGCTAAACATAATGTCAGGCCTACTAGCAGTTAAATATAGTAAAGAACCTATCATAGATCGATATAATCCATTATCAACGTCTTTACCATGTTCATCTTTGTCTAATTTAGTAGTAACACTCATAGGCGTGGGGGATGGTTTCAAATTTTCAAAATTGAACTTCTTGATCATGTCATTTACGTACTTAGCTTGGCTTATATGAATTCCTTTACTCGTTTGCTTAATCTGCAAGCCAAGAAAATAATTAAGTTCACCAACCATAGACATTTCAAATTCAGCTTTCATACAATTTTCAAAATCTTTAACAAGTCTATGTGAGGTAGAACCGAAAATAATGTCATCTACGTAAATTTGAATAATAAGTAAATCTGATTTTTCTTGTTTCAAAAATAGTGTACTATCTATAGTACCACGTTTAAAATTATTTTTTAAAAGAAAAGTGGCAAAACGATCATACCATGCTCTCGGCGCTTGCTTTAGGCCATATAGTGCCTTCTTTAGTTTGTACACGTGATCTGGATGTTTCAAATCTTCAAAACCGGGTGGTTGCTTCACGCATACTTCTTCTTGTATAAATCCGTTTAGAAAAGCACTTTTGACGTCCATTTGATATAATTTAAAATCTTTCAAGCAAGCAATAGCAAGTAAGAGTCGTATAGCTTCTAAACGTGCTACGGGTGCAAATGTTTCATCGTAGTCTATTCCTTCTTCTTGATTATATCCTTGAGCTACGAGTCTTGCTTTATTTCTAACGACCTTTCCTTCTTCATTCATTTTGTTCCTAAATACCCACTTTGTGCCTATTATTGTCTTATCTTGTGGTCGTGGCACTAAGTCCCATACATCATTTCTAACGAATTGATTAAGTTCGTCATGCATAGCATCAATCCAAGATGAATCACTCAAAGCATCATGCACATTTTTGGGCTCAATTTCAGAAATCATAGCATGAAATTCATTTATTTCATCCGAAGTGATTCTTCTACGTGGTCGCACACCGTGAGTGATGTCGCCTATGATGAGATCATGTGGGTGATCTCTATGCCATCTTGGTTGATTATTTTCTAAGTTATCATGCGTTTCTATATGATCATGCATTTCTAGTGTCTCATTCATCTCATGCATATCAAAAGAATCATTATCTTCATCCAAAACGGGTTTTAATTCAAAATCATCATCATGTTCCTTTTCTTTATCAATCTCTCCAAATTCATTGAATTTAACATGAATAGATTCTATGATTTGTCTAGTGATAGGATCATAACATCTATATGCTTTTGAATTTATAGAATACCCAATAAAAATGCACTCAATTGATTTGGATTCAAATTTATCTAAGTTGTCTTTTGTATTTAAGACAAAACATTTGCATCCAAACACACGAAAATAATCTATCTTAGGCATGCGATCATTCAAAATTTCGTAAGGCGTCTTGTTTATTTTCTTTCTTATAGATAGGCGATTTACAATATAGCATGCACAATTTACGGCTTCCGCCCACAGAAATCTAGGCAATTTATTTTCACAAAGCATGGTTTCTAGCGATTTCTTGTAGTGTGCGATTCTTTCTTTCTACTACTCCATTTAATTGTGGAGTTCTAGGTGGCGAAAAACTCATGTTTAATTCCTTTTTCTTCACAAAACGAAATCATCTCTTTATTTTTAAATTCACCGCCTCTATCGCTTCTTATTCTTTTCACATTTACGCCGTATTGATTTTCAAGTTGTTTAATTAATTTAGCAATTTCTACGGTGCTATCATCTTTATGTGCAAGAAATAAAGTCCAAGTATAACGAGAAAAGTCATCAACAATCACGCATGCATAGTGACGCCCACCAAGGCTTGTAGTGCGACTAGGACCAAACAAATCGATATGCAATAGTTCTAGTATTCTAGTCGTGCTTATCTCATTTTTAGGCTTAAGTGACTCACGTGTTTGTTTGCCTTTTATGCAAGATTCACACAACTGAAAGTTGTCTAAATCAAGCGTAGGCAATCCCCGTACTAGGTTCTTTCGTTGCAATTTTTCTAGTGTAGAGATACCTATGTGTCCTAAACGTCTATGCCACAAATTCACATTGGGTTCATTTGACATAAAACATTTAACTTTGGCGTCTACTACATCATCCATAGATAGTGTGAATATATTCCCTTCACGTTTTCCTTTTAAAACGGTTTCTCCATTTTTATTTATTATATTGCAATAAGGGTGAGTAAAACACACATTGAAACCATTGTCAACAAATTGAGAAATACTAAGAAGATTATAAGATAAGTTGCTTACCAAAAATACGTTGGAGATTTGAAGTGTATTCGGATTGCCAATCGTACCTTTTCCAATGATCTTCCCTTCATTGTTGTCTCCAAAGGTCACGGATCCGCCTTTTGTGACCTTCTTTAATTTGGAGAACAGGCTCGGGTCACCCGTCATGTGCCTCGAGCACCCACTGTCAAGGAACCACTTTATTGATGTGTCTTTTGATGAGTGGTCTCCCTGCAATGTGAAAAGGTGATTTAGGTACCCTTTTAATTTTGGGTCCTTTCGAGTTAGTTAATCACCTTTTGGTAAAGGTACCTTTCGGTACCCATACTTGGGTGATCCTTCTCGGTCTATCAAATGGCAAGCATGAAGGTGCGATATAATATACATGTGGTGCATGTACTTTGGGTCTTTGCCCAAGGACTCCTCTATACTCATTGAATGAAGGACGCTTTTGATATGTCCTTGTGTGCGTGTGCGTAGTGCGTGGATGATATGTATTTCGTGTATGCATTGTTCTTTTCTTCTCATATCTATATGGTACAACGTTATATTTCACATGATATGAGGGAGTGGGGCGTGTGGAAGGGGGCGCTTTTTGCGTCATCTTAGACGCCACTTGATGCTTAGGGGTGTCTACTTTCTTAGACACAACAAACTTGGTTGGTTTGGTTGATACTTCGTTAGTATCAACGTATCCCAATCCAGTTTTGTCACTGTCATGCTTTTGCGATAATATGATGCGATGCAGCATGTTTGACCCTGTATCGAATTGTTTCATCATTTTCTCTAAGTCTGTATTCCTTGATTTCAAATTTGAAATCTCGGATTTCATTTCATTATTTTGAGAAGTCAATGATGAGATCTCGATTTTTAATGCAGTGATGACACATGAAGACTCTTTCTTTGAATCGCTTAATTGAGCGACAAGATTCTCGTTAGAAGATTCTAACAGTTTCTTGTCTTCAATTAAACGTTTCTTTTCTTTTGCGAGAGTCTTAGTAAATTTATGTAATTCAAGATACTGACTAAAAAGATCATCATAAGAAGGTTCAGAGTCAGAGTCAGAATCGGATGATACCTCATTAGATGCCTTTGAAGCGAAGCAAACTTGAGCGGTCTCCTCTTCGGTCTTAGTTTCAGAATCTGATGAGTCACTCCATGTGGAGGCCTTTAGTGCACATTTCCTTTGTTTAGGATCTGAGACGAGTCTATTTTTGTTCCGCTCCTTGTCAGGGTATTTATTAGTTTGCTTTTCTTTGTTTGGGCAGTCATATGATAAGTGTCCGAGTTTGCCGCATTCATAACATTTAATGTCCTTATCATTTGACTTGTTTTTATTTCTCTTAGATGTAGTGCCCTTGTTTTTATTTCTAAATGACTTTCTCATGAATCTTCTTAGTCCTTTAGCCAATAGAATTAAATCATCATTATCTGATTCGGAATCACTATTATCTATGTGATCGGAGGGAGGGGAGACGTATTCATTAGATTTAAAAGCAATTGTCTTACCTTGTTTGGTTGATTCCGATTTCCGAATAATAAGTTTGTTTTCATAAACTTTGAGTGAACCAATGAGTTCTTCCATTTTTATTGACTTAGTCTCCTTGCTTTCTTCTATAGCAGTCACTTTAGGATCCCATTCCGAAGGAAGGCTCCGTAGGACTTTCTGTACCTTTTCCTGCGTAGTAAAAGCCTTACCAAGAGACTCAAGAGAGTTATAGATGTTAGTCAAACGAAGATCCATATCTACAATTGACTCATTAGGCAACAACTTAAAAGACTCAAGAGTAGACATGAGCATATTAATTTTAGACTCTTTTACTTGACTTGTGCCTTCGTGTTTCATTTCTAAGATTCTCCACATTTCTTGTGCACTCGAACAATTCGACACATAACTAGACTCACTCTTACTTAAACCATTTAAGAGTAACTGCATGGCCTTAGCATTCATACTCAGTTTCTTTTTATCTTCACTAGTATATTCTTGTCTAGTTTTAATAACTTCTAAGGTAACTCCGTCTACAGTGGATACATTAGATGGGACATATGGACCATCTTCAATTATTGACCAAAGATCTATATCTATAGCCATAAGAAAAAGTTTCATCCTAAGTTTCCATTGAATAAAAGACTCACCGTCAAAAAGTGGAGGCCTTTGGCTCGACATACCTTCTTGTTCGGTTTTGAGATTTGTGGATGCCATCTCACTGAATCGTTGGATTCCTTGTAGTGAGTATTCCTGCTCTGATACCACTTGTAGGATCTGCAAGGCACCACTAGAAGGGGGGGTTGAATAGATGGTGCGTAAAGTGTGCTTTTTAAAATTTCTTTAAACCTAACCAATTCAAGTTCTGAAAACAGATTCTGTTTTCAGGACCAGTTTTAAAACGTTTTTAAAACTAGGTTAGAGGTCTCCAAAAATTATGAAATTTTGAGAGAACTTAGCCTCAGATGTTATGAGGGTCCCCTAAAAATTTCAAATCAAAATTCAACCTTTAACCCCTTCAAAAACCGTTGGCACTCAGATTGTGCAAATCTGCCAGAAATGGTAGATGGTTTTGAGAAATTAATTCCTATTTGTGTGAATGCCCAAATGATCTGAAAATTTGACCAATAACTCCTCACACACTATATTTAAATGGGTTGAAACAGTTTTTGAAAATTCTTTTGGGAAGTAGGTCAAATACAACCAAAGTCTCAACCTTTGCAAGTCTGAAAATCAGACTGTACTAGTCTCAGAACTTTTGATATTTGACTGACCTATACTTGTCCAAAAGGGTTGAAACTTGTGCCAAATTAACCCTAGAACGTTTATGTATGTTTCTGGAAATTTTTACAATTTTTGAAAATCGTTTACTATTTTTACGAACGTGAACAAGATGAGTAACCAGTGCAGAAACTGAAAAGTAAATGCTGAAAATAGATTGCACCAAGAATTTTATACTGGTTCGGTTATAAACAACCTACTCCAGTCTTCAAGGAACACCTTCCTTGGTTCACACTAATTTCACATACGCAGTACACCTTACCGCAGGGTTGATAGAGTTACACCTTAACTCCAACCCTTTACAAACCTTATATTGCTAGTACAATTTGCACGAACACCACCACCTCGCTAGAATGAAGATTGATCACACCTTGATCAATCTTTTACAAAGATGTATGAATGGTGGTTTCTATGAAGCCTATTCAAGAATGAAAGAAGTAAAGTACAATAGGCTTTTTACAAGAGAAGAAAGAAAGAAGATGTAGGAGAAAAGAGGCTTGGCACTTTGATCACTTTAGAATGCAAATCTTGGTGTTGTTTTTGTTTGTTCTTCTCTTCTCTTTTTATGAAGTCCAGCCGTCCCCCCTATGCTTCTCCCCCTCTTGAAAATTTCCTTTTAAGTGCTTGAGAGGGTGTGAGACATCATGGTGACAATGTTTTGCTTACTTGGCATCACTCCATTGGACCATCATTTAGTCATTGCTTACTTGGCACCTTTTGATTGGCTCAATGTTGTCATCATTTGATGACATGGAAAATCTGAAATAAACACTAAATATTTGCCAAATAATCAATTATTAAATCATGCCATAATTGTCACATTTTTGTCATAAAGTGCAAGACACAAAAATCCCTTCTTTCCATCACATGAAAATCGGCCAGCACTTGTTTTTCAATGCTGAAATTTTCAGCATTTACAACATAAGATAAATCCAGATTTTTTCCATTTTCCTTTGAATTTTTTCCATAAAAATAAATCAATTTTGTAAGGTAAGTCTTGCTACCAAATGAAGAATGAACTTGGACACCAAATGAGGGTAAAATTCGGCCACCATCACTTCACACATGCTGAAAAATTTCAGCATGTGTGATATGAAAAATATCACACTTAATTACCTTACATACAATTCAAATCATTTCCATAACTCCTTTGATTTATCCCTTAATGAAAAATTGACAAAATACCTTGCTTAATGGTGAAGAATTCGGCCATGGTATGTGTAACATGCTGAAATTTTCAGCATGTGACATATGAGAGGTATATGTTGAGAACTTACCTTTTGTAGCTTCTCTCTTTGATTTCTCAACATTGTATGATTGATCCTTGACCAATCAACATGCCAACAAGGCTCCACATATGCTTCATCTCAGCTGTAGTGACGTTTAAATGTGTATATACATGTGCTGAAATTTATTTTTGCTAACTTTGTAAAATAGTGCACATTTAATAATACACACATGTAATATTCCAATCAGCCCTTAATTTAATTTTCTAGAACACTTTAAGTTGTATATTATATGCAAAAAGTGTCTAGATACGTGTCACATCATGGTCAAGAAAAACGTTCCATGTTAAGTGCGTAGAAAATCGAATTTTCGATATTTATCGATTACCCGATTTTTCTCTAATTTTAAATTCCAACTTTTGCACATGATATATATATTATGTTATACATAATATATATAATATATATTTTAAATTTCAGCTCTTGGCTGATTTAAAATGGTACCATAAACATGTGACAAAAATAAAATTGGAATCTTCACATTTTGGCCTAAATGTGGGGTGATTTGTGTGTGCCAACATGGAAAGTATTTTTGGCTAATCACACCATGTGTATCACGAAATTTCCATCAATTTTTGATGTATATGGGCTGGCCATTTATTTATGGCAAGTACGTGACACGTTGGTGAAGTTTCGGTATTCGCCCGATACGACAAATTTCGGTTTAGAACCTTTTATCGTGTCGTATTTAATTTGTCATCACCATATCTTATATCATATGATATAAGACCTGAATATACTCATAAATATGAGTTAAGTATAGTGGTGTGACGTTAACGTACATACGTAAGATATATAACGTGTCGGTAGTACGTTGGAATACATGTGTATGTGCCTTTTATAAAAAAATCTGAAAATATAGTATATATATATGTATAAAAACGTGTGAAATGAATGTGGGGAGGAGGAGAGGACTTTCCTTTCATAGCCATGTTGCCTTTATGCCTTTTCCAAATGCATCTTCCTTTAATGAACTACTTAGTTTATTAAACTAAGTACTTCACTTAATGAACTACTTTAGTTCATTAATTGTGGCACCTGAAAATAGTATAAACTCAACAAATGTTCGCCATATGATGTAAGCTTTAAAGCTTCATGGCTCGTTAGTACGACAACATGATATATAAGCTAAATAAGGCAAGTTATCATGCATACATGTTCACTTGTGTATATATATATATATACTCAACG
This sequence comes from Eustoma russellianum, assembly GCA_036186865.1. Classification (NCBI taxonomy): domain Eukaryota; kingdom Viridiplantae; phylum Streptophyta; class Magnoliopsida; order Gentianales; family Gentianaceae; genus Eustoma; species Eustoma russellianum. Next base: position 25,753,663 of record AP025064.1, on the reverse strand, counting down.
TTTATATATATATATATATATTCAAATTTCTTATTTTAAAATCACTCAAACCCTCATATTTCTACACCTAAATCACTTTTTTACATTGCAGGGAGACCACACATCGAAAGACACATCAATAAAGTGGTTCCTTGACAGTGGTTGCTCGAGACACATGACTGGTGACCCGAGCCTGTTCTCCAAATTAAAGAAGATCACAAAAGGCGGATCCGTGGCCTTTGGAGACAACAATGAGGGCAAGATCATTGGAAAAGGTACGATTGGCAATCCGAATACACTTCAAATCTCCAACGTATTTTTGGTAAGCAACTCATCTTACAATCTTCTTAGTATTTCTCAATTTGTTGACAATGGCTTCAATGTGTGTTTTACTCACCCTTATTGCAATATAATAAATAAAAATGGAGAAAACCGTTTTAAAAGGAAAACGAGAAGGAAATATTTTTACGCTATCTTTGGATGATGTAGTAGACGCTAAAGTTAAATGTTTTATGTCAAATCAACCCAATGTGAATTTGTGGCATAGACGTTTAGGACACATAGGTATTTCCACACTAGAAAAACTACAACGAAAGAACCTAGTACGGGGACTACCTACGCTTGATTTAGACAACTTTCAGTTGTGTGAATCTTGCATAAAAGGCAAACAAACACGTGAGTCACTTAAGCCGAAAAATGAAATAAGCACGACTAGAATACTAGAACTATTGCATATCGATTTGTTTGGTCCTAGTCGCACCACAAGCCTTGGTGGGCGTCACTATGCATGCGTAATTGTTGATGACTTTTCTCGTTATACATGGACTTTATTTCTTGCACATAAGGATGATAGCGCTGTAGAAATAGCTAAATTAATTAAACAACTTGAAAATCAATACGGTGTGAATTTGAAAAGAATAAGAAGCGATAGAGGCGGTGAGTTTTAAAATAAAGAGATAATTTCGTTTTGTGAAGAAAAAGGAATTAAACATGAGTTTTCGCCACCTAGAACTCCATAATTAAATGGAGTAGTAGAAAGAAAGAATCGCACATTACAAGAAATCGCTAGAACCATGCTTTGCGAAAATAAATTGCCTAGATTTTTGTGGGCGGAAGCAGTAAATTGTGCATGCTATATTGTAAATCGCCTATCTATAAGAAAGAAAATAAACAAGACGCCTTACGAAATTTTGAATGATCGCATGCCTAAGATTGATTATTTTCGTGTGTTTGGATGCAAATGCTTTGTCTTGAATACAAAAGATAATTTAGATAAATTTGAATCCAAATCAATTGAGTGCATTTTTGTTGGGTATTCCATAAATTCAAAAGCATATAGATGTTATGATCCTCTCACTAGACAAATCATAGAATCTATTCATGTTAAATTCAATGAATTTGGAGATATTGATAAAGATAAGGAATATGACGATGATTTTGAATTGAAACCCGTTTTGGATGAAGATAATGATTCTTTTGATATGCATGAGATGAATGAGACACTAGAAATGTATGATCATATAGAGATGCATGATAACTTAGAAAATCATCAACCAAGATGGCATAGAGATCACCCACATGATCTCATCATAGGCGACATCACTCACGGTGTGCGACCACGTAGAAGAATCACTTCGGATGAAATAAATGAATTTCATGCTATGATTTCTGAAATTGAGCCCAAAAATGTCCATGATGCTTTGAGTGATTCATCTTGGATTGATGCTATGCATGACGAACTTAATCAATTCGTTAGAAATGATGTATGGGATTTAGTGCCACGACCACAAGATAAGACAATAATAGGCACAAAGTGGGTATTTAGGAACAAAATGAATGAAGAAGGAAAGGTCGTTAGAAATAAAGCAAGACTCGTAGCTCAAGGATACAATCAAGAAGAAGGAATAGACTACAATGAAACATTTGCACCCGTAGCACGTTTAGAAGCTATACGACTCTTACTTGCTATTGCTTGCATGAAAGATTTTAAATTGTATCAAATGGACGTCAAAAGTGCTTTTCTAAACGGATTCATACAAGAAGAAGTATACGTGAAGCAACCACCCGGTTTTGAAGATTTGAAACATCCAGATCACGTGTACAAACTAAAGAAGGCACTATATGGCCTAAAGCAAGCGCCAAGAGCATGGTATGATCGTTTTGCTACTTTCCTTTTAGAAAATAATTTTAAACGCGGTACTATAGATAGTACACTATTTTTGAAACAAGAAAAATCAGATTTACTTATAATCAAATCTACATAGATGACATTATTTTCGGATCTACCTCACATAGACTCGTTAAAGATTTTGAAAATTGTATGAAAGCTGAATTTGAAATGTCTATGGTTGGTGAACTCAATTATTTTCTTGGCTTGCAGATTAAGCAAACGAATAAAGGAATTCATATAAGCCAAGCTAAGTATGTAAATGACATGATCAAAAAGTATAATTTTGAAAATTTGAAACCCTCCCCCTTGCCTATGAGTGTCACTACTAAATTAGACAAAGACGAACATGGTAAAGATGTTGATAATGGATTATATCGATCTATGATAGGTTCTTTACTATATTTAACTGCTAGTAGGCCTGACATCATGTTTAGCGTATGCATGTGTGCTCGTTTTCAAAGTCAACCTAAGGTGTCACACTTAAATGCGGTAAAAAGAATATTCCGTTATATTAAGCACACGCCCACCTTAGGTATTTGGTATGATAAGGATTCTACATTTGACTTACATGCTTACACTGATGCAGATTATGGTGGCTGCAAGATAGATAGAAAAAGCACGAGCGGAACTTGCCAATTTATAGGAAATTCCCTTATTTCATGGTTTTCCAAAAAGCAAGCAAGTGTTGCTTTGTCCACTACTGAGGCTGAGTATATGGCTCTTAGCCTTTGTTGCACACAGTTGTTGTGGATAAAACAACAACTTTCGGACTTTGGAATTACCGTAAATAAAATTCCTATATATTGTGATAGTATGAGTGCAATAAATTTGTCTAAGAACCCCGTGTTACACTCTAAGGCTAAGCATATAGAAGTTCGCTATCACTTTCTTCGTGATCACGTTAACAATGGTAATATTGTTATAGATCACGTACGCACAGAATCACAAGTAGCGGATATATTTACAAAGGCCTTAAATCAAGCCACATATGAATCTCTTCGTTCTAAATTAGGCATGATTCCCGTTGATGTGATTTGATGTGATATTATTTGCTTTACTTTCCTTTTTGACAGGAATCTTTTGATTAACTTTCCAAATAAAGGGGGAGAGAGAAGCATGATTTAAGGGGGAGAGAGACACTGATTGATCTTAATTGATTTTAATTGCACAAATCAAGGGGGAGCCAGATTTGAAATTCGAAATTCAAATTTCAAATCTGTGCATAGTTCAAGGGGGAGAGATAGCACTTAAATCATGTACACGAGTTATTTTGAAAATCATCAAAAGGGGGAGATTGTAGAAATAAGAGGGTTTGAGTGATTTTAAAATAAGAAATTCGAATGCATATATATATACATATATGTAAACGTGCATGAGTGTACATGTATGCATGATAACTTGCCATTACTTGCCTTATTTATCTTATATATTATGTTGCCGTACTAACGAGCCATGAAGCATTAAAGCTTACGTCATATGGTAAACATTTGTTGTGGTTATACTATTTTCAGGTGCCACCATTAATGAACTAAATTAGTTCATTAAGTGAAGTACTTAGTTTGATAAACTAAGTAGTTCATTAAAGGAAGATTAATTTGGAAAAGGCACAAAGGCAACAAGGCCAAGGAAGGAAAGTTCTCTCCTCCTCCCCATCTTTAATTCACACGCACATATACATGTATTATACATATTTTCAGATTTTTTTAATAAAGGCACATACACATGTATTCCAACGTACTACCGACACGTTATATATTTTTCGTACGTACGTTAACGTCACACCACTATACGTAACTCATATTTATGAGTATATTCAGGTCTTATATCATATGATATAAGATATGGTGATGACAAATTAAATACGACACGATAAAAGGTTCTAAACCGAAATTTGTCGTATCGGGTGAATACCGAAACTTCGCCAACGTGTCACGTACTTGCCATAAATAAATGGCCAGCCCATATACATCAAAATATGATGTAAATTTCGTGCTACACATGACATATTCAGCCAAAAATACTTTCCATGTTGGCACACACAAATTACTCCACTTTAAGGCCAAAATGTGAAGATTCCAAGTTTAATTTTGTCACATGTTAATGGTACCACTTTAGACCAGCCAAGTGCTGAGATTTAAAGTATATATTATATATATTATGTATAACATAATATATATAACATGTGCAAAAGTTGGAATTTAAATTAGAGAAAAATCGGGTAATCGATAAATATCGAAAATTCGGTTTTCTACGCACATAACATGGAACGTTTTTCTTGAACATCATGTGACACGTATCTAGACACTTTTTATATATGATATACATCTTAAAGTGTTCTAGAAAATTAAATTAAGGGCTGATTGGAATATTACATGTGTGTATTATTAAATGTGCACTATTTTACAAAGTTAACAAAATTAAATTTCAGCACATGTATATACATCTTCCAACGCATATACAGCTGAGATAGAGCACATGTGGAGCCTTGTTGGCATATTGATTGGTCAAGGATCAATCATACAATGTTGGTGAATCAAAGAGAGAAGCTACAAAAGGTAAGAATTCAACATATATCTCTCTTATGTCACATGCTGAAAATTTCAGCATACTAACCTTAAAGTGGCCGATTTTATGGTGTTTAATGTGACCTATTTTGTTATCCTTTATTAGGTGATAGATTAGAAGAAGATATGGTAAGGGTTTGAATATTATTTAATTAAATAAATGATGATATGTTACAAGTTACATGCTGAAAAATTTCTCAGCATGTGTATGACTTAGCTGGCCGAATTCTAGCACTAAAATGTGTCCAAGTTCATCTTTTAATTGGTAGCAATACTTAACATATATTGTTGATTCATTTTTATGGTGAAAAATCAAAGAATAATGGGTATTATTTTGAAAGAAATGGAAGGTTGCACATGCTGAAAAATTCAGCATGGCAAGGAACATTATGGGCGATTTTTAGGTTTGAAAAGGGAAGGATTTGTTGGTCTTGCAATTTATGGTGTATCTCTTGACTTATGGTATGATTTTATGATTGATATTGGCACATGTTTAAAGTGTTAATCTCAGATTTTTTCCATGTCATCATGTTGACAACATTGAGCCAATAAAGAGGTGCCAAGTAAGCAAAGACTAAATGATGATCCAATAGAATGATGCCAAGCAAGCAAGGCATTGTCACAATGATGTCTTACACTCTCTCAAGCACTTAAAAGGAAATATTCAAGAGGGGAGAAGGCTCCTAAGGGACGACTGCCACAATTAAAAAGAAGAAGAGGAGAGCAAACAAAAAGAACAACAAGCATTGCATTCTAAAGAGATCAAATAGCCAAGCTCTTCTTCTCCTACATCTTCTTTCTTTCTCTTTTCTTGTAAAGCCTATTGTATTCATATTCTTTCAATCTTGAATAGGCTTGAGATAAAACACCATTCATACATCTTTGTAAAAGATTGATCAATGTGTGATCAATCTTCATTCTAGCGAGGTGGTGGTGTTCGTGTGAATTGTACTTGACATACAAGGTTTGTAAAGGGTTGGAGTTAGGTGTAACTCTATCAACCCTGCGGTAAGGTGTACTACGTGTGTGTGATTAGTGTGAACCAAGGAAGGTGTTCCTTGAAGACTGGAGTAGGTTGTTTATAACCGAACCAGTATAAAATTCTCGGTGCAATTTACTTTCAGCATTTACTTTTCAGTTTCTGCACTGTTTATCCGTTTTGTTCACGTTCTTAAAAATAGTAAACGATTTCCAAAAATTATAAAAATTTCCAGAAACATACTCACACGTTCTAGGGTTAATTTGGCAGAAGTTTCAACCCTTTTGGACAAGTATAAGTCAGTTAAACATCAAAAGTTCTGAGACTAGTGCAGTCTGATTTTCAGACTTACAAAGGTTGAGACTTTGAGTGTATTTGACCTACTTCCCAAAAGAATTTTCCAAAAATGTTTCAACCCATTAAAATATAGTATATAAAGAGTTAGTGGTCTAATTTTCAGATCATTTGGACATTCACACAAATAGGAATTAATTTTTCAAAACCATCTACCGTTTCTGGCAGATTTGCACAATCTGAGTACCAACGGTTTTTGAAGGGGTTAAAGGTTGAATTTTGATTTGACATTTTTAAGGGACCCTCATAACATTTGAGGCTAAGTTCTCTCAAAATTGCATAATTTTTGGAGACCTCTAACCTAGTTTTAAAAACGTTTTAAAACTGGTCCTGAAAACAGAATCTGTTTTCAGAACTTGAATTGGTTAGGTTTAAAGAAATTTTAAAAACCATATTTTCCGCACCATCTATTCAACCCCCTCCTTCTAGTGGTGCCTTGCAGATCCTACACAAAGTAGAATGGATTGAAGATGAACCTAGGGTTCCTTACCCGTAAGACGTGCCAGAGATGGAGGGCCTAGGAGACCTGACGAGATTATTGTGATGGATGAACTTTTTATGATGTTGTGATGGAAACAATTACTTATGAGAATTTTCGTACTTTATGATTTGGGTTGTAAAACTGATGATGATTTCGTAGACGTTTTAATTTAAAGTTTTTATTCTTCTACGGTTTCGCTTGCTTGTTGACATGTAAGCATGAAAGTCCATGTAGTTTATCATGGACTACGACATGTTATGGATCGACGCCTGGTACTCTCCGTAGTGAAGTATGGTGGGCGCACCGTATCCTGCTGGGCCAGAGTGCGAGGCGCTATACCAGGCGTCAATCTATAATATGTCTTAATCCATATCAAAGTATATGGACCTTCAGACTTACACATCAACAAGTAATCGAAACCGAGGCAGAATAAAAACTTTCAAAATAAAAACGTCTAAACATCCATCATAAGTCGTACAAACATGTTCACAAAATGCGGAAATCCAAAAGTCAATGTTTCCAACACAAGTTCATAAATAATTCATCAATCATGACCATCATGGAAAAAACCCTTAAGTCGTCCTTCTTTCACTCTTCTATGGATAGGGAACCCTAGGCTCATCCTCGATCCACTCGACCCTATTTCCTGCGGGTTCTGGGTAGAAAAATAATGGGTGAGTGACAACGTCACCAACAAGTAAACCATAAATAATCATGAATTAAATGGAAAGTACATACAAGAACAAAACCCCAAAAATTTTTGGTTTAGTAACATACCTGACCTTCCATCCAATATCCGTAAGTAACAAGCTCATAACTTATTAAAAATCATAACTTAGGAGATATCAAGTCATGACATCTTAGCCTAAGTAACAATGTACCAAATATTCGATGAACCATTAAATGCAACATGCATGAGTATGCACATGTGATGCATCATGATTAAAATGAGGATAAGTTATTCCGTTCTTTCTTTCAAAACATCATCGTCAATAAAAACAAGAGTGTTCAGATCTATTCTATTCGGATCTAAGGCGATCATATTCTTCCCTTTGAATCTATTATTTCCGGATCTAAAAATGGTCACATCATCAATCTTAGTCATCAGGTCTATTCTCTCCGGGCCTGTACAGTCATAATCGTCATAATCAGGTCTATGCTCTCCGGGCTTGTACAGTCATAATCATCATAATCAGGTCTATTCTCTCCGGTCCTGTACGGTCATAATCATCATAATCAGGTCTATTCTCTCCGGGCCTGAACGGTCATAATCATCAGATCAATTAACCCTGGATCTGGAATGGGTTAAGCTGGCCAGAAATAAATGGTACCAATGGAAAGCGTTTTTTTCAAAACCGAATCTTTTCTTTAAAAAAACTCTTTTTCATTATTTTTTTTCACAAAATCAGTTTCATGAATCATGTAAGTGACGATGATGCAATGTATGACATGTACCATGCAATTTGTGACATAATGCATCACATACATACAAGTACGATCTTATTCTTTAGGCTGGAAAAAATCCCAGAATTATCGTTATGTTTGCACGGCCTCAAAACCTCATATTTTAAGCCCATTATCATGATTTCTTGACATACGTATGCATAAGGGTGCCTTTTCTAATTGCCATAAAAATTTTGTAACGTTTCGAGGCATGTAAGACCCTTAAGCTATTAAATCACCAAACAGAGTACTGCTGAATTCAGCAGTGCAGCACCCCACTTTTACCTTTCTTTCAAGCCCGATAAGTCTTATTTAATTTGGCCAAAACTTGGAAAATACCTCAAACATACCAAGAATTCATGTTCATAAGGCCAAGCTGTTCAAACTGGTCTATACCGCAAGAACGAAGTCTCCCAACTAGTTTCGTAATTCGGCCCAGTTTTCTAGTTTCGTAGTGTTCACTTAATTTCAGTAGTTACCCCTTAAACTTATAATTTCAAGATGATTAATTTACATAGACATGCTCATCTATATCCTAAGTAATTGTCATAAAATTTCCGGAGTAATATAATAACTTTTAAAGGGTCATTTACTCACTTTTCTAGAAACGGGTACATGCTGATTCTGGAGTGGCCAGTTTGGCTTCAAATTTTATTGTGCCCAAACCGTAAGTACTTTTTCGAAAATTACAACTCACAGACTTAGTAAACACATAAGGCTAGTATCCTACCAAAAATCAGCCCATTTGCATATTTCTAAGGTCCATTTTCGGGCAAATCAATAAGTCACTTAAATTCTGTCCAGTCCAGTGATTTCAGCTTGACCGGTTTTACTAAAAATTCCATTAAGGACAAACCATAACTTCTTTTACCAAAATTTCAACTCTCATATTTACCATACACATAGGGCTAGTATCATGCTAAAAATTAGCTTAATCGAATGCTTCTAAGATCCCTTTTTAGGTCATACAAAACATCACATTATTCTGCCATGTTCCAGTGATTTCCATTTTTGTCACTTTTCTTGATAAAATGTACGAACAAAGATTATTCTTCAAGGATGGCTTACTAACCATCACATGCACTTCTTAACATAACATACGAGTTCTAATATACTTTTAAAGCCATATAAAATTCCTCTAAAAACAGTTTTGGAAATTACATAAAGCACACTTCGATAATGCACATTTTGTACATAATCAAGTCTATTCTTGGCACATCTAGTTTGTATGCCCTATACCCCCAAAACAGCCCGTTTCATACACATGCAGGGGCTTAAATTCCATTTTCATAATAAACATATTACACCGAAGTCATATGACATCAAAGCATTCAACTTATATGCATCCTTTACCCCACAAGTCACCTTCCTTCACAAGAATATTATTCTGCCCATCCTTTTCATCCAACCGTCCCCCTTCCATATTAAAGGAGAGAGCTTTACCATATTTATGCATCATATTCATACTCAAAGGGGCAAAGGATCCATCTTTGAAGAAATCTCATACATGCAAGTCACTTTTCTTAAGGAAATCCAAAATCTTCATGCTTCAAGCTTAACATTTTCCATCTAAGATTAAATCTTAGTAATAACTAGACATTCAAGCACATACTTTCACACACAAGTCAAGAATATTTATAGTGTACTTGCTGTAGGATCTGCAAGGCACCACTAGAAAGGGGGGGTTGAATAGATGGTGCGGAAAGTGTGGTTTTTAAAATTTCTTTAAACTTGAACAATTCAAGTTCTGAAAACAGATTCTGTTCAGAAAACAGATTCTGTTTTCAGGACCAGTTTTAAAACGTTTTTAAAACTAGGTTAGAGGTCTCCAAAAATTATGCACTTTTGAGAGAACTTAGCCTCAGATGTTATGAGGGTCCCCTAAAAATTTCAAATTAAAATTCAACCTTTAACCCCTTCAAAAACCATTTGTAATCAGATTGTGCGAATCTGCCAGAAACGGTAGTCTGTTTTGAAAACTTTATTCCTATTTGTGTGAACGTCCAAATGCTCTGAAACTTTGACCACTAACTCCTTATATACTGTATTTAAGTGGGTTGAAACAGTTTTGCAAACTTCTTTTGGAAAGTAGGTCAACTACAATCAAAGTCTCAACCTTTGCAAGTCTGAAAATCAGACTGCACTAGTCTCAGAGCTTTTGATGTTTGATTGACATATACTTATCCAAAAGGGTTGAAACTTGTTCCAAATTAACCCTAGAATGTGTGAGTATATTTCTGGAAATTTTCGTGATTTTTGAAATTCGTTAACTATTTTTACGAATGCAAACAAGAAGGATAATCAGTGTAGTAACTGAAAAGTAAATGCAGAAAGTAAATGGCACCAAGAATTTTATACTGGTTCGGTTATAAACAACCTACTCCAGTCTTCAAGGAACACCTTCCTTGGTTCACACTAATCACACACACGCAGTACACCTTACCACAGGGTTGATAGAGTTACACCTAACTCCAACCCTTTACAAACCTTGTATGACGAGTACAATTCACACGAACACCACCACCTCGCAAGAATGAAGATTGATCACACCTTGATCAATCTTTTACAAAGATATATAATGAGTGGTGGTCTATGTCAAGCCTATTCAACATTGAAGAATATGAATACAATAGGCTTACAAGAAAAGAGAAAGAAAGAGGATGTAGAAGAAGAAGAGCTAGGCTTTTTGATCACTTTTGATTTGCAATGCTTGTTCTTGTTTTTGTTTGCTCTCTTCTTTCCTTTTAACATGGTCCAGCCGTCCCCTTGGGTAGCCTCCCCCTCTTGAAAATTATCTTTTAAGTCCTTGAGAGAGTGTAAGACATCATTGTGACAATGTCTTGCTTACTTGGCATCTTCTTATTGGATGATCATTTAAGCTTCGCTTACTTGGCACCTTCTTATTGGATGAATGTTGTCATCATTGATTATTTGGAAATATCTGAGAATTTCACTTAAACATGTGCCAAAAATCATCACAAAATAACTTCCATAAATCATAAGATATATCACATAAATTGCAAGATAAAAATCCTTCCCATCTTAATGCAACAATCGGCCAACTAGTGATATTGCCATGCTGAAAATTCAGCATGTGCATCATTTAATTTTGTTCAAAATAATGCCCAATTTACCTTGATTTTTTTTAAAAATTGAATCACCAAGTTATGGTAAGTATTGCTATCACATAAGAAATGAACTTGGACACCATTTAGCTCATATGTTCGGCCACCACAAATTGTACACATGCTGAAAAATTTTCAGCATGTGTGATATATAAAATATCACTCTTTATTAATTTAAATAATATTCAAATCATTTCCATTTCTTCTTCCAATCAATCACATAATAAAAGATGATGAAATATATCACATTCAATGTCATAAAATCGGCCACCCTATGTTTAGCATGCTGAAATTTTCAGCATGTGATATAAGAGAGATATATTTTGAATTCTTACCATTTGTAGCTTCTCTCTTCAATTCACCAACATTGTATGATTGATCCTTGACCAATCAATATGCCAACAAGGCTCCAAATAAGCTCCATCTCAGCTGTAGATGGCGTTGGAAATGATTGTGCATGTGCTGAAATTTATTTTTGCTAACTTTGTAAAATAATGCACATTTAATAATACACACATGTTATATTCCAATCAGCCCTTAATTTAATTTTCTAGAACACTTTAAGATGTATATCATATGTAAAAAGTGTCTAGATACGTGTCACATGATGTACCAAAAACATTCCATGTGTTGTGTGCGTAGAAAACCGAATTTTCGATATTTATCGATTACCCGATTTTTCTATAATTTAAATTCCAACTTTTGCACATGTTATATATATTATGTTATACATAATATATATAATATATACTTTAAATCTCAGCACTAGGCTGGTCTAAAGTGGTACCATTAACATGTGACAAAATTAAACTTGGAATCTTCACATTTTGGCCTTAATGTGGGGTGATTTGTGTGTGCCAACATGGAAAGTACTTTTGGATGATTTTTCAGTGATGTGCACGAAATTTACATCAAATTTTGATGTATAAAGGCTGGCCATTTATTTATGGCAAGTATTCGCCCGATACGACAAATTTCGGTTTAGAACCTTTTATCGTGTCGTATTTGATTTGTCATCACCATATCTTATATCATATGATATAAGACCTGAATATACTCATAAATATGAGTTAAGTATAGTTGTGTGACGTTAACGTACGTACGTAAAATATATAACGTCTCGGTAGTACGTTGGAATACATGTGTATGTGCCTTTTTCAAAAATTCTGAAAATATATGTAATGTATATACATATATATATATGGCGTGTGTAATTAAGGATGGGAGGAGGAGAGAACTTTCCTTCCTTAGCTTTGTTGCCTTTGCGCCTTTTCCAAATGTGGCTTCCTTTAATGAACTACTTAGTTTATTAAACTAAGTACTTCACTTAATGAACTAGTTTAGTTCATTAATGGTGGCACCTGAAAATAGTATAAACACAACGAATGCTTGCCATATGATTTAAGCTTTAACGCTTCATGGCTCGTTAGTATGGCAACATAATATATAAGCTAAATAAGGCAAGTAATGCCAAAATGTCATGCATACATGTACACGTTTATATATATATATATATATATGCATTTAAGTCACTTATTTTGAAATCACTCAAACCCCCTTATCTCTACAATCTCCCCCTTTTGATGATTTTCAAAATAACTTATGCACATGATTTAAATGCTATCTCTCCCCCTTGAAACATGCACAAATTTGAAATTTGAATTTCGAATTTCAAATCCGGCTCCCCCTTGATTTGTGCAATTAGTATCAATTAGTCTCTCTCTCCCCCTTAAATCATGCTTTTCTCTCCCCCTTTATTTTGGAAATGAAATCAAAAGATTCCTGTGAAAAAGAAAAGTAAATCAAATCACGTCAAATCAAATCATATCAACGGGAATCATTCCTAATTTAGAACGAAGAGATTCATACGTGCCTTGATTTAAGGCTTTTGTAAAGATATCCGCTACTTGTGCTTCTGTGCGTACGTGATCTATGACAATATCACCATTGTTTACGTGATCACGAAGAAAGTGATAGCGTACTTCTATATGCTTAGCCTTAGAATGTAACACGGGATTCTTAGACAAATTTATGGCACTCATACTATCACAATATATAGGAATTTTATTTACGTTAATTCCAAAGTCCGAAAGTTGTTGTTTTATCCACAACAACTGTGTGCAACAAAGGCTAAGAGCCATGTACTCAGCCTCAGTAGTGGACAAAGCAACACTTGCTTGCTTTTTGGAAAACCATGAAATAAGGGAATTTCCTATAAATTGGCAAGTTCCGCTCGTGCTTTTTCTATCTATTTTGCAGCCACCATAATCTGCATCAGTGTAAGCATGTAAGTCAAATGTAGAATGCTTATCGTACCAAATTCCTAAGGTGGGCGTGTGCTTAACATATCGGAATATTCGTTTTACTGCATTGAAGTGAGACACCTTAGGTTGACTTTGAAAACGTGCACACATGCATACACTAAACATGATATCAGGCCTACTAGCAGTTGAATATAGCAAAGAACCTATCATTGATCGATATAATCCATTATCAACGTCTTTACCATGTTTGTCTTTGTCTAATTTAGTAGTGACACTCATAGGGGTGGGGGATGGTTTCAAATTTTCAAAATTAAACTTTTTAATCATGTCATTAACATATTTTGCTTGGCTTATATGAATCCCTTTACTCGTTTGCTTAATCTGCAAGCCAAGAAAATAATTAAGTTCACCAACCATAGACATTTCAAATTCAGATTTCATGCAATTTTCAAAATCTTTAACAAGTCCATGTGAGGTAGATCCGAAAATAATGTCATCAACATAGATTTAGATAATAAGTAAGTCCGATTTTTCTTGTTTCAAAAATAGTGTACTATCTATAGTACCACGTTTAAAATCATTTTCTAAAAGAAAAGTAGCAAACGGTCATACCATGCTCTCGGTGCTTGCTTTAGCCCATACAGTGCCTTCTTTAGTTTGTACACGTGATCTGGATGTTTCAAATCTTCAAAACCGGGTGGTTGTCTTCACATATACTTCTTCTTTTATGAATCCGTTTAGGAAAGCACTTTTTACGTCCATTTGATACAATTTAAAATCTTTCATGCAAGCAATAGCAAGTAGTAGTCGTATAGCTTCTAGACGTGCTACGGGTGCGAATGTTTCATCGTAGTCAATTCCTTCTTCTTGATTATATCCTTGTGCTACAAGTCTCGCTTTATTTCTAACAACCTTTCCTTCTTCATTCATTTTATTCCTAAATACCCACTTTGTGCCTATTATAGTCTTATCTTGTGGACGTGGCACTAAATCCCATACATCGTTTCTAACAAATTGATTAAGTTCGTCATGCATAGCATCAATCCAAGAAGAATAACTCAAAGCATCATGCACATTTTTGGGCTCAATTTCAGAAATCATAGCATGAAATTCATTTATTTCATCCAAAGTAATTCTTCTACGTGGTCGCACACCGTGAGTGAGGTCGCCTATGATGAGATCATGTGGGTGATCTCTATGCCATCTTGGTTGATTATTTTCTAAGTTATCATGCATTTCTATGTGATCATGCATTTCTAGTGTGTCATTCATATCATGCATATCAAAAGAATCATCATTTTCATTCAACACGGGTTTCAATTCAAAATCATCTTCTTATTCCTTATCTTTATCAATCTCACCAACTTCATTGAATTTCACATGAATAGATTCCATGATTTGTCTAGTGAGAGGATCATAACATCTATATGCCTTCGAATTTATAGAATATCCAACAAAAATGCACTCAATTAATTTGGATTCAAATTTGTCTAAATTATCTTTTGTATTTAGAACAAAACATTTGCATCCAAACACACGAAAATAGTTAATCTTTGGCATGCGATCATTTAAAATCTCATAAGGCGCCTTTTTTATTTTCTTTCTTATAGATAAGCGATTTACATTATAGCATGCACAATTTACGGCTTCCGCCCACAGAAATCTAGGCAATTTATTTTCGCATAGCATAGTCCTAGCGATTTCTTGTAATGTACGATTCTTTCTTTCTACTACTCCAATTAATTGTGGAGTTCTAGGTGGCGAAAACTCATGCTTAATTCCTTTTTCTTCGCAAAACAAAATCATCTCTTTGTTTTTAAACTCACCGCCTCTATCACTTCTTATCTTTTTCATATTTACACCGTATTGACTTTCAAGTTGTTTAATCAATTTTGCAATTTCAATGGCGCTATCATCCTTATGTGCAAGAAATAAAGTCCAAGTATAACGAGAAAAGTCATCAACAATTACGCATGCATAGTGGCGCCCACCAAGGCTTGTAGTGCGACTAGGACCAAACAAATCTATATGCAGTAGTTCTAATATTCTCGTCGTGCTTATTTCATTTTTTGGCTTAAGTGACTCACGTGTTTGTTTGCCTTTTATGCAAGATTCACACAACTAAAAGTTGTCTAAATCAAGCGTAGGCAATCCCCGTACTAGGTTCTTTCGTTGAAGTTTTTCTAGTGTGAAAATGCCAATGTGTCCTAAACGTCTATGCCATAAATTCACATTGGGTTCATTTGACATAAAACACTTAACTTTAGCGTCTACTACATCATCCATAGATAGCGTAAAAATATTGCCTTCTCGTTTTTCTTTTAAAACGGTTTCTCCATTTTTATTTATTATGTTGCAATAAGGGTGAGTAAAACACACATTAAAACCATTGTCAACAAATTGAGAAATGCTAAGAAGATTGTAGGATAAGTTGCTTACCAAATTTACGTTGGAGATTTGGAGAGTGTTTGGATTTCCAATAGTACCTTTTCCGATGATCTTGCCTTCGTTGTTGTCTCCAAAGGTCACGGATCCGCCTTTTGTGACCTTCTTTAGTTTTGTGAATAGGCTCGGGTCACCCGTCATGTGTCTCGAGCATCCACTATCAAGGAACCACTTTATAGATGTATCTTTTGATGTGTGGGCTCCCTGCAATGTGCAAAGGTGATTTAGGTACCCTTTTAACTTTGGGTCCTTTCGAGTTAGTTAATCACCTCTTGGTAAAAGTACCTTTCGGTACCCATACTTGGGTGATCCTTCTCGGTCTATCAAATGGCAAGAGTGTAGATGAAGGTGCGATATAGTAGACATGTGGTGCATGCTCTTTGGGCCTTTGCCCAAGGACTCCTCTATACTCACTAAATGAAGGACGTTTTTGATATGTCCTTGTATGTGTGTGTAGTGCGTGGATGATATGAATTTCGTGTATGCATTGTTCTTTTCTTTTCATATCTATATGGTACAAAGTTATATTTCGCATGATATGAAGAAGAAGTGGGGCGTGATGAGGAAAGGGGCGCTTTTTGCGTCATCTTATACGCCACTTGCGGCTTAGGGGTGTCTACTTTCTTAGACACAACAAACTTGGTTGGTTTGATTGATACTTCGTTAGTATCAACGTATCCCAGTCCAGTTTTGTCGCTGTCATGCTTTTGTGATAATATGATGCGATGCAACATGTTGGACCCTGTATCAAACTGTTTCATCATTTTCTCTAAATCGGTATTCCTTGATTTCAAATTTGAAATCTCGGATTTCATTTCATTATTTTGAGTGGTTAATGATGAAATCTCTGTTTTTAATGCAGTAATGACGCATGATGACTCTTTCTTTGAATCGCTTAATTGAGCGACAAGATTCTCGTTAGAAGATTCTAACAGTTTCTTGTCTTCAATTAATCGTCTCTTTTCCTTAGCGAGAGTCTTGGTGAATTTATGCAATTCTAGATACTGACTAAAAAGATCATCATAAGAATGTTCAGAGTCAGAGTCAGAATCAGATGATACCTCATTAGATGCTTTGGATGCAAAGCACACTTGTGCAGTCTCCTCTTCGGTCTCAGTTTCAGAATCTGATGAATCACTCCAGGTGGAGGCCTTTAGAGCACGTTTCCTTTGTTTGGGTTCTGGGACGAGTCTATTTTTGTTCCGCTCCTTGTCAGGGGATTTAGTAGTTTGCTTTTCTTTATTTGGGCAGTCATATGATAAGTGTCCGAGTTTGCCACATTCATAACATTTAACGTCTTTATCGTTTGACTTGTTCTTATTTCTCTTAGTCGTAGTGCCCTTATTTTTGTTTCTAAATGACCTTCTCATAAATTTTCTCAATCCTTTAGCCAATAGAATTAGGTCATCATTATCCGATTCGGAATCACTATCATCTACGTGATCGGAGGGAGGGGAGACGTATTCATTTGATTTAAAAGCAATGGCTTTACTTTGTTTGGATGATTCCGATTTCCGTATGATGAGTTTATTTTCATAAACTTTAAGTGATCCGATTAGTTCTTCCATCTTTATTGATTTAGTTTCCTTGCTTTCTTCTATCGCGGTCAATTTAGGGTCCCATTCAGAAGGAAGGCTTCGTAGGACTTTCTGTACCTTTTCCTGCGTAGTAAAAGCCTTACCAAGAGACTCAAGAGAGTTGTAGATGTTAGTCAAACGAAGATCCATATCTACAATAGACTCATTGGGCAATAATTTAAATGACTCAAGTGTGGACATAAACATGTTAATTTTTGACTCTTTCACTTGACTCGTGCCTTCGTGTTTCATTTCTAGTATCCTCCACATTTCTTGTGCACTCGAACAGTTTGACACATAACTAGACTCACTTTTACTTAATCCGTTTAGAAGCAATTGCATAGCCCTAGCATTCATACTAAGTTTCTTTTTATCATCACTCGTATATTCTTGTCTAGTTTTAACAACTTCTAATGTGACTCCATCTACGGTGGATACCTTAGATGGGACATAAGGACCATCTTCAATGATTGACCAAAGATCTATATCTATAGCCATAAGAAAAAGCTTCATTCTAAGTTTCCACTGAATAAACGACTCACCGTCAAAAAGTGGAGGCCTTTGGCTCGACATACCTTCTTGCTCGGTTTTGAGATTTGTGGTTGTCATCTCACTGAATCGTTGGATTCCTTGAAGTGAGTGTTCCTGCGCTCTGATACCACTTGTAGGATCTGCAAGGCACCACTAGAAGGGGGGGGGGTTGAATAGATGGTGCGGAAAGTGTGGTTTTTAAAATTTCTTTAAACTTGAGCAATTCAAGTTCTTAAAACAGATTCTGTTTTCAGGACCAGTTTTAAAACGTTTTTAAAACTAGGTTAGAGGTCTCCAAAAATTATGAAATTTTGAGAGAACTTAGCCTCAGATGTTATGAGGGTCCCTTAAAAATTTCAAATTAAAATTCAACCTTTAACCCCTTCAAAAACCGTTGGTAATCAGATTGTGCGAATCTGCCAGAAACGGTAGTCGGTTTTGAAAATTTATTCCTATTTGTGTGAACGTCCAAATGCTCTGAAAATTTGACCACTAACTCCTTATATACTATATTTATGTGGGTTGAAACCGTTTTGCAAACTTCTTTTGGGAAGTGGGTCAACTACAATCAAAGTCTCAACCTTTGCAAGTCTGAAAATCAGACTGCACTAGTCTCAGAACTTTTGATGTTTGATTGACTTATACTTATCCAAAAGGGTTGAAACTTGTGCCAAATTAACCCTAGAATGCGTGAGTATATTTTTGGAAATTTTCGTGATTTCTGAAATTCGTTAACTATATTTACGAATGCGAACAAGAAGGATAATCAGTGTAGTAACTGAAAAGTAAATGCAGAAAGTAAATGGCACCAAGAATTTTATACTGGTTCGGTTATAAACAACCTACTCCAGTCCTCAAGGAACACCTTCCTTGGTTCACACTAATCACACACACGCAGTACACCTTACCACAGAGTTGATAGAGTTACACCGAACTCCAACCCTTTACAAACCTTGTATGACGAGTACAATTCACACAAACACCACCACCTCGCAAGAATGAAGATTGATCACACCTTGATCAATCTTTTACAAAGATATATAATGAGTGGTGGTCTATGTCAAGCCTATTCAACATTGAAGAATATGAATACAATAGGCTTACAAGAAAAGAGAAAGAAAGAGGATGTAGAAGAAGAAGAGCTAGGCTTTTTGATCACTTTTGATTTGCAATGCTTGTTCTTGTTTTTGTTTGCTCTCTTCTTTCTATTTAACATGGTCCAGCCGTCCCCTTGGGTAGCCTCCACCTCTTGAAAATTATCTTTTAAGTCCTTGAGAGAGTGTAAGACATCATTGTGACAATGTCTTGCTTACTTGGCATCTTCTTATTGGATGATCATTTAAGCTTCGCTTACTTGGCACCTTCTTATTGGATGAATGTTGTTATCATTGATGACTTGGAAAAATCTGAGAATTTCACTTAAACATGTGCCAAAAATCATCACAAAATAACTTCCATAAATCATAAGATATATCACATAAATTGCAAGATAAAAATCCTTCCCATCTTAATGCAAAAATCGACCAACTAGTGATATTGCCATGCTGAAAATTCAGCATGTGCATCATTTAATTTTGTTCAAAATAATGCCCAATTTACCTTGATTTTTTTTAAAAATTGAATCACCAAGTTATGGTAAGTATTGCTATCACATAAGAAATGAACTTGGACACCATTTAGCTCATATGTTCGGCCACCACAAATTGTACACATGCTGAAAAATTTTCAGCATGTGTGATATATAAAATATCACTCTTTATTAATTTAAATAATATTCAAATCATTTCCATTTCTTCTTCCAATCAATCACATAATAAAAGATGATGAAATATATCACATTCAATGTCATAACATCGGCCACCCTATGTTTAGCATGCTGAAATTTTCAGCATGTGATATAAAAGAGATATATTTTGAATTCTTACCATTTGTAGCTTCTCTCTTCAATTCACCAACATTGTATGATTGATCCTTGACCAATCAATATGCCAACAAGGCTCCAAATAAGCTCCATCTCAGCTGTAGATGGCGTTGGAAATGATTGTGCATGTGCTGAAATTTATTTTTGCTAACTTTGTAAAATAATGTACATTTAATAATACACACATGTTATATTCAAATCAGCCCTTAATTTAATTTTCTAGAACACTTTAAGATGTATATCATATGTAAAAAGTGTCTAGATACGTGTCACATGATGTACCAAAAACATTCCATGTGTTGTGTGCGTAGAAAACCGAATTTTCGATATTTATCGATTACCCGATTTTTCTATAATTTAAATTCCAACTTTTGCACATGTTATATATATTATGTTATACATAATATATATAATATATACTTTAAATCTCAGCACTAGGCTGGTCTAAAGTGGTACCATTAACATGTGACAAAATTAAACTTGGAATCTTCACATTTTGGCCTTAATGTGGGGTGATTTGTGTGTGCCAACATGGAAAGTACTTTTGGATGATTTTTCAGTGATGTGCACGAAATTTACATCAAATTTTGATGTATAAAGGCTGGCCATTTATTTATGGCAAGTATTCGCCCGATACGACAAATTTCGGTTTAGAACCTTTTATCGTGTCGTATTTGATTTGTCATCACCATATCTTATATCATATGATATAAGACCTGAATATACTCATAAATATGAGTTAAGTATAGTTGTGTGACGTTAACGTACGTACGTAAAATATATAACGTCTCGGTAGTACGTTGGAATACATGTGTATGTGCCTTTTTCAAAAATTCTGAAAATATATGTAATGTACATATATATATATATGGCGTGTGTAATTAAGGATGGGAGGAGGAGAGAACTTTCCTTCCTTAGCTTTGTTGCCTTTGCGCCTTTTCCAAATGTGGCTTCCTTTAATGAACTACTTAGTTTATTAAACTAAGTACTTCACTTAATGAACTAGTTTAGTTCATTAATGGTGGCACCTGAAAATAGTATAAACACAACGAATGCTTGCCATATGATTTAAGCTTTAACGCTTCATGGCTCGTTAGTATGGCAACATAATATATAAGCTAAATAAGGCAAGTAATGCCAAAATGTCATGCATACATGTACACGTTTATATATATATATATGCATTTAAGTCACTTATTTTGAAATCACTCAAACCCCCTTATCTCTACACTTGCCGCTTCAAGCTTAAACCTTTCCTTAGCTTGGAAAATGAAGTGAAGTCTCCCTCCTCTTCACATATACCCCGCGGTTTTGGAGGAGGAAAAAGAACAAATGTTAGTCATTATCTTAAGCGAAAGATAAAACCAAATGGAGGCTAGATTGCCTTACCAAGATGAAGCTTGAATGGTGTTCAAACCTCTAAGAAGCTAGTACCACTTAAGAGCTTGAAAGCTTGAACCTAGTGACCATGGGGCTACAGTTTTTGAACAAGAAAGAGTAGCAATGTGAGCTTCACTCAATGAAAGATATAAAATTCTCTTAAGGACTTTAGGGTGCACTTACCTAGAGGATTCTTGAGGCTTGAAGGTGAAAAGCATCTTGGCCTTCTTGGCTCAAGTTAGCCGTGTACCCTAAGGGAAAAGAGAGGGAAGTCTCTTGCTCCTTGTGAATTCTTGAGGGTTGAGAGTAAGAGTGTTTTAGAGTTTTTTGGAGAGAAATTTTTCTTCACTAGGCTAAGTGGTTTAGCCGTTGGAAAGCAAGAGGGAAGAAGGAGGTTATCTTGGCATGGTTAGGCTAATTAGAGTTAATTAACTTGAACTACTTTATCCAACCAAGGTTACTTTAATGCTAACTTGGGTTAGTTTATTCAACTAGGGTTACTTTAATGCTAACTTGGGTTACTTTAGTCTTGTGGTTAACATAAAGTAACCATAGTAAGATTTGAAAGGCTTCTTGGTTATTCCATGGAGGGAAATCCGGCGGGTAGGGTATTTAGTAGCCATTCCATGCTTAAGTCACTTTCCAGTTGTGTTTAATGGAAAGCTATTTGGGTAGTTGCCCCCTTTTTATTAATTATTTTCCCTTTTTTCTTGATTTAAAATGAAATTAGGAAAATCTTGAATCCTCTTGGAATCATGGGGCCGAAAATTAGTGAGGGTTGGGGAAAATTGCCCCACTACTTAAAAATCTTTAATTGCTATTTGGGCTTGTCTTAAGAAGGCCCTTAAGATTAACCTCCTTATAATTTGAAAAAAACCCTTTAAGGCCCTTTTTAAGCCTTGTGGTCGAAAACTCTTAGGCCCTTGGGGTGAATTGGCCCCCTTCACATGGTCCATAATTTATGCTTGACTAATTATAATATTTGCTTTATCAAAATATAACAAAAGAAGCAATAATAAAACTTAGTAAAATGTACTTGAAGGATGCAACTTCATTAATTCACTTTTACAAGTCTTCAAGTACAATATGACTTTTTGTTGGGTACAACAACAGGCAACCTACCTCAATTAGAGATCAAAGAATGAAAATAGAGAAGAAATTGAATTGACTTGGGGAAGAGTGGCTAGCTTCTTCAATTTCTCCTTAACA
Source organism: Eustoma russellianum (assembly GCA_036186865.1). NCBI lineage: Eukaryota > Viridiplantae > Streptophyta > Magnoliopsida > Gentianales > Gentianaceae > Eustoma > Eustoma russellianum. Next base: position 25,731,241 of record AP025064.1, on the reverse strand, counting down.
TCCCCCCTTTTTTTAATTAGATCAGGAGTTGGGGAAAGAGGGGTGGGAAAACAACAGATAGAAAATGAAAGGGGGAAAGAATGATGGGGGAGTGAAATAGGAGAAATTAGGGGAAAATGGGGGTGATAGAGGGATTTAAGGGGGGAATGAGAGATTTAAGAAGTTGGGATAAGATTTTTTGGTTTTATTTTAGTTTCTTTTTTTCTCTCCATATTATAACACAACCATCATTCTTTTATCCTCTCCCAACCATTCCACTTCTTTCATTTTCCCTCCTTTCCTCTCTTTCCCTCTTGGCCGAAAATTGCCTATTAGAATTAGAATATTCTCTCTTTCTTCCACACTTCACATCCTACTACATTCTCAACACCTTCTTCTTCCTTCAATCAAGAGAAAAACAACTCTCCAATTCTCGTTTTTCTTCGCTCAAAGCATTCGTTACAACATCCTCCCTAGTTTGGATACCAAAACCGTGGGTAAGGGAGGCTTAAGGAGCAAGAGAAAACAAGGTAAGAACACAATCTATTATAGATTATTCATCTTCCATTTATCCATTTCTATGGTTGCACACTAGCTCTCCATTTCTTGCCCAAAACCATGGGTTCATAGGGGAGAAAAAGAAGAGGTTTCTTCAAGCCAAGTGAGGGAACCTTCACTTATATTAAAGGTCAAGTCATGGGGCCGAAAATTAGTGAGGGTTGGGGAAAATTGCCCCACTACTTAAAACTCCTTAATTGCTATTTGGGCTTGTCTTAAGAAGGCCCTTAAGATTAACCTCCTTATAATTTGAAAAAACACTTTAAGGCCCTTTTCAAGCCTTGTGGCCGAAATGTCTTAGGCTCTTGGGGTGAATTGGCCCCCTTCACATGGTCCATAATTTATGCTTGACTAATTATAATATTTTCTTTATCAAAATATAATAAAAGAAGCAATAATAAAACTTAGTAAAATGTACTTGAAGGATGCAACTTCATTAGTTCACTTATACAAGTCTTCAAGTACAATATGACATTTCGTTGGGTACAACAACAGGCAACCTACCTCAATTACAGATCAAAGAATGAAAATAGAGAAGAAACTGAATTGACTTGGGGAAGAGTGGCTAGCTTCCTCAATTTCTCCTTAATTTCCCCCCTTTTTTAATTAGATGAAGAGTTGGGGAAAGAGGGGTGGGAAAACGACAGATAGAAAATGAAAGAGGGAAAGAATGATAGGGGAGTGAAATAGGAGAAATTAGGGGAAAATGGGGATGATGGAGGGATTTAAGGGGGGAATAAGAGATTTGAGGGAGTTGGGATAAGATTTGTTTGTTTTATTTTAGTTTCTTTTTTTCTCCATATTATAACACAACCATCATTCTTTCACCCTCTCCTAACCACTCCACTTCTTTCATTTTTTCCTCCTTTCCTCTCTTTCCCTCTTGGCCAAAAATTGCCTATTAGAATTACGATATTCTCTCTTTCTTCCACACCTCACATCCTACTACATTCTCAACACCTTCTTCTTCCTTCAATCCAGAGAAAAACAACTCTCCAAGTCTCGTTTTTCTTCGCTCAAAGCATTAGCTACAACATCCTCCCTAGTTTGGATACCAAAACCGTGGGTATGGGAGGCTTAAGGAGTAAGAGAAAACAAGGTAAGAACACAATATATTATAGATTATTCATCTTCCATTTATCCATTTCTATGGTTGCACACTAGCTCTCCATTTCTTGCCCAAAACCATGGGTTCATAGGGGAGAAAAAGAAGAGGTTTCTTCAAGCCAAGTGAGGGAACCTTCACTTATATTCAAAGGTCAAGTGATAAAGACAAGTGTTCTTTCTAGATACTCATGGGGCCGAAAATTAGTGAGGATTGGGGAAAATTGCCCCACTACTTAAAACTCCTTAATTGCTATTTGGGCTTGTCTTAAGAAGGCCCTTAAGATTAACCTCCTTATAATTTGAAAAAACCCTTTAAGGCCCTTTTCAAGCCTTGTGGCCGAAATGTCTTAGGCTCTTGGGGTGAATTGGCCCCCTTCACATGGTCCATAATTTATGCTTGACTAATTATAATATTTTCTTTATCAAAATATAATAAAAGAAGCAATAATAAAACTTAGTAAAATGTACTTGAAGGATGCAACTTCATTAGTTCACTTATACAAGTCTTCAAGTACAATATGACTTTTCGTTGGGTACAACAATAGGCAACCTACCTCAATTAGAGATCAAAGAATGAAAATAAAGAAGAAACTGAATTGACTTTGGGAAGAGTGGCTAGCTTCCTGAATTTCTCCTTAATTTCCCCCTTTTTTTAATTATATGAAGAGTTGGGGAAAGAGGGGTGGGAAAACGACAGATAGAAAATGAAATGGGAAAGAATGATGGGGGAGTGAAATAGGAGAAATTAGGGGACAATGGGGATGATGGAGGGATTTAAGGGGGAATAATAGATTTAAGGGAGTTGGGATAAGATTTGTTTGTTTTATTTTAGTTTCTTTTTTTCTCCATATTATAACACAACCATCATTCTTTCGCCCTCTCCCAACCACTCCACTTCCTCTTGGCCGAAAATTGCCTATTAGAATTAGGATATTCTCTCTTTCTTCCACACTTCACATCCTACTACATTCTCAACACCTTTTTCTTCCTTCAATCAGGAGAAAAACAACTCTCCAAGTCTCGTTTTTCTTCGCTCAAAGCATTAGCTACAACATCCTCCCTAGTTTGGATACCAAAACCGTGGGTATGGGAGGCTTAAGGAGCAAGAGAAAACAAGGTAAGAACACAACCTATTATAGGTTATTCATCTTCCATTTATCCATTTCTATGGTTGCACACTAGCTCTCCATTTCTTGCCCAAAACCATGGGTTCATAGGGGAGAAAAAGAAGAGGTTTCTTCAAGCCAAGTGAGGGAACCTTCACTTATATTCAAAGGTTAAGTGATAAAGACAAGTGTTCTTTCTAGATACTCACGGGGCCGAAAATTAGTGAGGGTTGGGGAAAATTGCCCCACTACTTAAAACTCCTTAATTGCTATTTGGGCTTGTCTTAAGAAGGCCCTTAAGATTAACCTCCTTATAATTTGAAAAAACCCTTTAAGGCCATTTTTAAGCCTTGTGGCCGAAATGTCTTAGGCCCTTGGGGTGAATTGGCCCCCTTCACATGGTCCATAATTTATGCTTGACTAATTATAATATTTGCTTTATCAAAATATAATAAAAGAAGCAATAATAAAACTTAGTAAAATGTACTTAAAGGATGCAACTTCATTAATTCACTTATACAAGTCTTCAAGTACAATATGAATTTTTGTTGGGTACAACAATAGGCAACCTACCTCAATTAGAGATCAAAGAATGAAAATCGAGAAGAAACTGAATTTACTTGGGGAAGAGTGGCTAGCTTCCTCAATTTCTCCTTAATTTCCCCCTTTTTTTAATTAGATGAAGAGTTGGGGAAATAGGGGTGGGAAAACGACAGATAGAAAATGAAAGGGGGAAGAATGATGGGGGAGTGAAATAGGAGAAATTAGGGGAAAATGGGGGTGATGGAGGGATTTAAGGGGGGAATGAGAGATTTAAGGGAGTTGGAATAAGATTTGTTTGTTTTATATTAGTTTCTTTTTTTTCTCTCCATATTATAACACAACCATCATTCTTTCACCCTCTCCCAACCACTCCACTTCTTTCATTTTTTCCTCCTTTCCTCTCTTTCCCTCTTGGCCAAAAATTTCCTATTAGAATTACGATATTCTCTCTTTCTTCCACACTTCACATCCTACTACATTCTCAACACCTTCTTCTTCCTTCAATCAAGAGAAAAACAACTCTCCAAGTCTCATTTTTCTTCGCTCAAAGCATTAGCTACAACATCCTCCCTAGTTTGGATACCAAAACCGTGGGTATGGGAGGCTTAAGGAGCAAAAGATAACAAGGTAAGAACACAATCTATTATAGGTTATTCATCTTCCATTTATCCATTTCTATGGTTGCACACTAGCTCTCCATTCCTTGCCCAAAACCATGGGTTCATAGGGGAGAAAAAGAAGAGGTTTCTTCAAGCCAAGTGAGGAACCTTCACTTATATTCAATGGTTAAGTGATAAAGGCAAGTGTTCTTTCTAGATCCTTCATGGGTATTCAAATAACTATGTATATATGTTCATATAAAGTTGGATCATTCATGATTTATGTTCAAGGTTTTAATATCAAGAATATGTAAAAGCTATGTTCTCAAGTGATGTCTAAAGTGTTAAATCTTATATGCATACAAACGGCCATATAGATAAAAATGAGCTTATAAAAGATAAAGGAGGAGAATGAAGATATATGACATGTTATGAAAAGTGTACTAAGAAGGTGACTTTGATGTATTTGTTCATGTATTGGTCCATGATGATCATCACTATGTATTTTCTATGGTGTGTTGCTTTCATATGTTTTATGACTTTTTTTATTATGTTTATGTATGCATCCTAAGCATGCCTAACCTACTTGATCACAAATGTTGCTCTTGGATGATCATCATTTTATGTACATACAAGTACATACACGGTTTTGTGAGTGTATTTCCTCTATTTTCATGGTTTTCATCACTTGGCATATTTATGGATTTTATGAAGGTTTTGTAAGATTTTATATTGATGGAAACTAATATGAAATACACATTCAAACCAAGATATAAGTAAAAGAGGTGAAAAAGAAAAAGATTTATGTGATGTATATATATATCTCTAAAATTTTCGGCCGTAATGTAAAAAAGAAGAGAACGAATAAGTTTTATGAGATGTAATAAATATAAATGTGTTGGATATGAAAAGAAAGAATCATAAGATGAAAAGATGGAAAAGAAACGTGTTATATAAAAAGGGAAATATAAATATGTGTGTGTGTGTATATATATATTTAGTGAAAGACGGGCGGTACCGTCTGGCGTTTTATTAATGTTTCCCTCACTTATGGCAGAGGAATACCGTGGTTACATGTCTTGTAGGAGACTCTTCTACTGTATTAAAAAATGAAATACATAAACTGTGCTATAGTTCATGTACTAGAAAAAGAAAAGCAATGTAAAAGAAAGAACAAAGGTTGAGAAATAAAAATTCAGAAAAACTGAATAGACAGTGTGTAGTTTGTGTGGCGATGAACTTCTTCAGCGGTGTAAATCTTGGTGGCAATGGAGTTGGCGATGTAGGTGCCGTTGCCAAGAGCACAGTCTCCCCAACATGGGCCAGCATTTGTCCATAGTATACGATCATCAAAAAGAAGGAATCAGAGAGTATGAAATAGCAATACAGGGATTATGCAAATCAGTTGTTGATAACATACCCCTGTTGCCTGTATTCACCACGAATACAGGCAACATCCAAGTCTTGATGATTTGTTGGAATGTAGAGAAGGCGTCATTTAACCTCGCATAAAGAACAAAGAACGCTTTATCTGTAAATAAATGGCAAGAAAAAGCGAGAGAAAATGTATAGATAGAATGCATACCGACGTTGCCTATATCAACATGTGATATAGGCAACAAGATCGCAAGAAAGCCAACCCAATGGGAGACATCTATTAAAGACGCAAATGTGGCGTCGAAATATCCAATAGAATAGCACCCCGAACTTCGCATGGAAAATCAGCGAGCAAATGAAATGTAAGCGCACCCGACGCAGAAAGACCATATCTTGCCAAGGTATGTGCTGCCGTATTTGTTTCACGGGGACAATGTTGCAGCGTAGAAGCATTTAGGCAAAGAAAGCTTGCGGCACGACGTAGATCACTCTGCAAAGGACCAGTGTAGCGTTCTATATTCGATAAGCATGTCAAAAGCACTTTGCAATCGGTCTCCACAACTAGTCTATCATAATGGGGCATATAGAACAATAGGATGTACATCAACGCCATGAGCTCTGCCCTCAGAGGCGAGGTAGACGGAAGAGAAAAGGTGATACCCGATATGAATTCTCCCAAATCATTCCGAAGAATGGCACCAGAAGCGGAACCTAGCCTTCCCACTGAAGCATCAATGTTGAGCTTGAATCGACCGGAGGGGGGTAGTTTCCAACGCACAATGTGATGCCGTCGCTGAAGCAAAGAGGGGGAAAATCTGCGAGTGATCAATTGTGGTAAAGATTGGGAAAATTTCTGCCCTTTAATGGATAAACACCAAGTGTATATTTGTTCTCTGGCGCGTTCAAACATATGCCTATACGAGAATGAGTTTGTGCCAAAGCGAATAGATGCATATTCCTTCCAAATGACCCAGGTAATAAGAGCTGGAACAGTGGCGCGGAGCTGACCTATCATTGTAGCGAAAGAAGATGTTCTCCACCATCGTATGAGATATGCTTGTATAGTGGATCTGCGAGGAGATGGCCCGTCTAGTAAACTAGAGATGTCTTGCCATAGCAACATAATAGAGGGACAACTGAGGAAGATGTGATCTTGGTTATCCGAGTGATTCTTGCAGAAGACACATTGCGACGGAAATGCAGTTTGCCATGCACACAAATTATCCACCAAAGGCAATGCTCTTCTCCAAAGTTTCCATAAGAAAGTTTTTGCTCCTAATGGTAAAGTTGGCCACCAGATAAATGTATGGCAATCAACGTCGAGGAAATGGGCACATAATTGGTTATATGCTGACCGAATTGAATATTGGCCTTCGCTGTCTGCATTCCAAAAAACACCTTCAGACGTATAGGTGACCTGCTGATCCATGTAGGTGTGTACACGACAAATTCGTTTCAATGTTGGAGAATCGTACAAGAGGGCCGAAACTGTTTCCCTTCTTCCATATCTTGCTCTACTATATTTAGCCCAAATAGTGTTTGAAGTATGATATCTCCACCACAAAAGTCCATCATAAGCTTGCTGCAATAAGACTAAATTGCGAATACCTAGGCCTCCATACTCAGTAGAACAACAGATCGACTCCCAAGCTCGCCAATGATACCTACCATTCCAAAGATAATTTGCCATTCGTTTCTGAATTTCTTGTATAACACTTTTTGGGAGCTTGGAGCTTGCCATAATATGTAAGGGCAGAGATCCTAGTACATGCCGAATGAGAACCAGTCTTCCGGCGAAGGATAATAGTTTAGAAGCCCAAGAATTCAGTTTGGTATCAAAATGGGCAAGCAAAGCGGTACAATATGTAGCCCGATTGATGCCTTTATATAAAAAGGATCCCAAATATTTAATGGGCAGCTGGGCTAACCGCATGCCTAGTACTTGTGATGCGCGAGATCCGGAAACACTTGAACTTACAACAACTTGACTCTTATGGAAATTTTCTAGCTGGCCCGATGCACGTTGATAAGCATCTAAAAAGGAGCGAAATCGACGCAAATTCCCCATCGATCGATTTATAAAGATGACCAAATCATCTGCAAATCCCAAATGTGATATTTGAGGCACTCGACCTGCATTAAAACCATCAATCGTACCATTGTGCACCAATGAATTTAGGCCTCGAGAAAAGCCTTCAGACGCAAGTATAAAAAGTAATGGAGATAGAGGATCTCCCTGCTTAACCCCTCTAGATACAGGAAAAAAAACCCGCCGGTTTTCCATTAATGAGCACCGAACAATGTGTAGCTGACAAGTTATTGAGAATAATCCGAAAAAACCTTTCATGAAAGCCCATTTTCAACATGACTCTGCGCAGATAGGACCAGTTTACTCTGTCAAAGGCTTTAGCCATATCCAGTTTGATAAGAACATGACCCCCCCGTACTGGCTTGTCCATAATATGAACCATTTCCTGAGCTAACAATATTTGTTCCGTAATGTCCCTACCTTTCATAAATCCTGATTGTTCTTGGGAGATGAGGTCCAGAAGAAATTTCGTCAAACGTGTAGCAATTAAACGAGTTATCACCTTGGCTAAAAAATTCGTCAAACATATGGGCCGATAGTCCGAGAATGTTTGAGGATTCATTACCTTTGGTATCAATGTAATAAGCGATGCTGCTACTTGTCGGGGTGGCGGAACGCCCAAGAAGAATTCCTGCACTGCTTTATGCACATCTTGCTGTATAAGTGACCAAAAACAACGATAAAAAGATCCAGGAAAACCATCTGGTCCAGCAGCACTCGTCGGGCTTAAATCCCACACTGCAGTTTTCACCTCAGAGATTTTCGGCATAGATAGTAATGTGGCGTTGTCGGTTGCTGTGAGTATTGATGGAATAAAGGACAATATCGAAGGATCAGTATCCACTTCTTCAGCCTGGAATAAAACCTGATAAAAACGTATGGCTTCGGCTTCGATAGCAGCAGCGGAAACACATTCTTCCCCATCTGGTGTTAGGATTCTGCGGATCATCTGTTTACGGCGTCTTTCTTTCACTGTTTGATGGAAGAATTTTGTGTTGGCATCTCCTTCTTTTATCCATTTAACATTTGCTTTCTGTTTCCAATATAATCTAACCCGTGCTTGAGCTAAACGTAACTTTGCCATGCTGCGGTGATATGCAGTTCGGGTATCTTCTGAAGGGGAAAAATCATATTCAGCTTCACACCGAAGTGTGGTTGTCTCAGCCTCAGCCACTGCATCAAATACATTCCCAAAGACTTCTTTATTCCACCTTCGTATATGTTTCTTAAGCTGGTTCAACTTAAGATAAAAGCCACGCATGCCACCAACAGTAGGGAAAGATGACCAATGATCACCAATAAAACTGTCAAAATCTGCATGAGTAGTCCAAACATCTAGATATCGAAAAGCAGCTGCCGTGGGAATGGACGTTAATGTACACTCAAGAAGTAAGGGGGCATGTCAGAAGTAGCCCTACTAAGGTGCTGATATGACACCGATGAAAAAAGTTCATAATAATCTGCAGAACACAGAAAGCGATCCAACCGACGTCATACCCGTCCTAGGCCTCGCCCATCGCTCCATGTGAATGGTGATCCCTGAAAGTCAATGCTTTGAAGCGAACATGCATCAATAAAATCTTTAGAATCCGATAGTGAGCGTAAAGATGGTGTGGAACGTCCTTTATGTTCGTCTAGGGTCAAAAATGTGTTAAAATCACCTCCAATCAACCATGGGATGTGAAGTGTAGTATGCATTCGAGCAAGATCAGTCCACAATGGTCTACGCGCTGCCAATGTATGCATTCCATAAACAAATGTAGCCCAAAATGATTCACCCGAAGCCAACCACTTAAAGCACATAGAATGATTTTGTTCACCTGGACGTTCATTTTTTAAAAGCAGTGATGCACTTTGCCACATAATCCAAATATGTTCATTGCAAGTTGATATTGCATGAGAAAATCCAAACTGGAGACGATATACACCTCATATTTATGAGTATATTCAGGTCTCATATCATATATTACAAGTCATGGTGACGTCAAAATTATAACGACATGTTATAGGTCACGTACTTACCATATAAATTGTCGTATGGGTGACTACCGAAACTTCACTGACATGTCACGTACTTACCATGTAAAGATGTTCAGCCTATATACATCAAAAATATTCAAAACTTTTGTGATCCACATGTCATATTCAGCCACTAGGTCATACCATGTTTGCACACACAAATCACCCACAATTTAGCCTAGATTTGTGGAGAATTCAAACTCAAGCATATTTTGGCACATGAGGCGTTTTATACTCAGCTATTGGAGCTGAATACACGCCTCATTTTATGTATATTATGTGTGACATAATATATATTACATGTGTAAGAAGTTTCAAATTAATTGGAGAAAAATCACGTAATCGGCGAAAGTCAAAAATTCGGTTTTCTACAAACCTACACATATGGAACGTTTGTGACATTGATGTAACATGTATCTAGATGCTTTTTACACATTTAAAACATTTTAGAGTTTTCTAAAAAATTCAAATTAGGGCTGATTGCAATTTACCATATATGTGTGAATATTGTGCATTATTTGACAAAGTTAACATAAAACGAATTCAGCACATGTGCAACCTATTTCATACGCCTAGTTCAGCATTTTTGGAGCCTATGTGGAGCTTATTTGGTACTTCAATTGGTAGAGGACATGCCACACATGATTGGTGACAATGAAGAGGGCAACACATAAGGAAAAAATTCAAAAGAAAACACATGCCGAAAATTTCAGCACATGTTTGGAGCTGGCCGATTTTTGCATGATTTTTGTCTTCAATTATCTTCCAAAATTTAGGGGGATTGAATTATGATTATTTGGAAGTAAATTACCTTGATTTTGATCACATGTTTCATATTTTTTTGAAGAAATTTAAGCTCATTTAAGGTGTGCCAAGGTGGATTAAAGATGATCTATCAAGAAGTGACATTTAGGCGAAGATAAGTCACTCGTCCAATCGTGTTGCACCAAGTAAGCAATGTTGTGTCATCAATTACACAATGCAATCTTCCAAGGGAATTGAAGACAATTCTCAAGGCAGAAATTAACTCTAAGAGGCGACCACAATGTTATAAAAAGGAGCAAGATGGTACAAGACAAGGCTAAGCAAAGTTGATATTCTAACAAGTCCAAAAAGAAAGACTACTCTCTTCTTCTTCCTTTTTTTTCTCATGCTCTTAGCCTCAAGTCTATCATTCTTATATTCCATATACTATCCACATATATTCATTTCTTGTAAAAGGTTGATCAAGGTGTGATCAAGCCTTCATTCGATCGGTGGTGGTGTTCGTGATTGATTTGTTTGTTTGTTTGACTGAAAAAGGGTAGAGTTGGTGTTTAACTCTAGTCACCCTTGTGTTAAGACATTTTTCTGTTTAATGAAAACCGAAGAAGGTGCCCTCGAAGACTGGAGCAAGTTGTTTTAACCGAACCAGTATAAAATTCTCAGTGTTTTACTTTTCAGTACTTTTACTTTCAGTTCCTGATTTCTGCATCGTTTTTATTGCAACGGTAAAAATAGCAAACGAATTTAAGAAAACCCAAAATTTTGCAGAAACATAGCCACACATCCTAGATTTAATTTGACACAAGTTTCATCTGTTTTGGATAAGTGCAAGTCAGTCAAACGTTAATAGTTCTGAGACTAGTGCAATCTGATTCTCGGATTTGCAAAGGTTGAGAACATCAACGTAGTTGACATACTTACCAAGGGAATTTTTAAAAACTATTTTAACCCATTAAAATAAACATATTGAGGGTCAAACCATACATGTTTCAAGTTATTTAGAGTTCCCAATTAATTAGAATAAATTTTTTATTTCGGAGTATAGTTTCTAACAGATTGACGCAATCTGTACAAAAAAGTGTTTTCAAGGTGTTAGGTTTGGAATTTTAATTTAAAATTTTTGTGAGACACTCTAGACATCTGAGAGCACATCCTCATTAAATGTCATAGTTTTTGCAGGTCTACAACTAGGTCATCTAGATTAATCAAATCAGGATCTAAAAACAGAAACTGGTTTTCAAAAGTGAGTTTTTGGCCCAAAAAGTTTTAAAAACCAATTTTTCCGCACTCACTATTCAACCCCCCCTTCTAATGGTGCTATACAGGTCCTACAAAAGGTATCATAGTGCAGGTACACTCACTACAAGAAGATTCAAGGATCTTTGTGAGATGGTATCCACGAGTTATAAAACAGGGTAAGAAGGAATGTCAAGCGTAAGGTCTCTTTTCAACAGTTTTCTTTATGGCTATTGATATAGACTTGTGGCCCATCATAGAAGACGTCCTTTTATTCTGTCTAAAATAACTACGATTGATGGCGTTACACTATAAGTCGTAAAACCTAAGCAAGAGTATACAACAGAAGATAAAAAGAGATTGAGTATGAATGCTAAGGCTATTCAACTTCTTCAAAATGGTCTAAGTAAAAGTGAATCAAGTTATATGTCAAATTGTTCTAGTGCCCGCAAGATGGTGCAAGATAAGGCTAAGAAAAGTTAATATTCTTACAAGTCCAAAAAGCAAGACTACTCTCTTCTTCTTCCTTTCTTTTCTCGTGCTCTTAGCCTCAAGTCTATTATTCTTATATTCCATATATTATATAGGCCTTGATTATACCACCCACATACGTTTATTTCTTGTAAAAGGCTGATCAAGGTGTGATCAAGCCTTCATTCGATCAGTGGTGGTGTTCGTGATTGGTTTGTTTGTTTGCTTGATTGGAAAGGGGTGGAGTTGATGTTTAACTCCAGTCACTCTTGTGTTAAGGTGTTTTTGTATTTAGTGAAAACCGAGGAAGGTGTCGTCGAAGACTGGAGTAGGTTGTTTTAACCGAACCAGTATTAAATTCTCGGTGTTCTTACTTTTAAGGACTATTACTTTCAGTTCCTGTTTTCTGCAACATTTTCATTGCAATGGTAAAAATAGCAAAAATCACAAACTTTTGCAGAGACATAACCACACGTCCTGGCTTTTATTTGGCTCAAGTTTTATCTCATTTGGATAAGTATAAGTCAGCCAAACGTTAACAGTTCTGAGACTAGCGCAATCTGATTCTCAGATTTGCAAAGGTTGAGAACATCAACGTAGTTGATATACTTACCAAGGGAATTTTCAAAAACTGTATTAACCCATTAAAATACACATCTTTAGGGTCAAAACATAAAATTTTCAAGTCATTTAGTGTTACGACCAGCACCCCCGGGTAGGCAAATAAAGGAAAACTAGAGAAATTATAACGGAATTGAGCTATGATCGCTGTGATGTACCAAACAGACAAGGTAAAAATTTTTCTAGGCACTGATGCGAATAAATCATAACCCTACGTACGTAAAAGATTTGCATGATTAATTTAAATAGGTACATAATCAAGATACAAAGTTATTTTACAATTAAATAACCACTAAAGGAAAATCTGACATGGGACAAATAATTAAGTGCAATATGGTACTTTCTCTCCCTCTCACTAACCCTAGGAAATGCCACCTCACCCTCATATAAAAAAAATTGTCTTCATTTCTCTTACATCACCTCATCTTACACAATCTTACACTTTTTCTTATACCATTACTTTTACTCCCTTTCAAACCCACCCTTTTTGGTTTATCCGCCACCACTCCTATTTCCCTCACAATTCTCTGTTCCCACCTAAGGCAAGAGAAAGAAACGCATTTTTTTACACTCCATCCACTCATCCTTCCCATCATGTATTCTTCTTTTATCCAATGGATAGTCATGCAAAGGACACCACTCTTTTCTGCACCCTTCCCCAAACCACTACAAGCCAAACCCCCTACTTCCCTGGTTAACCTCAGCAGGTGGGAAAGAAATAGGACAAGGTATCTCTCCTCCCAAACACTCCACCTCACATGTTTTACTTACACTATTTTATTATTCTTACATCACCACTTTTTCCTTCTCCTTGTTAGTGTATGTGCCCTAGGCCATGATTTGGATATTTATGTTATATATGTATTATTAATAAAAGAGGTTTTATTATCATTATTGTTGGTTAGTATGTTACAAAATTTTGATATATGTCCCTGATTCATTATTGTTATAGAGATAAAATAATTTATAATCAGTATGAGTATTGATTTGATAATCATGAGATGATTATGCGTATGGTGATACAAATCAATTTCATAGATACTTGTTAGAGAACAGTGTATTGGATAGACCCATCATGAGATTACTACATGGATTAGCGTCATAAGTAAATCTCATGATAGTCATGTTTTAATCCTTTGACTTGAGATTGTCATAGTTTCCAACATAAGGACTATTATATTTTGACATGATCAAACGTTATCCGTAACTGGATAATAATAAAGGTCATGATTGAATGTGATAGAAATTTTGTGGAGGATATTGAACAATCAAGATAGAATTCGTCCCTCTTTTGAGAGAGATATCTTTGGGCCCCTCGATTAGTG
>AP025064.1:25688243-25717436 GCA_036186865.1 Eustoma russellianum | reverse complement strand
CATTTGTTTTATCAGTCTACTTAGAGATCGAATAATCATATGTTTGAACAATATAAGTATGACGATGACCATGACTTATGTTTAAACTAGATATCGTGTGACAAAGGGATTAATGCATGTGCTATTATTAGGCTAATTAGACTGTACTCGTATTAATTGGGTAGTCGTAATGCCTTGCTAGAGGCCAATTGCGACTTGTTGGTTTAATAGAGATTTAATCAACTGCCAATTAATATGGGCCTATCGGGTTACACACAAGAATGCATATGGCTGAGATTAATAATATTAATAATCTCACCATACCTATGTCGGCATCACCAGATATTACGACGAAACATACGGTTTCAGATATGTAGGACATTACCAGGCTACGTGGTGTTGATGATAGTTTTCTTGCAGATATTACACACTCTCATCAACCTTTCTCTGTGTCTGACAGTGAGGTAACACCTACTCATTTGGAGACGTCGAACGAGTTACGTCGTTATAATATACATCTATTGGTTCTCATTGAGACGAGACTGCGACCTTCTTCTTTGCTGTTTTATCGTCTTAAACTAGGTTTTACCAAAGCAATTTCAGTTTGCAATGATAACATATGGATTTTCTGGAGTGCAGCATTTTTGCATTTGGAAGTGGAGCGCTTGGGTATTCAAAATCACTCCATGCAACTTTAGTGGAAACCTACAGGTCAAACATTTTACGCTACTTTTGTATATATGGATTACATACGGTTGCCTCACGTCAGCCTCTTTGGGAGGATCTGGTGAACATTCATAATGAGATTGCTCTACCTTGGTTATTGGGTGGAGATTTTAATACTTTTTTGACGTTAGATGAACGCAAGGGCCGCTCTTCTCCTTCCCTACGAACACTGCAGGATTTTAACGATTGTGTATCAACATGCTCGCTACTTCCAATCAACTATCAGGGCTCTACATTTACATGGAGTGATGGGCGAGGACTTGGTCGGGTTTGGCGGAGATTGGATAGATATCTATGCACATTTATCTTCTTCGATTTATTTGAGTCAGTCTCATACCAGCATCTCAATCGTACCACATCAGACCACAGTCCACTCTATCTTGAATGTTTATCAGATAGAACGGCTAAGACAACGGATTTTCACAATCTAGATGTCTGGACCTCCCACTCTGATTTCCATCATTTTGTTGTGCAACATTGGCAATCTTACGCTACAACAGGAGGGATTTATGGTTTTTACAACAAACTTCGGCAGCTTAAACAACATCTCAAACAATGGAATAAGGATATTTTCGGGAATATTTTTGACTCTATTGCTTAAGCCGAATCTGAGACTCTAAGATTGGAACGTGAGTATGACAACAGTCCCACAGATGAATCTCGTGAAAGGTACCATCGTAGCATGGCATTTCTGTTGAAACAACAGCACCGTGCTACATTATTTTGACAGCAAAAAGCACATGTGAAATGGATGAAAGAGGGTGATGCAAACACACGCTTCTATCATCAAACAGTTAAGGAGCGAAGAAGACGTCAGACAATTACTAGAATTGTTGATTCTAGTGGCATGGAATATTTACAGCAAGAATATATTGAACGCCAGGCAGTACATTACTATGAAATATTATTTGCTACGGAAAACCTGTCGGATGCATCACCATTATTACAATATATTCCATCTATTTTGACACACCATGATAATGAGATTCTAATGGCTTTACCAGACATTCAGGAAGTACAGAGGGCTATTTGGGATCTTAGCCCTTCTAGTGCTGCTGGCCCAGATGGTTTTCCCAGATCCTTCTATCGTACGTTTTGGTCCACTATAAAAACTGATTTCCACAAAGCTGTGCAAGAATTTTTTCTTGGTATAAGTCCACCTAAATAGCTTGCGGCAACATTAATCACGCTCATTCCGAAGGTATCAAATCCTCAATCATTTAGTGATTATCGTCCCATTTGCTTGACAAATTTTCTGGCAAAAGTTATCACGCGACTGCTTGCTTCAAGTCTTTCGGATTTTCTACCGAGATTAATATCTCCTGAGCAAGCTGGATTCCTAAAGGGACGTAGTATCACTGATCATGTTTTATTAGCTCAGGAGATGGTTCGCATGATAGACAAATGGGTCTATGGCGGACATGTAGTAGTAAAGCTTGATATGAAAAACGCTTTTGATAGAGTGGATTGGTTGTATCTTCGACAACTATTGATCAAATTTGGTTTTCATGCAAGACTCGTGCGAATGATCATGAACAATTTCTCAGCTACAAGATGCTCGGTTCTAATAAATGGCAAACCAGTGGGCTTCTTTCCTGTCTCGCGTGGGGTCAAACAGGGAGACCCGCTTTCTCCATTGTTGTTTATATTAGCTTCAGAAGGATTCTCACGGGGTATTAATTCCTCAATCAATTCGAGGGAATTGCGTGGTTTTCAAGTTGGCCGTGTACCACAGGTGTCCCATTTGGCATTTGCTGACGATTTGGTGGTTTTTCTAAATGGCAGCACGACTAACATTGGGCAATTTCAACAATTTTTGGATATTTATCAAGCAGCATCCGGACAATTAATTAATTTTCAAAAGAGACAACTAGTCATAGGGAAAAGTGTGGTAGGACGACGAGTGGCACAGCAGCTAAATATGCGTCTGGTTAACTTGCCCATGAAGTACTTAGGATCCTCTTTATACAAGGGGATAAACCGTTCATCATATTGCACATCATTGATAGAACATTTTGACAAGCGTCTTAATGCTTGGTCATCAAATTTGTTGTCTATGGCAGGCCGCTTGGTCCTTATCAAGCATGTTTTGTCTACAATGCCTATCCACATTATAGCAAGTTCTAGACTGTCAAAAAGTGTAATCAATGTATTGAACAGAAAAATGGCTTCCTTCCTATGGAATGGTCAGCATCATTGGATGTCTTGGGATCGCATATGTCGCCCATTAGACCATGGTGGGTTGGGTATCTGAAATTTAGAACTGATACAGAAAGTGTATGACGAGCAATTATGGTGGAAGTATCACTCTTCTGATTCACTGTGGGCTATCTTCAGCCGGACTAAATATGGCCGCACGAATGATATCTACGCTCACATCTATGACTCGACCACTTGGAAGCGTATTTGCGAAACTCATGACTATATGCAACTTAATACTCTTTCCACATCGGATGGCTATAGCTGGCCTGCTGATTCCCTTGGCCAATACACTATTAAGTTGGCATATTCGATGTACCACTCGCAAACACCATTGTTTGATGCATCGAAATTCATTTGGTGGCCTACATCGCCACCACGCGCGAGGGTCTTTTTGTGGCGTTTATGGTGTCATTCTCTTCCATTAACCAACACTCTTCGCGCATGGAAAGTCATTTACCCATCTCAATGTGTTTTCTGTATGGCGCAGTCGGATACTCGAGATCATATATTTCTACATTGTCCAGCAGCTAAGTCCTTGTGGATACAAGTAGCCAATTTGCTATCTGGTCCTATGCCTCGCCAGAATACTATATATTCTTATCTCTTATGTTGGTGGCGTCAAGCTTCCATTGCTACGATGCAGGGACATGTAAGGGCAGTAATACCAACATTAGTTACATGGGTCATTTGGAAAGAATACTCTTCTATCAAGTTTGGTGACAGCAAATTTTCGTCGAATCATCTCTTTCAACAAGTCCGTTCACATATATTTACGTGGTGCGCAACCCTTCAAGGTCGTAAATTTGTAGAATCTCTTCCTCAGCTGGTTACCCAAGGCTTCTCACCGAAGTTAAAGATTTGTCGGCATAGACTTGTCAAATGGTCCCTCTCGCCATCCGGCCGTATGAAGTTGAATGTGGATGCTGCTGTTGGACTCACAAAAGCTGCTTCGGGTGTTGTACTGCGGGATGAATATGGACACTTTGTCTCAGCCATCTGTTATGTATTACCATGTGTACCACCAGTTCAGGCTGAATTGCAGGCTTTGCTGTTCTCTCTTCTATATTATGCAATTCATTATGATGGTTTGTATGTTGAAAACGGATTGCCGCCATCTACTTCACTTGGTCAGACACTCCTCAAACTACACAGGATCAGTCAGTTTGGATATCCAACGAGTAACACAGGTGCTGCGATTGAATGGTTCCACACTCTGCTATTGTCAACGACAGGCAAACTCCGCTGCACATTACTTAGCACGATATGGATTACATATAGCAGGTGTCAACTTCTATACTTCGGCTGCGTCACTACCTTGTGATGTCCGAGGGTCTTTGATGCTGCATACTTCTTTACCCTATCTAAGCCTCTGATGGAATGGTCTTCAATGTTGGGGGTTGCCTACGCCAATAATGGATGTAGGCAGCCTTGGTATGTCTACTTCTATACATACTTTTTGTATATACATATTATTGATACTCTGATACTTGCAATGATTGTGGGTAATGCGTTGTCTTTGTGCAATTTGTTTGAGGAATGGACATCACACGCGCTGCTATCAACGTGGGCTTTCATCTATTGCAACATTAGTTGGAGGTTGCCCCTGGTCATATGGCTATGGGCAACTTGGGTATGTTTTCAAACACTTAATCATCCATATTGGATTGTCACAGATGCTTGCCTTATGATTCATCTTGATGTGCGAGGTACACATTTGGCGTTGATATGGGAGATACGGGAAGGGCTCCAAAGTGCTGCAATGCTGGCTGATGCAACTATTCCCCTGGACTGATGGCTCTCTACTGTTCCATTGTTATAACCTTTTTGATTATTTCTCTTTCATTTATCTTCAACCTTCCTCTCATATAAATATGTACGCTTTTCCTTCGTTAAGGTTTTATCCACAAGGGTGGTTTTACTTAACAAGGTTTTAATGCGGCATATCATATATGACTAGAGGTCACGCATACTAGATTCACTTCATGCGTTATTTTCTTATGATGACACTGTCAAGGTTGTAATATGGTTTTCTCACACCATAAGTGAGCCTACGTAATAAAAATTCGCTTTTATCCAAAAAAAATATTAATAATATTAATATTGGATATTAATTATTATTATTATTATTATTATTATTATTATTATTATTATTATTATTATTTTTTTGTTTATATATATATATGTCAGATAATAACAATAGAATCCATATCTGATATGGATTTTGATTGATTTTATCTAATCCTAACAGAATCTGTATTTGGTACGGATTATGATAGGCATTAACCAATCCGATCTCGAATCAGATTTTGATATCTATATATATGCATATAGCATAGTGTGTCTCGTACACTACACAACCTGCAGAAAACGAAAAGAAAAAATCGTTTTTGGAGAAAAGCGAGATCTCTCAGTCGCGTCGTTCAAGAGCTAGCACTATGGGCAAAAGCATTCGTGTGGATACCGACAGAGGGTGTTTGTGTTTTCGCACCTCCTTCATATGCGTAATTCGAATCTTCAGAGGTAATTTTTGAGTTTCTTTCATCGAATTAAACGAACAACATGGATCCTTGGTAGGAAATCAGAGATCAATTTTTTGTTTTTCTGCTGCGTGTTTTGCGATGATCTTGTCTGATTTCCTAACAGTGGTATCAGAGCCACTTGTTGTTCTCGTTTAAATCGATTATATCATGCTTATGTGATTATATGTTTTCTGTTTGAATTCGTATGGCATGATATATGTACAAACCCCAAGTCGGATTTCATATGATGAGAGAAGAATGGCGTTTTTCAATACGTTTTCATGAGATGATTTGTATATGGCAGAATTCGTTTGTCATGTGATGATTAACATGACTCTGTTTATATTAGATATAAACACACGATATGCCATGATATGTGTAAAACCATATTCGAATCTCATCTGATGAGAGCGGATTGGTGTTTTCAAATCGTTTTCATGAGATGTTATATTCGAGATTGTTATATGTGATATAATGTTTTCGTTTTTCATATGATGATCAAAAAGATTATTTTTATATCGATATGAATAACCGATAATGATTCTGTAAGAGTTTATGCATATTCAAAATAGACAGATTATCAATTTGATTCATGATTCTATTTTTGGATTTTGAATGGCAGATTATCAATTCAATTGATGATTCTGTTTCGGATTTCGAATAGCAGATTATCAATTCGATTGATGATTCTGTTTCGGGTTTCGAATGATAACTCTTGGTTCGATCGATGCTTCTATAAGGGCTTACACGTATTCAAAACAGTAAGATCGTTAATATGATTGACACGTCTGTGTTAGGGTTCCGAAAAGAAAATTATCAATCTGATTGATGTTTTCTGTTTGGCTTCGAGGGTCGCTTCCCCCGACCCCGCCTAGGGGCGCTGCCCCTCGAACCCCGCCTGCTGACCGGGCAGCGGGAACCCTGCCCGCTGACCGGCTAGTGGGACCGCCGTATGCGTACGTCCTATAGTTTGTTATTGTAACATTAAGAATGTCAATATATTTATTTGTTATAATATGTTTGTGTAAGATATATTATAATTATTTGATGTCTTTGCATGGTGCATAGCATGGCCTTAGGACCTATGTGATTGACTTAGTCATATTTTATTTTTGGTTTTCACGGCCTGCGTGCCGTTGTTGTTTTGTTGTATTTTATTTCACAAGTAATTAGGTTTTCTTTATTATTGTAATAAGTGAAGAATCAAGCTACCAAAGTGGTGATGGCGACACACACCAAGGACGAGTGGATTCCATGGAGATGGAGGCACGAGCTCAAGAGTAGAAGATATGTATTATTGCAAATGTTGTAATAGGAAGTCTTTCACATAGGGTTTCCTTTATGATCTTCATTTGGTCTCAAGAAGATCATATTTAGTTTGGCCATGCTATGTCACGTTTACATATTTATCACTTTGTATGAGATGCGTGGATGATAGATTACATATATACATATAGGATGCTATGATATAATGATATGCAATCCAAGACATAAACTAAATTGAACCCTCATTAATGATTTGTCTTGATGCCATCCATGTCTTAAATACCTATTAAAACTGGGGTTGTATTAAAGTAGGTATTGCCAAAGCAATGTGCTTTAAAACATTCCTAGCTACGTAGGATGAGTAATAGTGCTACTCATATGTTTAAAATTGGTTAAACTTAATTGGGCTATCAAAACGATTTGGGCCCAAGGCATTAGATGGAATCTAACATACAATGATATATAATGTCATTATTCCATAAATTCTAAGAGTTGCATGAGATGTAATTGGTAAAGAAGTTACCCTACCTAAATAACTTAATTTTAAGCGTCATGCCAAAGCTGAGTTTAGAATTAAGTCAAATATGGATCTTAGCTCACTAAAATATTTCTTTTCAGGGGTTGTGTTTTAGTGGGAGTTTTATAAATTTTAACCTCATTATTAATAAAGTGTTACTTTGCATGTTTTGTAGATCATAAATGGCTGCTAATAACAATTCCACCTTATCGCTGCGATCTATCCTTGAGAAGGAAAAACTGAAAGAATGTGGGACTAATTTTGTTGACTGGTTTCGAAACTTGAGAATTGTTCTCAAGCAAGAAAAGAAGTCCTACGTGCTTGATGACCCTGTCCTTGAACCCCATCCTGCTGATGCTTCTGTTGCTGCTAGGAATAAGCATAAGAAGCATGTGGAAGATTCCAACGTCATAGGATGTTTTATGTTGGCAACTATGTGTCCAGGACTTCAGAAGGACCTGGAACACTTGAAAGCTTATGAGATAAGTGTGCATCTCGAACAAGCTTTCCAACAACAGGCTAGGCAGGATAGGTTTGACACCGCTGTTGCACTTTTTGACTGTAAGATGTCTGAAGGTGGATCTGTTAGCGCTCATGTTTGAAGATGAAAGGCTATATAGATCACCTTGCAAGACTTGGATATCCCCTGAGTTTGGAACTCGCTACGGATTTGATCCTACACTCTTTACCTAGCAGTTTCTCTCACTTCGTCATGAACTACAATATGAATAATATGGAAAAGTCCATTCCTGAGCTACATAGTATGGTCAAAACTGCTAAGAGAAATATCAAAAAGCCTACCCAGGTATTGAGTGCCAATATCAAGCCAATGAAAAAGAAAGGTAAAGGCAAGGGTAAGCCCAAAGGTGCAAAGGGTGCAAAAGGGTCCAAGGGTCAAGTTAAGGCAAAACCTGGACCTAAGGCAAAGGTTCCTAAGGAAGGAACTTGTTTCCATTGCAACAAGCCTGGCATTGGAAAAGAAACTGTCACGTTTATTTGGATGAGTTGAAGAAGCTGAAAGGTAGTGCGACTACAACTTCAGGTATTTATGTTATAGAAATTAATTTATCTACTTCTTCTTCCTGGGTATTAGATACTGGATGTGGATCCCATATTTGTACAAATATGCAGGGGCTTAAAAGGAGTAGGATGCTGAAGAAGGGCGAAGTGGACCTACGTGTTGGCAATAGAGCAAGATTTGCTAGGGACTTATGAGCTTGTCTTGCCCAATGGGCTTTTGTTAGTTTTAAACAATTGCTTTTATGTTCCTACTATGAGTAGGAATCTTATTTCAGTATCTGTTTTGGATGATGAAGGTTATTCATTTTTAATTAAAAATAGAAGGGTTCTATTTTTGATAAAAATGACTTGCTTTATTATATTGCAAGTAGTTATAATGGCATTTATGTCCTTAACCTTGATGATTCCAATGACGGTAATATTTATAACATGTCTTCAAAGAGAACTAAGCCAAATGAATTAAACCCTACATATTTGTGGTGTTGTTGCCTTAGCCATATAAATAAGAAGCGCGTATCTGAACTCCATCAAGATGGATTATTAGATTCATTTGATTTTGAAAACATTTGAAAATTACGAGTCTTGTTTGCTTGGAAAGATGACAAAGGCCCCTTTTACTGGACATAGTGAAAGGGATAATGACTTATTGGGCTTGGTACATACAGATATATGCGGCCCAATCAGCATTAGTGCCAGAGGAGGATTTCTGTATTTCATAACTTTTACTGATGATTTCAGTAGGTATTGCTATGTCTACCTAATGAAACATAAGCATGAGTCTTTTGAAATGTTTAGAACTTTTCAAAATGAAGTACAAATAAACTTGTTAAGACAATTAAAACGCTTCGATCAGATCGAGGTGGTGAATATTTGAGCCAAGAATTTGACCAACATCTAAGAAATTGTGGAATCGTTTCACAGTTGACTCCTCCAGGAACTCCACAATGGAATGGTTTTTCTAAAAGGAGAAATCGAACTTTATTAGATATGGTTCGATCTATGATCGGTCAAGTAGATCTTCCTCTATCTTTTTGGTGTTATGCCTTGGAGACAGCTGCATTCATTTTGAACCATGTACCATCTAAAGCGTTGAAATGACACCATATGAGATGTGGACTGGTAAGAGACCCAGTTTGTCTTTTCTTAAGATTTGGGGTTGTAAAGCTTATGTGAAAAGATTAGTGTCAGATAAGCTAGCTCCAAAGTCTATCAAATGTATTTTTGTGGGGTATCCTAAAGAAACTAATGGGTACTATTTCTATATTCCCTCAGAGAACAAAGTGTTTGTTGCTCGAAATGGAGTTTTTTATAAAAGGAGTTTCTCTCTAAGAGAACTAGTGGGAGTATAGTACAACTTGAGAAAACTCAAGTTCCACAAGATATCATTGAACCGTCTTTAGAGACAACTTCAGAACCACAAACAGTTGTGGAGCCTGAAAATGTAACACAAGTCCAACGCAGATCTGATAGGATACATCGTCAGCTAGAGAGATATGGATTTCTTGTGACTGATGATAATGAAGTTATGCTCATAGATCAAGATGAGCCTACTACCTATCAGGAAGCTGTGTCAGGTCCAGATTTAGATAAATGGCTTGGAGCCATGAATTCTGAGATGCAATCCATGTTTGATAACCACGTTTGGTCTTTAATTGATCCTCCAGAGGGTATTAAGTCTACTGGTTGCAAATGGGTTTTCAAGAAGAAAACTGACATGGATGGAAATGTGCAAACCTAAAAAGCAAGGCTTGTGGCTTAAGGTTCAAGCAAACTCATGGTATAGACTATGATGAAACCTTTCAACCGGTTGCTATGCTTAAGTCTATTCGAATTCTCCTTGCCATTGCAGCATACTATGATTATGAGATATGACAAATGGATATCAAAACTGCTTTCCTTAATGGAAATTTACTCGAGGATGTGTACATGACACAGCCTGAGGGTTTTGTAAATCTTGAGAATTCAAAGAAGGTTTGCAAGCTTGAAAGGTCCATCTATGGATTGAAGCAAGCATCTCGAAGTTAAATCTTCGTTTTGATGAAACAATTAAGAACTTTGGTTTCATCAAGAATGAAGACGAACCTTGTGTTTACAAGATGGTTAGTGGGAGTGCAGTAGTGTTTCTGGTCTTATATGTGGATGACATATTGCTTATTGGGAATGATATCCCTACCTTGCAAAGGTTAAGGCTTTGTTAGGGAATTTATTCTCAATGAAAGACTTGGGTGAGGCTACCTATATCCTTGGTATCAAGATCTATAGAGATAGATCTAAAAGGATAATAGGCTTGAGTCAAAGTACATACATAGATAAAATGATGAAGAGGTTCGACATGCATGAGTCCAAGAAAGGATTCCTGCCTATGTCTCATGGCATTCATCTTAGCAAGAATCAATGTCCTCGGACATCTGATGAGTGAGATCGAATGAATAAAATTCCTTATGCTTCTGCTATAGGATCAATCATGTATGCCATGTTATGTACTAGACCAGATGTCTCATTTCCATTGAGCACAACAAGTAGATATCAAGCTGACCCCGGTGAAGGTCACTGAACAGCTGTCAAGAATATTCTTAGTACCATCAGAATGACTAAAGATGTATTCTTGGTTTATGGAGGTTTGGATGACGAGTTAGTTGTAAATGGTTACACAGATGCTAGTTTCCAAACCGACATAGATGATTTCAGATCGCAGTCTGGTTTTGTATTCACATTGAATGGTAGAGTTGTTAGTTGGAAGAGTTCAAACCAAAGCACTGTGCCTGATTCTACAACAGAGGCTGAATATATAGCAGCATCAGATGCAGCTAAAGAAGCAGTTTGGTTGAAGAAGTTCATCACTGAGCTAGGAGTGGTACCTAGCATTGCAAATCCTGTGGACATTTATTGTGACAACAATGGTGCCATAGCACAAGCAAAAGAGCCTAGGTCTCATCAGAGATCTAAACATATACTCAGACGCTACCATCTCATTCGAGACATCATCGATAGAGGAGATGTCAAGATATGCAAAGTTGACACAAACGATAATATAGCGGATCCATTGACTAAGCCTCTCTCACGGGTCAAGCATGATCAGCACACTAGATCGATGGGTCTCATATATTTGTAGGCCTAGTGCAAGTGGGAGATTGTTAGTGTATGTGCCCTAGGCCATGATTTGGATATTTATGTTATACATTTATTATTAATAAAAGAGGTTTTATTATCATTATTGTTGGTTAGTATGTTACACAATTTTGATATATGTCCCTGATTCATTATTGTTATAGAGATAAAATAATTTATAATCAGTATGAGTATTGATTTGATAATCATGAGATGATTATGTGTATGGTGATACAAATCAATTTCATAGATACTTGTTAGAGAACAGTGTATTGGATAGGACCCACCATGAGATTACTACATGGATTAGCGTCATAATTAAATCTCATGATAGTCATGTTTTAATCCTTTGACTTGAGATTGTCATAGTTTCCAACATAAGGACTATTAAATTTTGACATGATCAAACGTTATCCGTAACTGGATAATAATAAAGGTCATGATTGAATGTGATAGAAATTATGTAGAGGATATTTAACAATCAAGATAGAATTTGTCCCTCTCTTTTAAGAGAGATATCTTTGGACCCCTCGATTAGTGAGAACCGTGAAATGCATGGCCGTGCTCAAATGAATTGATAGTGTGATCAATATCATTTGTTTTATCAGTCTACTTAGAGATCGAGTAATCATATGTTTGAACAATATAAGTATGACGATGACCATGACTTATGTTTAAACTAGATATCGTGTGACAAAGGGATTAATGCATGCGCTATTATTAGGCTAATTGGACTGTACTCGTATTAATTGGGTAGTCGTAATGCCTTGCTAGAGGCCAATTGCGACTTGTTGGTTTAATAGAGATTAATCATCTGTCAATTAATATGGGTCTATCGGGTCACACACAAGAATGCGTATGGCTGAGATTAATAATATTAATAATATTATTATTGGATATTTATTATTATTATTATTATTATTATTATTATTATTATTATTATTATTATTATTATTATCATTTTTAATATTAATAATATTAATATTGGATATTAATTTTATTATTATTATTTTCGTTTATATACATATATATATATCTATATTATATATCATCAGATAATAACAATAGAAACCATATCTGATATGGGTTTTGATTGATTTTATCTAATCCTAACCGAATCCGTATTTGTTACGGATTATGATAGGCATTAACCAATCTGATCTGGAATCGAATTTTGATATCCATATATATGTATATAGCATGGTGTGTCTCGTACGCTACACAACCTGCAGAAAGCGAAAAGAAAAAATCGTTTTTGGAGAAAAGCGAGATCTCTCAGCCACGTCGTTCAAGAGCTAGCACTCAAAGCGGAAGCATTCATGTGGATACCGACATAGGGTGTTTGTGTTTTCGCACCTCCTTCATATGCGTAATTCGAATCTTCAGAGGTAATTTTTGAGTTTCTTTCATCGAATTAAAACGAACAACATGGATCCTTGGTAGGAAATCAGAGATCAAGTTTTTGTTTTTCTGCTACGCATGTTGCAATGATCTTGTCTGATTTCCTAACACTCCTAACCACACAACAAGACAAAAGAAATTCTCTCTCCTTTCCCCCCTCCCTCATGGGTAGACACCTTCTTCCCTAAACCAATTTTTCTATTTATTCTCCTTCTTTCTCTTCCCATCACTCCTTACTTACACACCTCACTTTTTCCCAATCCAATTACATGCGATATTTCTTCATCCTTTCACTCCTTCTTCCCATGAAGCAAAGAAATTACTAGTATTATTTCCCCACCCATATATCAAACTTTGGGCTACATCAAGATAAAGGGGAGAAGACACATTATTTCTTCCACCA
The DNA here is from genome assembly GCA_036186865.1 of Eustoma russellianum. NCBI lineage: Eukaryota > Viridiplantae > Streptophyta > Magnoliopsida > Gentianales > Gentianaceae > Eustoma > Eustoma russellianum. The sequence goes on along the minus strand of AP025064.1, from coordinate 25,704,295 downwards.
TCCTCATTTTTTCTCTTCTCCCCAACTTTTCTGCATTCAACTCTTTTCTCTCTAACTAAACTCCTTCCACCTTATCCTTCACCTCAACCGAGAGCTACAAGCCAAGGAATGAAGAAGGATTTCATCTATTGCTTGACCAAGAAGACACAATCCATTAACTATCTCACTGTTCCCTTTATTCATCCTCTCAAGACAAACCTCCTCTCATCTATCTTCTTTTATTCCTCAAGGCTAAAAGTTTTTCCCTACTTCAAAGTTTCCAACCGCAGGCCTCCTTAAGAACCAAAAAAGTGAGTCACTTCTTGCTACAACTTACAACACCTCTATTCTAGTTATTCCTCATCCACCCAAAACGTCATTCCTCTCCATCTTCAAATCTTCTCCTCTCCCCACACTTCTCCACCCTTGGATTCAAAATAAGTGAAGGAAGATTACCCCAACCTCAAAGTGAAGGAAATTCACTTGCATGTGTAGGACCTGTATAGCACCACAATAAGGGATGGTTGAATAGTGATGCGGAAAATTTGGTTTTTAAAAACTTTTGGACCAAAAACCTCACTTCTAAAAACAATTTCTGTTTTGAGATCTCATTTGAAATATTCAAAAGACCAAGTTGTAGACCTCTAAAAATTATGCAATATGGTGAGAATGTAAGCTAAGATGTTATAAGTACTCACAAAAAATTTCAAATTAAAAATCAAACCCTAACCCCATGAAAATACATTGTTGGTCAGATTGCACAAATCTGCTAGAAACTGTACTCCGAATTGAAAATTTTATTCCTATTAAATGGTAACTCTAAATGGTCTTAAAATTTTATGATAAGACCCTCAATATGTTTATTGTAGTGGGTTGAAACCGTTTCTGAAAATTCCTTTGGGAAGTATGTCAACCATGTTGATGTTCTCAACCTTTGCAAATCTGAAAATCAGATTGCACTAGTCTCAGAACTATTAACGTTTGACTGACTTATACTTATCCAAATAGGGTGAAACATGCGTCAAATGAAACTATGAGGGTGTCTATGTTTCTGATAAAATGTATGATTTTTGAAATTCGTTTACTATTTTTACCTTTGCAATGAAATTGATGCAGATTGCAAGAAACTGAAAAGTGAAGTGCAGTAAAGTAAGAACACCAAGGATTTTATACTGGTTCGGTTAAAACAACCTACTCAAGTCTTTGAGGACACCTTGCTCGGTTATAACTAAACACAAACAAATACCTTACCACAAGGGTGACTGGAGTTAAACACTAACTCCACCCTTTTACAATCAAAGCAACCAACAAATCAATCACGAACACCACCACCGATCGAATGAAGGTTTTGATCACACCTTGATCAACCTTTTACAAACAATGAACATATATGGGTGGTATATTCAAAGCCTATATAATATGTAGAATATATGAACAATAGGCTTGAGAAAAGAAGAAGAAGAAAGAAAGGAAGAAGAAGAAAGTAGTCTAGCTTTTGCACTTGAGAGAATGTGAATTGTAGCTTGACCTTGTTTTGCACTATCTTCTCCTTTTATTATAAGTTGGCCGCCCCGCTAGGGCTTTTTACCTTCCTTGGGGAATTGTCTTTAATGTCCTTGGAAGATTGCCTTGTGTAAGAGATGACACATCTTGCTGACTTGGTGGCAATACGATTGGAAGATGACTTGACCTTGCTTACGTGTCACTTGTTTGATTGGTCTACCTTGGCACCTAGTAGTGAGCTGTAAATCCTACAAAAGAAACTCTCAAAAAATGTGCTCAAAATCAATTCAAACAATTACCATAACATGACATTTCAAATCCCTTGAAATTTGGAAGACAAATTGAGGCCATTAAGGGTGATAAACCGCCCACTACGGTAGAAATGTGCTGAAATTTCAGCATGTGCCTATTTTGAATTCTTTCCTTGTGTTGTGACATCTTCAATGTCACCAATATTGTGCGGCATATTATCCACCAATTGAAATTCCAAATAAGCTCCACCTAGGCTCCACTATGGCTGAAATAGGCGTGTACTAAGACTTCACATGTGCTGAAATTTCATTCTAGTAAGCTTGTCAAATAATGTACAATATTTACACATATATGGTAAATAATAATCAGTCCTATTTTGAATTTTCTAGAACACTTTAACATGTCTTGAATGTGTAAAAAGTGTCCAGATATATGTTTCATATTATTCCAAAAAAACGTTCCATGTTGTATGTTCATAGAAAACCAAATTTTCGACTTTCGTCGATTGCTCGATCTTTCTCCGATTAATTTCAGAACTTATTGCACATGTAATATATATTATGTCACACATAATATACATAAAATAAAGTGTATATCTAGCTCAAATGTCTGAGGTAAAAACGCCCATGTGTAGTAGAGAATATTGAATTTGAATTCTCCACAAAATGTAGCCTAAATTGTGGGTGATTTGTGGTGTGCCAACATAGAATGACTTAGTGCTGTTGTAACATGTGAGCCACGAAATTTTTGTCCATTTTTGATGTATATGGTTGTCCATCTTTATATGGAAAGTACGTGACATGTCGGTGAAAGTTTCGGTAGTTTACCCGATACGACATTTTCGGTTATATGACCTTGAACATGTCGTTATAATATATATTATATATATATATATGTATATATATATATGTGTGTATATCTATGTATATATCATATAGGTATATATATATATATAGGCGTGTAGAAGGAATGTGGAGGAGACTTTCCATTTTCAAATTTGTTGTCATAAAGCTTTCTCCAAATATGTCTCATGTAAAGAACTAGTTAGTTCATTCCTTAAACACTCAATTAATGAACTAGTTTAGTTCATTAATTGTGGCACCTAAAATTAGTATAAAGACAACAAATGTTTGTCATATGAATGTAAGCTTTAACGCTCAATGGCTTGTCAGTACGCCAACAATATATATAAGCATATAAAGCATGTTTATCACATAACGTGTTAAGTAAATAATTTCTTCATGCATTTTGTAAGCACGTAGCATTTAATTCATGCATTTGTAAATCCTCAAAACCCTTTTTCTCAACAATCTCCACTTTTGATGAATTACAAAATAACATTAGTTCATGATTAAATGTAATTGCACCCTTACAATTATGCGCAAATTTAAAATTTGAATTTTCATGTCGTGCTTCCCATTAAATCATACTTTCTCTCCCCCTCAAGTCTTGCTTTTCGCTCCCCCTTTAATTTCGTTAATGTCATCAAAAGTACATGTAAGAATGGAGAGAAACAGCAGTTTATAGTATGTCAAAACGAAAATCATGCATTTCAAGTGCGTTCTTAAGGGTTATTGATTAACCCTTTGCAAAAATACCTTTTTGGTATCCAAACTTAGTGACCTTCTCTCGGTCTCACAAAAGTTGAGAAAAGATATGAAGAAGCAATAAAATAGATGTTTAGGTGCAAATCCTTTTGGCTTATGGCCGAGAATGCCATCACGCTCATGATAAGATTTTTGTTTTTGATATGCCTTTGTGTTAGTGTCCGTGGTCCGTGATCTAGATGCAATTGTGTTGTATGAATGTCGTGTATGCTTCAATGGTTTTCTTTCATATCTATACGGCACATGATTATATTCGTATGAGATAAAGAAGAAGAAGTGCAATGAGATATAAAGGGTTGTGTACTTGATATCTTCTTAGGCCGTATAGTTGTCTTGAATGCACGTCGGTTTCTTAGATAAAATAAAGTTGGTAGACTTATTTTGTACTTTATTATCTTCCACATACCCTAATCCAGTTTTATCATTTTCATGCTTTTGGGAGGAAATGTGACGATCTAGGCATGCTCGTATTCGAATCGAATTGTTTTATGGTCTTTTCTAAATCCGTATCTTGATTTCAAATTTGAAATTTCGACTTTCATCTCAGTGTTCTCAGATTTTAAGGAGGAAATCTCTGATTTTATATGAATTTATCATGCAAGATGACTCTTCTTTTGAATCGTTTAATTGAGATACATGATTCGTGTTAAAGATTCTAACAATTTCTTGTCTTCAATTAAGCGTTTTCTTTTCTTTACCAGAGGCTTAGAAAACTTATGCAACTCAGATTTGACAAATAATCATCATAAGAAGGCTAGAATCAGAATCAGAAGATACCTCGTTTGATGCTTTGGATGCAAAAGCATACTTGAGCCATTTCCTCTTCGGCTTCTTACTTTGCAATCGGATGAATCAAATCCATGTGGAGGCTTTAAGAGCTCTTCTCCTTTTTTTAGATTCCTAGACTTGTCTGATCCTTGTCATGGTTTTTTCTTCATTGGTTTTTGTCCTTGTTCGGGGCAGTCATAAGAGATATGTTTCAGTCTTCCACAAGTATAACACTTAATATCCTCATTATTTTGACTTTTATTTCTTGATTCTCAGATGAAGTAGACTTAGGTATGTCTTTAAGCGATTTTCTCATTGTCTTTCTTAATCTTTAGTCAACGTGATTGGATCTTCATCAGCGGAATCCGTGTCACTATCAATCTACGCGATCATAAGAGGTAGAGACATATTATTTGATTTCAACGCTATAGCCTTATCTTGTTTAGAAGTAGATTCAGAATTTCTTAGAGTGAGTTTGTTTCATATACCTTCAATTATCCGATTAATTCCTCTATCTTTATTGATTTAGTTTTCTTACATTCTTTGATTGCAGTGACTTTTGAATCCCATTTGGATGGGAGACTTCTTAGCAACTTTTTGGCACCTTCTCCTGCGAAGAAAAAACCTTTCCAAGAGAGTCAAGAGAATTGTAAATATTAGTCAATCTTAGATCCATATCAACAATAGATTCATTCGATAATAACTTGAAGGATTCAAGAGTAGACATTAGCATGTTTATCTTGGACTCTTTAACTTGACTAGTACCTTTATGTTTTATTTCAAGAATTCTCCACATCTCGTGGGCACTTGAGAAATTTGACTCATAACTCGATTCGCTTTGCTTAAAACCATTTAGAAGGAGTTGCATAGTCTTATCATTCATGCTTAATCTCTTTTATCATCGCTAGTATATTATTGTTTCGGTTTTATGACTTCTAGTGTGACAACATCAACCGTGGATAACTTAGAAGGAATAAAAGGACCATCTTCTATAATAGACCACAAGTCTATATCAATAGCCATAAAGAAAAGTTTCATTCTAAGTTTCCATTGTATAAAGACTCACCGTCGAAAAGAGGAGGCCTTACGCTTGACATTCTTTCTGGCTCGGTTTTGTAACTAGTGGATGCCATCTCAGAAAGATTGTTATATCTTCTTGTTGTGAGTGAACCTGGCTCTGATACCACTTGTAAGACCGTGACAGCAACCACTAGAGGGAGGGTTGAATAGTGAGAGCGGAAAATAAAACTTTTGGACCAAAAACATCACATCTTTCTGTTTTAGATCCTGACTTGAAATATTTGAAAGACCTAGTTGTAGACCTCCAAAAATTATGAATTTGGTGAAAATGTACTCTCAGATGTTGACATTTTTGGTCAGAATGCACAAATATGCTAGAAACTGTACTCCGATTTGAAAAACTTATTCCTATTAAATGCTAACTCTAAATAGTCCTGAAAATTTAATGACAAGACCCTCAGATGTGTACTTTAGTGGGTTGAAACAGTTTTTGAAAATTCAATGTTTCTCAACCTTTACAAATCTGAAAATCAGATTGCGCTAGTCTCAGAACTATTAACGTTTGACTGACTTATACTTATCCAAATGGGGTGAAACTTGCGTCAAATGAACACTAGATGTGTGGATATGGTTTCTACAAAATTTATAGTGTTTGAAATTCGTTTACTATTTTTACCTTCGCAATGAAATTGATGCAGAATTCTGAAACTTAAAGTAAAGTGCAGTAAAGTAAGACACGAAGGATTTTATATTGGTTCGGTTAAAACAACCTACTCCAGTCTTTGAGGACACCTTCCTCGGTTATCACTAAACACAGCAAGTACCTTACCACAAGGGTGACTGGAGTTAAACAATAACTCCACCCTTTTACAATCAAAGCAACCAAACAAATCAATCACGAACACCACCACCGATCGAATGAAGGTTTGATCACACCTTGAGCAACCTTTTACAAACAATGAACATGGGTGGTATATTAAAAGCCTAGATAATATGTAGAATATATGAAAAATAGGCTTGAGACTAAGAAGAAGAAGAAAGAAAGGAAGAAGAAGAAAGTAGTCTAGCTTTTTGCACTTGAGAGAATGTGAATTGTAGCTTGACTTTGTTTTGCACTATCTTCTCCTTTTTACCATAAGTTGGCCGCCCCCTAGGGCTTTCTCCCTTCCTTAGGAATTGTCTTTAATGTCCTTGGAAGATTGCCTTGTGTAAGAGATGACACAATCTTGCTTACTTGGTGCAATATGATTGGAAGGATGACTTGACCTTGCTTACTTATCACTTGTTGATTGGTCCACCTTGGCAACTTGTAGTGAGCTGTAAATCCTAAAATAAAATCTCAAAAAATGTTCTCAAAATCAATTCAAACAATCACCATAACATCACATTTCAATCCCTTGAATTTTGGGAGACAAATTGTAGCGCTCCGCACTCGGACCTTGTCTGAATACGGTGCACCCGCCGTACTTCACTGAGGAGAGTACAAAACGTTATGTGTAACATGCGAAAATCCATCACGTAAGTCATGGACTCCCATGCTAACATTTAACATGGTAGTAAAATTTAGGCAGAATTAAAACTTTAAAATAAACATGCATTACGGAATATTAAGTCCCCAAAATAGTAGTCCACAAAGCAACACAAACCGAAATCCCAAAGAGTCCAACATAATTCATAGTACATCAACATAACAACACAAAAGTCCTCACGCATGATCTCCTCCTGTCTCCTCGACTACGGGTACGGCACTTTCGGATCATCCTCGATCCATTCAACCTTAGCATTCACTGGCTCTGGGGGAAAAATAAAGGTATGAGTGATAAAAATCACCCAGCAAGCATACTATAAACTACCATGAAATAAATAAAGAATCATAACATGAATGGAAAACCCCAAGAACCTCAAATGTTAATTCATACCTGATCTTTAATCCTGGATCTGCTTGACGATATAGCCTAATCATAATTTTAATTAATGCCATACCAATAATATCATATTTCCTACAAACTGAAACGTACAACAGGCCAAAATGCTCATTAATTGTGCAATATGCAATGCATGATATCATGTCGTGTCAAAATCATTTTTGGTCCCATAAAATAACGTGTCAGAAAACAGAGCATCAGATCAATTAACCCCGGATATGAACGGGTCCAGAACATATCATCAGATCAATTAACCCGGGTCTGGGACGGGTCCAGAACATAATATCAGGCCGATTAACCCAGGGCCTGGATCGGGTCCAAAACATATCATCGGACCAATTAACCCTGGGTTTGGAACGGGTCCAGAACTTATCATGTCATCAGACCTATTAACCCCGGATCTGGAGTCGGGTTGTAAGCATGCTTAGCCGGCGAGGGAATCAAAAAGCTTTCTTTAAAAACATGGGACTATAAATAACTTATATGCATAACGAAAACTTGCTTGCTTGAAAAGACTTGCATGCATACAATAGTTCATAAAAAAATCAGATTCATGATGCATGTGATCATGCATGATACATGAAATGATATGCAATGCAAGTCATGGCATGGATTATCTTAGAAATTACTTAAATCATGACATAGGCATGGTTTCCATGTGCTGAAATTTTTCCAGATTTTACGTTCTGTTCATGAGGCTTCCAAAATTAACCAAACGGGCCTATTTCCATAATCTTTTTCCATATACCTGCATAATGGGGTCTTACCTACATGCCATGAAATTTTCATAACGTTTTAAAATAAGTAAGACACTTAAATCATTAAGTTGCTAAAAAGTGTACTGCTGAATCCAGCAGTACAGTAGTCATCTTTTCCTTAATTTACAAGACCGTAAAGTCTTAATTAATTTGGGCCAAATCTTGAAAAACATAGTAAACTTCTCAAGGACTAATATTCATGGGCCAAAACCGTTCATATAAGTCAAAATCCACAAGATTAAGGCCTCTTAACTTATTCCTCTGTTCTGCCCAGTTTCCAGTTTTAGTGCGTCAACTTCAAATCAATAATTACCCAGCAAAATGATAATTCCAAGTTGATTAGTTTGCATGAACATGCTCATCTATGTCTTAGGTGATTAGCATAAAATTTCTAGAGTAATCCAATAACTTTAAAGGGGGCATTTTATTATTTTCCGGAAATTGGTCACATGCTGATTCTGGAATGACCAGTTTTACTAACAATTTCATTGTGATAAAACCATAATTCCTTTTTCCAAAATTCTAACTCACAGACGTCATACAAATACAGGTCTAGCATCCTACCAAACACTATCTCATTTTCACTTTCCTATGTTCCATTTCCAGGTCACACAATACGCTACATAAAACTGCCCTGTTCCAGTAGTTTAGTTTTTTGTCACTTTTTCATGTTAAGTATATACCAACTAACCTTATTCTTATAAAATAACTTATTAGACACTAAATGCACTCTTTTAACATGAATATTCCAGGTTACATACCTTTTGTTAAGTCACATTTGAATTACCCCAAAATAGTTTGCAACTTGTACATAATACTTCTCATTTTCGCTCACGTTGCACTTTATTGAGTCTACTCTTGGTACAATTTATTCATGCATCACCCAACCTTCATAAAAAGCCCGTGTTTTGTACCAAAATGACTCACGTCACATTTCAAATTGAGGACATTCATAATCATGTAATAACTCATCAAACATGCAATTTTCACATATCTTAGTGCTCACAAGATGTGTTCTTTCTAAGATTCAAGACTCACCTTTACTAAGCCCTTTAGCCGTGCCCTCATATGGTGAAGTAGACCTATTCTACCATGTTTCTTCAGGCATGCAACATATTTATATGCTAATTTATTTAAAACATACCAAACAACTTAGAAAAATTGCGTCTAGCACATGCATGCCATCTTGGTGCTTCTCATGCTTTGCACAAGGGCCATTCTCGCCTAGAATCACTTTGTTAAACCTTGATCCTTCCTATAACAGCATCATAACATATTGCATGTAGGAGAAGAATTCATTTTTAGAAGTACTATTCAAAAGCAAGGCATTTTTCTTAAGGAATCACTGGGGTCTCATGCTTAATACTTAGTACATTCAACTAAAGTCTGTATCTTAGAAATAACTAGCCATTCAAGTCACTAATTCTTTAAATTAATCATGAGAGTCTAAGGTATACTTGCCTCTTCAAGCTAGAACCTCTTCTTAGTTTGGATCTTGGATGAAATGAAATGAAGTTTTCTCCACTACACCCATGAGGCACACGGTTTTGGAGGGAGGAAAAGAAAAATTTTAGCCATCATCTTAAATGAAAAATAGAGCTATCTTGATATTAGATTTACTTACCAAGATGAGGTTTTGAATGGAGCTTCAAACTAGCAAGAGCTTGCACCACCTAAAAGATTGGAAAACTCTACCCAGTGACCATGGAGGTCACGGGTTTGGGGTAGGAGGAGGAACCAAGTGAGCTTCATTCTTTGAAAATAAAGAATCCACTTAAGAAGTTTGGAATAAGACTCACCTAGATGCTTCTTTGAGCTTGAAAATGATAGATGGGTTGAATCTCCTAGCTCCAAGAGGGGGCCGTATGGTTGGGGTTGAAGGGGATGAAAATAGCCTAAATGTCTTCTTTGCTTGGGGAACTTCTTGAGAGAGTGTAAGATGGAGATGGGGTGAAGCTTCTAGGTAGTATTAAAGAAGGCTTAATGGTGGAGGGAGGGAAGAGCGGCCAGCGCATGGGGGGAAATAAACCAAGGCTTTTCATGAAAAACTTATTCCTATTAAATGCTAACTCTAAATAGTCTGAAAATTTTATGACAAGACCCTCAAGATGTGTACTTTAGTGGGTTGAAACAGTTTTTGAAAATTCAATGTTCTCAACCTTTACAAATCTGAAAATCAGATTGCACTAGTCTCAGAACTATTAACGTTTGACTGACTTATACTTATCCAAATGGGGTGAAACTTGCGTCAAATGAACACTAGATGTGTGGATATGTTTCTGCAAAATTTTATAGTGTTTGAAATTCGTTTACTATTTTTGCCTTCGCAATGAAATTGATGCAGAATTCTGGAAACTTAAAGTAAAGTGCAGTAAAGTAAGAACACGAAGGATTTTATATTGGTTCGGTTAAAACAACCTACTCCAGTCTTTGAGGACACCTTCCTCGGTTATCACTAAACACAACAAGTACCTTACCACAAGGGTGACTGGAGTTAAACACTAACTCCACCCTTTTACAATCAAAGCAACCAACAAATCAATCACGAACACCATCACCGATCGAATGAAGGTTTGATCACACCTTGAGCAACCTTTTACAAACAATGAACATGGGTGGTATATTAAAAGCCTAGATAATATGTAGAATATATGAACAATAGGCTTGAGACTAAGAAGAAGAAGAAAGAAAGGAAGAAGAAGAAAGTAGTCTAGCTTTTGCACTTGAGAGAATGTGAATTGTAGCTTGACTTTGTTTTGCACTATCTTCTCCTTTTTACCATAAGTTGGCCGCCCCCTAGGGATTTCTCCCTTCCTTAGGAATTGTCTTTAATGTCCTTGGAAGATTGCCTTGTGTAAGAGATGACACAATCTTGCTTACTTGGTACAATATGATTGGAAGGATGACTTGACCTTGCTTACTTATCACTTGTTGATTGGTCCACCTTGGCACCTTGTAGTGAGCTGTAAATCCTACAATAAAATCTCAAAAAATGTTCTCAAAATCAATTCAAACAATCACCATAACATCACATTTCAATCCCTTGAATTTTGGGAGACAAATTGTAGCGCCCCGCACTCGGACTTTGTCCGAATACGGTGCACCCGCCGTACTTCACTAAGGAGAGTACAAAACGTCATGTGTAACATGTGAAAATCTATCACGTAAGTCATGGACTCCCATGCTAACATTTAACATGGTAGTAAAATTTAGGCAGAATTAAAACTTTAAAATAAACATGCATTACGGAATATTAAGTCCCCAAAATAGTAGTCCACAAAGCAACACAAACCGAAATCCCAAAGAGTCCAACATAGTTCATAGTACATCAACATAACAACACAAAAGTCCTCAGGCATGATCTCCTCTTGTCTCCTCGACTACGGGTACGGCACTTTCGGATCATCCCCGATCCATTCAACCTTAGCATTCACTGGCTCTGGGGGAAAAATAAAGGTATGAGTGATAAAAATCACCCAGCAAGCATACTATAAACTACCATGAAATAAATAAAGAATCATAACATGAATGGAAAACCCCAAGAACCTCAAATGTTAATTCATACCTGATCTTTAATCCTGGATCTGCTTGACGATATAGCCTAATCATAATTTTAATTAATACCATACCAATAATATCATATTTCCTACAAACTGAAACGTACAACAGGCCAAAATGCTCATGAATTGTGCAATATGCAATGCATGATATCATGTCGTGTCAAAATCATCATTTTGGTCCATAAAATAACGTGTCAGAAAACAGAGTATCAGATCAATTAACCCCGGATATGAACGGGTCCAGAACATATCGTCAGATCAATTAACCCCGGGTCTGGGACGGGTCCAGAACATAATATCAGGCCGATTAACCCAGGACCTGGATCGGGTCCAAACATATCATCGGACCAATTAACCCTGGGTTCGGAACGGGTCCAGAACTTATCATATCATCAGACCTATTAACCCCGGATCTGGAGTCGGGTTGTAAGCATGCTTAGTCGGCGAGGGAATCAAAAAGCTTTCTTTAAAAACATGGGACTATAAATAACTTATATGCATAACGAAAACTTGCTTGCTTGAAAAGACTTGCATGCATACAATAGTTCATAAAAAAATCAGATTCATGATGCATGTGATCATGCATGATACATGAAATGATATGCAATGCAAGTCATGGCATGGATTATCTTAGAAATTACTTAAATCATGACATAGGCATGGTTTCCATGTGCTGAAATTTTTCCAGATTTTACATTCTGTTCATGAGGCTTCCAAAATTAACCAAACGGGCCTATTTCCATAATCTTTTTCCATATACCTGCATAATGGGGTCTTACCTACATGCCATGAAATTTTCATAACGTTTTAAAATAAGTAAGACACTTAAATCATTAAGTTGCTAAAAAGTGTACTGCTGAATCCAGCAGTACAGTAGTCATCTTTTCCTTAATTTACAAGACCGTAAAGTCTTAATTAATTTGGGCCAAATCTTGAAAAACATAGTAAACTTCTCAAGTACTAATATTCATGGGCCAAAACCGTTCATATAAGTAAAAATCCACAAGATTAAGGCCTCTTAACTTATTCCTCTGTTCTGCCCAGTTTCCAGTTTTAGTGCGTCAACTTCAAATCAATAATTACCTAGCAAAACGATAATTCCAAGTTGATTAGTTTGCATGAACATGCTCATCTATGTCTTAGGTGATTAGCATAAAATTGCTAGAGTAATTCAATAACTTTAAAGGGGCATTTAATTATTTTACTGAAATTGGTCACACGCTGATTCTGGAATGACCAGTTTTACTAACAATTTTATTGTGATAAAACCATAATTCCTTTTTCCAAAATTCTAACTCACAGACGTCATACAAATACAGGTCTAGCATCCTACCAAACATTAGCTCATTTTCACTTTCCTAGGTTCCATTTCTAGGTCACATAATACGCTACATAAAACTGCCCTGTTCTAGTAGTTTAGTCTTTTGTCACTTTTTCATGTTAAGTATATACCAACTAACCTTATTCTTATAAAATAACTTATTAGACACTAAATGCACTCTTTTAACATGAATATTCCAGGTTCCATACCTTTTGTTAAGTCACATTTGAATTACCCCAAAATAGTTTGCAACTTGTACATAATACTTCCCATTTTCGCTCACGTTGCACTTTATTGAGTCTACTCTTGGTACAATTTATTCATGCATCACCCAACCTTCATAAAACGCCCGTGTTTTGTACCAAAATGACTCACGTCACATTTCAAATTGAGCACTTTCATAATCATGTAATAACTCATCAAACATGCAATTTTCACATATCTTAGTGCTCACAAGATGTGTTCTTTCTAAGATTCAAGACTCACCTTTACTAAGCCCTTTAGCCATGCCCTCATATGGTGAAGTAGACCTATTCTACCATGTTTCTTTAGGCATGCAACATATTTATATGCTAATTTATTTAAAACATACCAAACAACTTAGAAAAATTGCGTCTAGCACATGCATGCCATCTTGGTGCTTCTCATGCTTTGCACAAGGGCCATTCTCGCCTAGAATCACTTTGTCAAACCTTGCTCCTTCCTAAAACAGCATCATAACATATTGCATGTAGGAGAAGAATTCATCTTTAGAAGTACTATTCACAAGCAAGGAATTTTTCTTAAGGAATCACTAGGGTCTCATGCTTAATACTTAGTACATTCAACTAAAGTCTGTATCTTAGAAATAACTAGCCATTCAAGTCACTAATTCTTTAAACTAATCATGAGAGTCTAAGGTATACTTGCCTCTTCAAGCTAGAACCTCTTCTTAGCTTGGATCTTGGATGAAATGAGTTGAAGTTTTCCTCCACTACACCCATGAGGCATACGGTTTTGGAGGGAGGAAAAGAAAAATGTTATCCATCATCTTAAATGAAAAATAGAGCTATCTTGATATTAGATTTACTTACCAAGATGAGGTTTTGAATGGAGCTTCAAACTAGCAAGAGCTTGCACCACCTAAAAGATTGGAAAACTCTACCCAGTGAACATGGAGGTCACGGGTTTGGGTTAGGAGGAGGAACCAAGTGAGCTTCATTCTTTGAAAATAAAGAATCCACTTAAGAAATTTGGAATAAGACTCACCTAGATGCTTCTTTGAGCTTGAAAATGATATCTGGGTTGAATCTCCTAGCTCCAAGAGGGGGCCGTATGGTTGGGGTTGAAGGGGATGAAAATAGCCTAAATGTCTTCTTTGCTTGGGGAACTTCTTGAGAGAGTGTAAGATGGAGATGGGGTGAAGCTTCTAGGTAGTGTTAAAGAAGGCTTAATGGTGGTGGGAGGGAAGAGCGGCCAGTGCATGGGGGGAAATAAACCAAGGCTTTTCATGAAAAGTAAGAAAAGCAAGCCTTGGTCTTGTAGCTTGTAAGCTTTTTGCCTCCATGCTTGCTTCTTTTTATTATTTTATTGCTTTCCTTTTTGCATGCTTGACTTATTTTATTTCTTCTTGTCTCTTGCATGCTTCACAATAATTTATTCGTTGAATCTAAGATGTCTTGGAAAGTTTAAGACCAAGGAGTTTTCTAGAACTCCTTGGTGGCCGATTTTCTTAGGGTTAGGGTGTATTAGTTTACTATTTCTCCTACCTTGTAGTTCATGTATGTTGTTCTTTCCTTTATTTTATCGTTTTTGCTTTGCATGCTTACTTTGTTTTATTATTTAATTACAAACTAAATAGATATTTTAAACATTAAACATGGATTAGAATAGTGGAGAGGGTTCTAGAGACTTTCCCTTGGGCCTTGGCCGAAAGTCTTGGAGCCTAGGGAGGGCATTTTGTCCTTTCACATTTTCATACACATACTTATATAATTATTTATGTTATTTAATTTCTTATATATGATTTTAGGCTTTCTTTTATGAAAACCATTTAGGTTTGCCTTCTTATAAAAAGGAAATTACCCTAGGGTTCAACAAGGCCTCTTGGTCGAATTTATAAGGTCTTGGAGGGGCAAAATGGTCATTTCACATACCTTATGACATCCACTTGTATAACTATTTAATATCTATCTTAAAAGAATTTAATTGAGGAAGCACTAATATAACTTTAATAAAATGTACTTGGAAGAATTGTTATTTCATTATGTCACATCATCATTGTTTCAAGTACAGTACGGTTGGAGTACAACATCCTTCCCCTTTAACATAAGTTTCGTCCTTGAAACTTAAGAGACTAGTAAAAAAGATGGGGGTATCTATTCTTCATGTCTTCCTCAGTTTCCCATGTGGCTTCTTCTCCAGAATGGTATCTCCACTGAATCTTTACCATAGGTATGGATCTCTTTCTCAACTTTTTCTCTTTCTGATCAACGATCTTTAGGGGCTCCTCTATATAAGAGGCATCTTCTTTGACCTTCAGCTGCTAATCCTCAAGGATGTGACTTGGGTCATAAACATACCGGCAAAGTTGGGAAACATGGAACACATCATGTAACCGGGACAGTGATTGGGGCAACGCCAAGTGATATGTAACTTCACCGACTCTTTCTAGAACTTCATATGGTCCAATGAATCTTGGGCTCAACTTCCCTTTTATTCCAAATCTCTTGATCCCTTTAGATGGAGACACCTTTAAGAAAACTTTTTCTCCTTCTTGAAACTCCATGGGTCTCCGCCTTTCATCAGCCCATATCTTACTCCTATCCTGTGCCGCTTTCAATCTTTGTCGAACAGTCTTTACCTTTTCTCATGTTTGCTCAACAATGTCGGGTCCTGTATAGATCTTATGTTGTACCCAACGGAAAATCATATTGTACTTGAGCATTGTACAAGTGAATTAATAAAGGTTGCATCCTTCAAGTACATTTTACTAAGTTTTATTATTCTTGAATAAATTTTGTTAAAGCAAATAGTGTATGATTATTCAAGCATGAGTTATGGACCATGTGAAATGGCCAATTTACTCTCAAGATCTTAGGAATTTTCAGCCCTAAAGCCTTAAAAGGGCCTTAGAAGGTTTTTCAAATTATAAGAAGGCTAATCTTAAGGGCCTTCTTAAAACAAGCCCCAAAAGTGATTCGAGATTTCAAGAAGTGGGGAAATTATACCAACATGAATTATGAAAATAGGAAAAATATAACACAAACAACCCTTCTCCAACCCCCACTGGTCAAGATGAGGGGGTTCTAGAACCCTCTCTAAATTCCAAGACTCCATTTAATTATAAGATAGGATTAAAAAAATAGCAAGGCATGCTT
>AP025064.1:25614609-25675125 GCA_036186865.1 Eustoma russellianum | reverse complement strand
TTTAATTATAAGATTAAGGATTAAAAAAATAGCAAGTCATGCTTGCATGGGGGACCAAAAGGGGTCAAATTGCACTACCCCAAGAACCTTTCCTCACCTTTCATGCAACATTTTGTCCCCTCCCCTTGACTTGACCGTGGGTTACCCCCTCTCCCCTACAAGAAGTCTTCTTCTTCTATTTAGTTAGTAGCTCATCTCCGTCCTCAATCTCCACACCATCAAGAATTGTACAAGCAAGATATTAGAGCATTGAACATTTAGATTATTTCTAGACCCTCATCACTCCATACGGTTGGCTAGAACTAGAATTGCCATGATCCTCTTCATCTTCAAGCTCCAAGAATCATCTAGGTAAGTTGCATGTCAAGATACTTAGTTGAATTTCATAATTCATAGATTGAAGCTCACATTGCCTCTCTTATGCTTGCCAAAACCGTGACCTCCATGATCACTAGGTTCAAACTTTCCAAGCTCCTAAGTGGTGTTAGCTTCTTGGTGGATTGAACTTCATTAAACCCTCATCTTGGTAAGATAATCTAGCCTTAATTTAGCTCTATTCTTCACTTAAGATAATAGCTAACATTCATTCTCTTTCTTCCTCCAAAACCGTGGGGTGTGATTGAAGTTGGAGGGAGACTTCACTTTATTTCATCCAAGATTCAAGCTAGAGGAAGGTTCCTAGCTTAAAAGAGGCAAGTATACTCTAGACAATCTTGACTTATTTGTGAAGTGTATGCTTGAATGATTAGCCATCTTTAAGCTATGAATCTTAGTTGAAGATTCTAAGTATAAGACATGAGAACTAGTTGTTATAAAGAAAGGTGTTGGCATGATTGAATGATTTGCTACATGAATGTGTTGTGACTGTTTTGGCATGATTTATGGGTATCCTAAAGAATGTTATGAGACCTGGAATGACCATGTTGAAATGTGTATTTAATGGTTAGTGAGTTATTTAAGGAATGAAGTTGGTTGGAAATTGTTTGAACAATACAAAATGATGAAATGCTGGAATTACTGGAGCTGGACAGTTTTGTGTAGCTGATTGAGTGACATGAAAACGAACCTTAGAAGCGTTCAAATGAGCTTATTTTTGGCATGATGTTAGCCTTATGTCTTTAGTAAATCTGTGAGTTGGAATTTCGGTAAAAGGACATGTGGTTTGGTCATAATGGAATTTTTGGTAAAACTGGTCAATTTAGATTCTGCATGTACCCAGTTTTGGAAAAATAATTAGATGACCCCTCTAAACTTATGGGATTGTCTTGGAATTTTTATGGTAATTACTAAAGACATAGTTGAACATGTCCATGCAAATAAATTAACTTGGAACCACTGTTATGATGATTAATAACTGAGTTGGAGTTCATGATACAAAACTGATAATGGAACTGGACAGTTTTCGAGTAGCAAATTGTTCAGCCTGAAAGAGAACCTTAGGAATGTGCAAATGAGCTGATTTTTGGTATGATGATAACTTGATATGTGTAGTAAGTTTGGGAGTGGAATTTTGGTAAAAGGAGTTGTGGTTTGTCCTTAATGTAATTTTTAGTAAGGACTGGTCATTTCGGATTCTGTATGTACCTAGCTTGGGAACATAATTAAATGACCCACTTAAACTTATTGGATTGCCTTGAAATTTTTATGGTACTTACCTTAGAATAGATGTACATGTTCATTTAAATAAACCAGCTTAAAACCACCATTTTGATGGTCAACAACTGAGTTGGAATTAGTGGTACCAAACTGGAAAACAGGACAGTTTAATGACATAAGTTGTGAGGCTTTGATTTTGCTCATTTAGGCTTGAATATGATGTTTGGCCACATGAATATTGTCCCTTGGTGTGTTAGCTATGTTTTTCAGGAGATGGCCCAAGTTGAATGAGGTTTTATGATCCATGAAACTGAGGTAAGGCGGGTACTGCCCTGCTGATTTCAGCAGTACCCTTTTTATGGTAATATGATGTTTTGAGGACTTTAGACATTTCGGAATATTACGAAATTATTATGACATCTGTCTAAGTCTCCGTTATGCATACGTATGGCAAGAGATTATAAAAATAGGCCTGATTTGTTATGTTGGCGGCCTCATGAACAGAGCGTAAGTTCTGGAAAATTTCTCCAGCTTAAAGAACAAGGCCATACTTGTATTTATGTGATACATTTTGTCACGAATTGCATATCACACGTCATGCATTGCATCATCGTCATTTACATGATTTATGAAACTGATTTTATGCCAAAGAATGATGAAAAAGCGCTTTTAAAGAAAAGAAGTTTTCAGTTTTGAAAGAAGATTTCTATGGTACCATTTATTTCTGGCCAGCTTAACCCGCTCCAGATCCGGGGTTAATTGATCTGATGATTATGACCGTTCAGGCCTGGAAAGAATAGACCTGATTATGACCGTTCAGGCCCGGAAAGAATAGACCTGATTATGATGATTATGACCGTTCAGGCCCGGAGAGAATAGACCTGATGACTATGATTGATGATGTGACCGTTTTCGGATCCGGAAATAATAGATTCGAAGGGATGGATATGACCACCTCAGATCCGGATATAATAGATATGAACACTCTCTTGTTTTTATTGACGATGATGTTTTGAAAGAAAGAAAGAATGAATTTTCCCTTATTTTATCATACTACATCACATGTGCATGTCCATGCATGTGCATTTAATAGCTAATCGCATGTTTAGTACACTGTTGCTTAGGCCAGTATGTTATGATTTGAGATCCCCTAAGTTATGATTTTAATGTTATTTCGTAAAGTTATGATCTTGTTATTTAAGGATACTGGTTGGAAGGTCAGGTATGTTACTAAACAAAATTTTGGGGTTTGGTTCTCGTGTATACTTTCCATTTAATTCATGATCGTTATGGTATACTTGCTGGTGACGTTGTCACTCACCCATTATTTTTCCTCCTTGAACCTGCAGGGAACAGGGTTGAGTGGATCGAGGATGAGCCTAGGGTTCCCTATCCATAAGAGTGTGAGAGGAGGATGGCTTAAGGATTTTTGTTATGACAGTTATGTTTGATGGACTTTTGATGAATTTATGCTGGGAACATTGATTTTCGGATTTTCGGACTTTCTTTATTTCGAGAACATGGTTGTAGACTTTATGATGGATGTTTAGAATGTTCTAATTTAAAAGTTTTATTCTGCCTCGGTCTTCACTTACCTGTTGATGTGTAAGCAGGAAAGTCCGTATATTTTGTTACGGACCACGACCTGTTATGGATTGACGCCTGGTACTCTCCGTAGTGAAGTACGGCGGGCGCGCCGTATCCGGCTAGGCCAGGGTGCGGGGCGCTACATCTTATCTCCAATCTCGTCCTAATAGAGTGGAACCGACATTTTCGCCTATACAACGCTTCATATGGTGCCATCCCGATGGATCTATGGAAGCTGTTATTGTAGGAACACTCGACTAGCTTAAGACTTTTATCCCAGCTTCCTCCAAAATAAAGAATGCAAGCATGAACCATGTCTTCAAGGGTTTGAATTGTCCTTTCAGATTGGCCATCAGTCTGAGGGTGGAAAGTGGAACTCATCCTGATCTCAATGCCCATTGCCTTCTGAAAGGCTGTCCAGAATCTCGAGGTAAAACGGGGATCACGATCACATACGATACTTATGGGCACACCATGCAAACAGACAATCTGGTCAATGTACGTAGATGCCAACTTCTCCATAGGTGCTTTAATCGACATGGCCAAAAAGTGAGCAGATTTGGTTAGATAGTCAGCGATGACCCATATAGCATCACTTCAATACTTAGTCCTGGGTAGGTCGGTCACAAAATCCATAGTGACGTGGTCCCATTTCCATTCTGGAACTTCTATAGGTTGTAGTAATCCAGCAGGTCTTTGGTGCTCAGCTTTTACTCTTTGACAAACCAAGCATCGCTCAACAAATTCAGCTATTTTGTTCTTCATGTCGTGCCACCAAAATCTTTGCTTGAGGTCCTGATACATCTTGTTAGCTTCAGGGTGTATAGATAACCGTGAGTTTTGGGCTTCCATCAAGACTTCATCTTTAATTTCTTTGTTCTCAGGCACACATAACCATCCTCGGTACCATAAACTGTCATCGCTACGAACTTCAAAGTCATTTAATGGCTTATCTTGGATCCTCTCCTTGATCTTCCTCAAGGCTGCATCATTCCCTTGAGCCTCTTTATCCTATCTGTTGTACCCCACCTGTACCACACTTGAAACCGTGATGATGTGATATAACGAAACATTGATTCTTCCAAGTCCATTTTGATTAAGTTATATTAGCGCTTCTTTACTTAAATTCATTTAACATGGATACTAAATAATTATATAAGTGGATGTCATAAGGTATGTGAAATGACTATTTAGCCCTCCAAAGACCTTGGAAAATCGGCCAAGGGGCCTTGATCAACCTTAGAATAATTTTTTATATAAGAAGGCCACCCTAAATGGCTCTCATGAGAAAATTTAAAATCATATTAGACCAAATAAATAATATTATAAATTATATAAATATGAGCCATGATAAATGTGAAAAGACCTAAATATCCCCAAGAACCCAAGACTTCGGCCAAGGCCATGGAAAGTCTTTAGAACCCTCTCCACTATTCTAATTCATGTTTAATAATTAAAATATCAAATTAGTTTGAAATTAAATAATAAGATAAAGAAAGCATGCAAAGAAAGAAATGATAAAATAATCAAGCATGGAGGCAAAAGCTTACAAGCTAGAAGCCTAAGGCTTGCTTTTCTCCTCCCCCATGCGCCGGCTACCCCCTTTCCCTCCACCCTTATGTCATCTTTTAAGACCACCTAGAAGCTTCACCTCATTTCATCTTGAACTCTCTCAAGAAGCTCTCAAGAAAAGAGAAACACTTAGACTAGTTCATCTCCTCCTACCATACCACACGGCCCTTCCCTTGGAGTTAGAGGATTCAACACAACTTCCATCTCCAAGCTCAAGAAGCATCTAGGTAAGTCTCCTTCCAAACATCTTAAGTGAATTCTTTATGTCAAATAATGAAGCTCACATGGGTCCTTTTATTGTACCCAAAAACCATGACCTTCATGGTCACTAGGTACAAGATTTTCAACCCTTTTAGGTGGTGCAAGCTCTTGCTAGTTGAAGCTCCCTTCAAAACCTCATCTTGGTAAGTACATCTAATGTCAAGAAAGCTCTATTTTTCACTTAAGATGATGGCTAACATTTTTCTTTTTCCTCCCTTCAAAACCGTATGTCCCATGGTGTAGTGGAGGAAAACTTCAACTCATTCCATCCAAGATCCAAGCTAAGAAAAGACTCTATCTTGAAGAGGCAAGTATACCTTAGACTCTTATGATTTCTTTGAAGAATTAGTAACTTGAATGGCTAGTTATTTCTAAGATATGAACTTTAGTAAATATACTAAGTATTAAGCATGAGACCTGAGTGATTCCTTAAGAAAAATGTCTGGCATGTGATTAATTCCTTCCAAGATGAAATATTTTCTTACATGAAATATGATATGAGGCTGTTTTAGGATGAAACAAGGTTCAAAAAAGTGATTCCAGGCAAGAATAGTTCTTGGATGAAGCTTGTAAAGCACTAGGATGGCATGCATGTGCTAGTTGTAATTTTATAAGTTTGTTTGCTAAGATTGAAATGTAATAGCAATAAATGTGTTGCATGTCTAAAAAAACATTGTAAAATATGTTCATGGGACCATACAAGTTTCGTCCAAGAAGAGGAAGGTGAGGGAGAGTTGTGAATCCAAGAAAGAACACATGAGCATTAAGGTGTGTGAAATTGCACGCTAGATGATTAATTACATGAGTATGTTGGTGTTCAAATTAAAATGTGACATGGGTTATATTGGTACAAGAACAAAGTCTGTGTATGGAGGTTGAGTGATGCATAAATTAGTTGTACCAAGAGTAGACTCAATAAAGCGCAACGTGAGCGAAAATGAGAAGTATTGTGTATAAGTTGCAAATGGTTTTGTGGTAATTCAAAATGGGACTTAACCAAAGGTGTGGAATCTGGAAAATACATGTAAAAAGGGTGTATTCAGTGGCTAATAAGTTATTCCATAAGAATAAGGTTAGTGGTTATATGCCTAACATGAAAAGTGACAAAGGACCAAACTACTGGAACATGGAAGTTTTATGTAGTGTATTGTGTAACTTGGAAATGGATCCTAGGAAGGTTAAAATGAGCTACTTTTCGGTAAGATGCTAGTCCTTCATGTTTATGACGTTGGGGAGTTGGAATTTTGGAAAAAAGGATTATGGTTTTGTCACAATAAAGTTTTTAGTAAAACTGGTCAGTTCAGAATCAGCATATGACCAATTTCGGGAAAATAGTTAAATGACCCCTTTAAAGTTATTGGATTACCGTGGAAATTTTATGATGATCACCTAAGACATATAGGAGCATGTCCATGTAAATTAATCAACTTGGTATTATCGTTTTGATGGGTAACTATGGATTTAAAATCGACGCACTAAAACTGGAAAATTAGGCAGAACAGAGGAAAAAGTTAAGAGGCCTTAATTTTGTGGATTTTGACCTATATGAACGGTTTGGGCCCATGAATAGTAGTCTTTGATGATTTTTACTATGTTTTCCAGCCTTTGGCCCAAAATAATTAAGGTTTTAAGGTCATAAAAATTAAGGTAAAGATGACTATTATACTGCTGAATTCAGCAGTACACATTTTAACAATTTAATAACTTAAGGGTCTTACTCATCTTAAAACGTTAAGAAAATTTTATGACATGAACATAAGACCCTATGATGCATGTATATGACAAAACATTAAGAAAATAGGCTTGTTTGATTAATTTTGGAAGCCTCATGAACAAAACGACAAATCTGGAATAATTTTCAGCATATGAAAACCATGCCTATGTCATGACTTGAGTAATTTCTAAGATAAATCCATGCCATGACTTGCATTGCATAACATCTCATGTATCATGCATGATCACATGCACCATGAAACTGATTTTTATGGATTTTCTGTATGCAAGCAAGTCTTTTCAAGCAAGAAAGTTTTCATTATGCATATAAGTTATTTGTGGTCCCATGTTTTTAAAGAAATGCTTATGATTCTCTCACCGGCTAAGCATGCTCATAACCTGACTCCAGACCCAGGGTTAATAGGTCTGATTACATGATAAGTTCTAGACCCGGGGTTAATTGGTCCGATGATATGTTCTGGACCCGATCTAGGCCCGGGGTTAATTGGCCTGAAATTATGTTCTAGAACCGTCCCAGACCCGGGGTTAATTGGTCTGATGACATGTTCTGGACCCGTTCAGATCCGGGGTTAATTGATCTGATACTCCGTTTTTCTGACACGTTATTTTATGGGACGAAAATGATGATTTTTGACATGACATGATATCATGCATTGCATCTTGCATAATTCATGAGCATTTTGGCGTGTTGTATATTTTAGTTGGTAGGTAATATGATATTGTCGGTATATTATTACTTAAAATTATAAATAGGCTACATCGTCAAGCAGATCAAGGGTTAAAGATCAGGTATGAACATTTGAGGTTCTTGGGGTTTCTATTCATGTTATGATTCTTTATTTATTTCATGGTAGTTTATTATATGCTTGCTGGGTGATTTTTATCACTCATACCTTTATTTTTCCCCCAGAGCCAGTGAATGCTAAAGTTGAATGGATCGAATATGAGCTGAAAGTGCCGTACCCGTAGTCGAGGTGTCAGGAGAAGATCGTGCTTAAGGACTTTTGTGCTTCTATGTTGATGTATTATGAATCATGTTGAACTCTTTGGGATTTTGGTTTTATTGTTTTGTGGACTACTACTTTGGGGGCTTAATATTCCGGAATGCATGTTTATTTTCAAGTTTTAATTCTGCCTAAATTTTACTACCACGTCAAATGTTAGCATGGGAGTCCGTGACTTAGGTGATGGATTTTCATATGTTACGCATGACGCTTTGTACTCTCCTTAGTGAAGTACGGCGGGTGCACCGTATTCAGACAAGGTCTGGGTGCGGAGTGCTGCAGGTGGTATTAGAGCATAGGCTCTAGATTACGGGCAGAACGTAGAACTAAGTTATGATCTTAGAATCTAAGTTTGATCTTAGACTTAAGTCATGATCTTAGAAGAGTGATGGCCTTAGATTAGGGCGATTTAGACCGGATTTAGAATATAATTTATTAATTAATTCTGCCTTATTAAATCCGGATCTCTAAC
Source organism: Eustoma russellianum (assembly GCA_036186865.1). Lineage (NCBI taxonomy): Eukaryota > Viridiplantae > Streptophyta > Magnoliopsida > Gentianales > Gentianaceae > Eustoma > Eustoma russellianum. Next base: position 25,666,899 of record AP025064.1, on the reverse strand, counting down.
GTAAGGTGAGACTTTTCTCTTCCTCATTTAAATTTATTTGAGAATTATGGCCTTGCACAAAATAACTTGGTTTTATCCCAACCTTTGTATAATTTTAACACTCCGTAGTGCAGATGGTACGACCTCGTGGCAGACCTCCTAGGGCTCGACCAGCTGCTCAGGAGCCCGTTCCTCCTCAGCCACAGGGCCCTGTTCCACCACCGCTGGTTCAGGTCCCGCCGCCACCATAGCCGGACCCGAATCCCCAAGTTCAGAATAATCCACCACCATCGCAGGCTCCTGTTCCTCCGATTATACCTGACATTAACGCCTTTCAGACCTTTCACTAAGTGGTCAACCAGATCGGGCAAGATCTAATCCATCAGAATGCTCCACCTCATCCGCACGAGCCTGTGAGAGATGCCTAATATTATTTTGAGAAATTAAAGAGAGCTAATGTACCACTGTTTGAGGGAAATCCAGATCCAGATACAGCGGAGAAGTGGTTGGACGAAGTTGAAAACTGTTTCGAGTTAATTCAAGCCCCCGACGAGATGAAAGCCCAAGCCATCATACCCTTTCTGATAAGTGAAGCTAATCAATGGTGGAAGACGAATTTACATCCCTTGCCCAGACCGATTGCCTGGAAGAGATTTCTTCAAGAAATCCACAAGTTCTATATCCCTCCGTCAGTAAAGCTACAAAAGAGGCATGAGTTTGAATCACTGAAGCAAGAGCCCGGTATGATAGAAGCAGAGTATGCAAATAAGTTCATTGCCCTGGGGAGATTTCAGCCTATCACTATGAACAATGAGGAGACAAAGATGTTGAAATTTGAAAGAGGGCTGAACCCAAGAATCTGGACATGGTTGGTGAATGCAAACCCCACGAATTTTGGAGCTCTTCTGGACGCCTGCTACATGATTGAGAGAGATATTATCCGTCGTGATGACGTGGGACAGAAAAGAGAAAGACAAGTGAGTGGAAACGAGAAATTCAGAAAAGTGGCCAAGAGGAATTATAAAGGATCTATTCGTCAAGGGAGGCCACAGGGTCAGAATCAGCGTCGCCAGCAGCACCAAAATAATCAGCCAAAGAATCAGGCTCCACCCCAGCAGCCAGCTATACCAGTATGCCCTCAGTGCCAGAAGAGACACATGAGTGAGTGTCGACTGGACAATGTTTTGGATGTGGCAAGGATGGTCACCTGATTAGGGATCGCCCAGACAGAGGAGCGCAACAAAAGCAGCAACAGCCAAAGAATCAGCGGCCACGTGCAAATGCAAGGGTGCACGTCATGACAGATGCAGATGTTGAGGAGACGGCAGACGTAGTGAATTGTAAGATCTAAAGTTTTACGCCTTCAATACGCTTTACTTATACATGCCTATACTGTTGCTTAGTTAAGAATGCATGATTCATAAACTATCTTAGTATGTAGCATACCTGCGAATGTATTATTCGACAGTAGCGCCAGCCACTCATTTATCTCCAAGATGTTTGCTAAGAATATCGATCATAACTCAGTTCGATTAGAATCACCCTATAGAGTACAAGCAGCTGGCGATCAGGTGCTTGTCTCTCATCATATCTTTCGAAATTGCGTGCTTGAGTTCAATGAACAGTGTTTTGAAGCTGACTTGATTCCTATACCAGGAGCGATTTCGATGTGATCCTTGGAATGGATTGGCTCTCGCAAGTTATAATTAAGAAACCAGCTCGAAACGACGTGTCATTCCAAGGAGGAGCTAAGTTAAAGAAACCATCCAAGAAAGTCTATGTTAACACGGCTCGTGCCAGCCGAGCGCTGAAGAAAGGCCATGAAGTATTCTTTGTTTACGTCCTAAGTGCTGAGCAAGCGAGTCCCACCCTTGCTCAAGTTTCGGTTTTCAATGAATACCCCGATGTCTTCTCAGAAGAATTACCCGGACTAGCTCCTGATCACGAAATTGCCTTCGAGATAAACCTTGTCCCAGGAGCTGTACCCATATCGGATGGCCCCTGCAGAACTGAAATAGCTAAAAAAGCAGTTACACGAGCTACTAGAAAAGAAGCTCATTCGCCCCAGTGTTTCACCTTGGGGTGCCCCTGTGTTATTCGTAAAGAAGAAAGATGGAAGTATGAGCTCATGCATTGATTACCGGGAACTTAACAAAATCACCATAAAGAATAAGTACCCATTGCCCTGGATAGACGACTTATTTGATCAACTCAGGGTACGTAACTAACAAGTTCTAGTTCAATTAAGGTTTAAATTTCCAAAACCCTATCTAAAGAATCTTAATGTAGGGATCTCGAATCTTCAGTAAGATTGACCTACGATTTGGATACTTCTAATTGAAGATTAAGGCCGAAGACGTCCCTAAGACTGCTTTCAGGACACGCTATGGACACTACGAATTTTTGGTCCTACCCTTCGGCTTAACCAACACTCCTGCCGCCTTTATGGATCTCATGAATCGAGTTTTTCATGACCAATTGGACAAGTTCGTAGTGGTCTTCATAGACGACATTTTGATTTATTCACTAGATGAGGAACTCAAGCAGCCCATTTGAGGACGGTTCTGAATATTTTAAGAGGAAGACAGTTGTATGCAAAATTTAGCAAATGTGAGTTTTAGCTGCATAGTGTATCCTTCCTCGGCCATGTTATATCAGAAGATGGGATTTCAGTAGATCCCAAGAAAATTGAAGCTATTACAAAATGGCCCAGACCAACAAATGTGACGGAGGTGAGAAGTTTCCTTGGACTAGCAGGATATTATCGGAAATTTGTAGAATGATTTTCAAGGATAGTTGTCCCCCTCATCAGGTTGACACAAAAGAAAGCCAAGTTTGAGTGGAATGCCGACTGTGAAAAGAGTTTCTCAGAGTTAAAAGCAAAGTTGATGACCACCCCTATCTTGTCTCAGCCCACTCCTGGCGAGAAATACGTGGTGTACATCAATGCTTCAAAGAACGGTCTCGGATGTGTCCTTATGCAGAGAGATAAAGTGATAGCTTATGCATCCTGACAGTTAAAGCCATTCGAGCAAAACTACCCCATTCATAATCTTGAGCTTGCCGCAGTGGTTTTCACATTAAAGATATGGAGACATTACTTGTATGGTGAGAAGTGTGAGATCTATACAGATCATAATATCCTTAAGTATCTCTTTATCCAGAAAGAACTAAACATGCGGCAGCGCAGATGGCTCGAGTTGATTAAAGATTATGATCTCTCGACTCAATATCACCCTAGGAAAGCTAATAAGGTTGTCGATGTGTTGAGTCAGAAGACAAACCACCCACGGCAACCACCTCTTCAGCGAGATATGAAAGAGTTTGGCTTAGAAGAAGTTGATTCAGTGGATGAAGTTCTCGCCAAGTTGGTTCTTATTCCTTCACTAATCGATAGGATCAAAGAGGCTCAAAGGAATGATGCAACCTTGAGAAAGATCAAGGAGAGTATCCGAGATAAGCCACAAAATGACTTCGAAGTTCGTAGTGATGACAGTTTATGGTACCGAGGACGGCTGTGTGTACATGAGAACAAAGAAATTAAGGATGAAGTCTTGATGGAAGCCCACAACTCACGATTATCTATACACCCTGGAGCTAACAAGATGTATCAGGACCTCAAGCAAAGATTTTGGTGGCACGGCATGAAGCAACAAATAGCTGAATTTGTTGAGCGATGCTTGGTCTGTCAAAGAGTAAAGGCTGAACAGCAAAGACTTGCTGGATTACTACAACCTTTAGAAGTACCAAAATGGAAATGGGACCACGTCACTATGGATTTTGTGACCGACCTACCCAGAACTAAGTATGGAAATGATGTTATATGGGTCGTTGTGGACCGTCTAACCAAGTCTGCTCACATTTTGTCCATGACGATTAAATCACCTATGGAGAAGTTGGCCTCGATGTACATTGATCAGATTGTCTATTTGCATGGTGTGCCCGTAAGTATTGTATGTGATCGTGAACCCCATTTTACTTCGAGATTCTGGACAGCCTTTCAAAAGGCAATGGGCACTGAGATCAAAATGAGTTTCGCTTTCCATCCACATATTGACGGCCAATCTGAAAGGACAATTCAAACCCTTGAAGACATGCTTCGTGCTTGCATTCTTGACTTTGGAGGAAGCTGGGATAAAAGTCTTAAACTAGTCGAGTTTTCCTACAATAACAGCTTCCATAGATCCATCGGAATGGCACCTTATGAAGCGTTGTATGGGCGAAAATGTCGGTCCCCACTCTATTGGGACGAGATTGGAGATAAGATCTATACGGGATTCGACATTTTAGAACAAACACGAGAAAAGGTAAAGATTGTTCAGCAATGATTGAAGGTGGCACAAGATAGAAGTAAGGTATGGGCTGATGAAATGCGGAGACCCTTAGAGTTTCAAGAAGGAGAAAAAGTCTTCTTAAAGGTCTCTCCGTCTAAAGGGATTAAGAGGTTTGGCATAAAAGGGAAATTGAGTCCAAGATTCATTGGACCATATGAAGTTCTAGAAAGAGTCGGTGAAGTTGCATATCTCCTGGCGTTGCCCCCATCACTGTCCTAGTTACACGATGTATTCCATGTTTCCCAACTTCGCCAATATGCCCATGATCCAAGTCACGTTCTTGAGGATCAGCAACTGAAGGTTGAAGAAGGTGCATATTATATAGAGGAGCCCCTAAAGATCCTTGATTGGAAAGAAAAAAAAGTTGAGAAAGAGATCCATACCTATGGTAAAGGTTCAGTGGAAGTACCATTCGGGAGAAGAAGCCACATGGAAAACGGAGGAAGACATGAAGAATAGATACCCCCATCTTTTTGACTAGTCTCTGAAGTTTCGAGGACGAAACTTATGTTAAGGAGGGAGGATGTTGTACCCCAACTGTACCATACTTGAAACCGTGATGATGTGATATAATGAAACATTGATTCTTCCAAGTCCATTTTGATTAAGTTATATTAGCGCTTCTTTACTTAAATTCATTTAAGATGGATACTAAATAATTATATAAGTGGATGTCATAAGGTATATGAAATGACTATTTAGCCCTCCCAAGACCTTGGAAAATCAGCCAAGGGGCCTTGATCAACCTTAGAATAATTTTTTATATAAGAAGGCCACCCTAAATGGTTCTCACAAGCAAATTTAAAATCATATTAGACCAAATAAATAATATTATAAATTATATAAATATGAGCCATGATAAATGTGAAAAGAGCTAAATATCCCCAAGAACCCAAGACTTTCGGCCAAGCCCTTGGAAAGTCTCTAGAACCCTCTCCACTATTCTAATTCATGTTTAATAATTAAAATATCAAATTAGTTTGAAATTAAACAATAAAATAAAGAAAGCATGCAAAGAAAGAAATGATAAAATAATCAAGCATGGAGGCAAAAGCTTACAAGCTAGAAGCCTAAGGCTTGCTTTTATCCTCCCCCATGTGCCGGCTACTCCCTTTCCCTCCACCCTTATGTCATCTTTTAAGACCACCTAGAAGCTTCACCTCATTTCATCTTGAACTCTCTCAAAAAGCTCTCAAGAAAAGAAAAACACTTAGACTAGTTCATCTCCTACTACCATACCACACGGCCCTTCCCTTGGAGTTAGAGGATTCAACACAACTTTCATCTCCAAGATCAAGAAGCATCTAGGTAAGTCTCCTTCCAAACATCTTAAGTGAATTATTTATGTCAAATAATGAAGCTCACATGGATCCTTTTATTGTACCCAAAAACCGTGACCTTCATGGTCACTAGGTACAAGATTTTCAACCCTTTTAGGTGGTGCAAGCTCTTGCTAGTTGAAGCTCCCTTCAAAACCTCATCTTGGTAAGTACATCTAATGTCAAGAAAGCTCTAATTTTCACTTAAGATGATGGCTAACATTTTTCTTTTTCCTCCCTTCAAAAACCGTGTGTCCCATGGTGTAGTGGACGAAAACTTCAACTCATTCCATCCAAGATCCAAGCTAAGAAAAGACTCTAGCTTGAAGAGGCAAGTATACCTTAGACTCTCATGATTTATTTGAAGAACTTGTAACTTGAATGTCTAGTTATTTCTAAGATGAAATCTTTTCTTACATGCAATATGATATGAGGCTGTTTTAGGATGAAACAAGGTTCAACAAAGTGATCCTAGGCAAGAATAGTTCTTGGATGAAGCTTGTAAAGCACTAGGATGGCATGCATGTGCTAGTTGTAATTTTATAAGTTTGTTTGGTAAGATTGAAATGTAATAGCATATAAATGTGTTGCATGCCTATACAAACATTGTAAAATATGTTCATGGCACCATACAAGTTTCAGCCAAGAAGAGGAAGGTAAGGGAGAGTTGTGAATCCAAGAAAGAACACATTTTGTGAGCATTAAGGTGTGTGAAATTGCATGCTAGATGATTTATTACATGAGTATGTTGGTGCTCAAATTAAAATGTGACATGGGTTATTTTGGTACAAGAACACGGGCTGTCTATGGAGGTTGAGTAATGCATAAATTAGTTGTACAAAGAGTAGACTCAATAAAGTGCAACGTGAGCGAAAATGAGAAGTATTGTGTATAAGTTGCAAACTGTTTTGTGGTAATTCAAATGGGATTTAACCAAAGGTGTGGAATCAGGAAAATACATGTAAAAAGAGTGTATTCAGTGGCTAATAAGTTATTCCATAATAATAGGTTAGTGGTTATATGCCTAACAAGAAAAGTGACAAAGGACCAAACTACTTGAACAGGGCAGTTTTATGTAGTGTTTTGTGTAACCTGGAAATGGCCATTAGGAAGGTTCAAAGGAGCTAATTTTCGGTAGGATGCTAGTCATGCATGTTTAGGACGTTGGGAAGTTGGAATTTTGGAAAAAGGAATTATGGTTTTGTCACAATAAAGTTTTTAGTAAAACTGGTCAGTCCAAAATCAGCATATGACCAATTTCGGAAAAATAATTAAATGACCCCTTTAAATTATTTGATTACTCTGGAAATTTTATGATAATCACATAAGACATAGAGGAGCATGTCCATGTAAATTAACCAACTTGGTATTATCGTTTTGATGGGTAACTACGGATTTAAAGTTGACGCACTAAAACTGGAAAATTGGACAGAACAGAGGAATAAGTTAAGAGGCCTTAATTTTGTAGATTTTGACCTATATGAACGGTTTGGGCCCATGAATAATAGTCCTTGAGGATTTTACTATGTTTTCCAGGTTTTGGCCCAAAATAATTAAGGTTTTAAGTGATAAAAATTAAGGTAAATGTGACTATTATACCTGAATTCAGCAGTACACATATTAACAATTTAATAACTTAAGGGTCTTACTCATCTTAAAACGTTACAAAAATTTTATGACATAAACATAAGATCATATGATGCATGTATATGACAAAAGATTAAGAAAATAGGCTAGTTTGATTAAATTTTGAAGCCTCATAAACAGAACGACAAATCTGGAATAATTTTCAGCATATGAAACCATGCCTATGTCATGACTTAAGTAATTTCTAAGATAAATCCATGCCATGACTTGCATTGCATAACATCTCATGTATCATGCATGATCACATGCACCATGAAACTGAATTTTATGGATTTTCCGTATGCAAGCAAGTCTTTTCAAGCAAGCATGTTTTCATTATGCAAATAAGTTATTTGTGGTCCTATGTTTTTAAAGAAATGCTTGTGATTCTCTCGCCAGCTAAGCATGCTCATAACCTGACTCCAGACCCGGGGTTAATAGGTCTGATGACATGATAAGTTCTAGACCCGTTTCGGACCCGGGGTTAATTGGTCCAATGATATGTTCTGGACCCGATCTAGGCCTGGGGTTAATCGGCCTGATATTATGTTCTGAACCCATCCCAGACATGGGGTTAATTGGTCTGATGACATGTTTTGGACCCGTTCAGATCTGGGGTTAATTGATCTGATACTCCATTTTTCTGACACGTTATTTTATGGGACCAAAATGATGATTTTTGACATGACATAATATCATGCATTGCATCTTGCATAATTCATGAGCATTTTAGCGTGTTGTACGTTTCAGTTGGTAGGTAATATGATATTGTCAGTATAGTATTACTTAAAATTATGAATAGGCTATATCGTCAAGCAGATCCAGGATTAGAGATCAGGTATGAATTAAGATTTGAGGTTCTTGGGGTTTCTATTCATGTTATGATTCTTTATTTATTTCATGGTAGTTTATACCTGCTGGGTGATTTTTATCACTCATACCTTTATTTTTCCCCCAGAGCCAGTGAATGCTAAAGTTGAATGGATCGAGGATGAGCCGAAAGTGTCGTACCCTTAGTCGAGGTGTCAGGAGAAGATCGCGCTTAAGGACTTTTGTGCTGCTATGTTGATGCATTATGAATCATGTTGAACTCTTTGGGATTTCGGTTTTGTTGTTTTGTGGACTACTACTTTGGGGACTTAATATTCCGGAATGCATGTTTATTTTAAAGTTTTAATTCTGCCTAAATTTTACTACCACGTTAAATGTTAGCATGGGAGTCCATGACTTAGGTGATGAATTTTCACATGTTACGCATGATGCTTTGTACTCTCCTTAGTGAAGTACGGCGGGTGCACCGTATTCGGACAAGGTCCGGGTGCGGGGCGCTACACTATCAATTAGTGAAGGAATAAGAACCAACTTGACGAGAACTTCATCCACTGAATCAACCTCTTCTAAGCCAAACTCTTCCATATCTCGCTGAAGAGGTGGTTGACGTGGGTGACTTGTCTTTCGACTCAACGCATCAGCAACTTTATTAGCTTTCTAAGGGTGATATTGAATTGAGAGGTCATAATCTTTAATCAACTCGAGCCATCTGCACTTCCGCATGTTTAGTTCTTTCTTGGTAAAGAGATACTTTAGGCTTTTATGATCTGTATAGATCTCACATTTCTCACCATAGAAGTAATGTCTCCACATCTTTAATGCGAAAACTACTGCGGCAAGCTCAAGGTCATGAATGGGGTAGTTTTGCTCGAATGACTTTAACTACCAGGATGCATAAGCTATCACTTTATCTCTCTGCATAATGACACATCCGAGACCGTTCTTCGAAGCATCGCTGTACACCACGTATTTCTCGCCAGGAGTGGGCTGAGCTAAGATAGGGGCGGACGTCAACTTTGCTTTCAACTCTGAGAAACTCCTTTCATAGTCGGCATTCCACTCGAACTTAGTTTTCCTTTGTGTCAATCTGGTGAGGGGGACAGCTATCCTCGAAAATCCTTCCACAAATTTTCGATAATATCCTGCCAGCCCAAAGAAGCTTCTCACCTCTGTAACATTAGTTGGCCTGGGCCATTCCGTAATGGCCTCGATTTTCTTGGGATCTACTGAAATCCCATCTTCTGATATAACATGGCCGAGGAAGGATACACTATGCAACCAAAACTCGCATTTGCTAAATTTTACGCACAACTGTCTTTCCCTTAAAATATTCAGAACTGTCCTCAAATGGGCTGCATGAGTTTCCTCATCTGAGGAATAAATCAAGATGTCGTCTATGAAGACCACTACGAACTTGTCCAATTGGTCCTGAAAAACTCGATTCATGAGATCCATAAAGGCGGCAGGATCGTTGGTCAAACCAAAGGACATGACCAAAAATTCGTAGTGTCCATAGCATGTCCTGAAAGCAGTCTTAGGAACATCTTCGGCCTTAATCTTCAATTTGAAGTATCCAGATTGTAGGTCAATCTTACTGAAGATTCGAGATCCTTGCATTAAGATTCTTTAGATAGGGTTTTGGAAATTTAAACTTTAATTGAACTAAAACTTGTTAGTTACGTACCCTGAGTTGATCAAATAAGTCGTCTATCCGGGGCAATGGGTGTAGGATCTGCAAGGCACCACTAGAAGGGGGGGGGGGGTTGAATAGATGGTGCGGAAAGTGTGCTTTTTAAAATTTCTTTAAACTTGAACAATTCAAGTTCTGAAAACAGATTCTGTTTTCAGGACCTGTTTTAAAACGTTTTTAAAACCAGGTTAGAGGTCTCCAAAAATTATGAAATTTTGGGAGAACTTAGCCTCAGATGTTATGAGGGTCCCCTAAAAATTTCAAATTAAAATTCAACCTTTAACCCCTTCAAAAACTGTTGGCACTCAGATTGTGCAATTCTGCCAGAAACGGTAGATGGTTTTGAAAAATTAATTCCTATTTGTGTGAACGTCCAAATGATCTGAAAATTTGACCAATAACTCTTCACACACTATATTTAAATGGGTTGAAACAGTTTTGGAAAATTCTTTTGAGAAGTAGGTCAATTACAACCACAGTCTCAACCTTTGCAAGTCTGAAAATCAGACTGCACTAGTCTCAGAACTTTTGATGTTTGATTGACTTATACTTGTCCAAAAGGGTTGAACCTTGTGCCAAATGAACCCTAGAACGTGTAGGTATGTTTCTGAAAATGTTTGTAATTTTTGAAATTCGTTTACTATTTTCACGAACGTGAACAAAATGTATAAACAGTGCAGAAACTGAAAAGTAAATGCTGAAAGTAAATTGCACCAAGAATTTTATACTGATTCGGTTATAAACAACCTACTCCAGTCTTCAAGGAACACCTTCCTTGGTTCACACTAATCACACACACGTAGTACACCTTACCGCAGGGTTGATAGAGTTACACCTAACTCCAACCCTTTACAAACCTTGTATGACAAGTACAATTTGCACGAACACCACCACCTCGCTAGAATGAAGATTGATCACACCTTGATCAATCTTTTACAAAGATGTATGAATGGTGGTTTCTATGAAGCCTATTCAAGATTGAAAGATGCAAAGTACAATAGGCTTTTTACAAGAAAAGAGAGAAAAAAAATGTAGAAGAAAAGAGGCTTGGCACTTTGATCACTTTAGAATGCAAATCTTGGTGTTATTTTTGTTTGTTCTTCTCTTCTCTCCTTATAGCATTGAGCCGTCCCCTATAGCCTTCCTTCCTTCTTGAAAATTTCCTTTTAAGTGCTTGAGAGAGTGTAATACATCATGGTGACAATGCTTTGCTTACTTGGCATCATTCTATTGGACCATCATTTAGCCTTTGCTTACTTGGCACCTCTTTATTGGCTCAATGTTGTCATCATTTGATGACATGGAAAATCTGAAATAATCACTTAATATTTGCCAAAAAATCAACCATTAAGTCATGCCATAAATCACAAATCCTCTCATAAATTTCAAGACAAGAAATATCCTCCTTTCCAAGCTCAAAAAATCGGCCAATAAGTGTCTTGCCATGCTGAATTTTTCAGCATGTGCATTATGGAGTAAAATCAGATTAATTACCATTTTCCTTTGAATTTCTATCATAAAAATGAATCAATCATATATGGTAAGTCTTGCTAACAATTGAAGAATGAACTTGGACACAATAAGAGTGTAAAATTCGGCCACCACAACCTTCACACATGCTGAAAAATTTCAGCATGTGTGATATGTAAAATATCACACTTAATTACCTTACATAATATTCAAATCATTTCCATAACATCTTCAATTAATCATTTAATAAAAATTGACAAAATATGTTATCTTAGCCATGAAGAAATCGGCCAAGATGTGTGTAGCATGCTGAAATTTTCAGCATGTGACATAAGAGAGGTATATGTTGAAAACTTACCTTTTGTATCTTCTCTCTTTGATTCATCAACATTGTATGATTGATCCTTGACCAATCAATATGCCAACAAGGTTCCACATGTGCTCCATCTCAGCTGTAGTAACGTTGGAATGTGTATGTACATGTGCTGAAATTTATTTTTGCTAACTTTGTAAAATAGTGCACATTTAATAATACACACATGTAATATTCCAATCAGCCCTTAATTTAATTTTCTAGAACACTTTAAGATGTATATTATATGTAAAAAAGTGTCTAGATACGTGTCACATGATGTTCAAGAAAAACGTTCCATGTTATGTGCGTAGAAAACCGAATTTTCGATATTTATCGATTACCCGATTTTTCTCTAATTTAAATTCCAACTTTTGCACATGATATATATATTATGTTATACATAATATATATAATATATACTTTCAATTTCAGCACTTGGCTGATTTAAAGTGGTACCATAAACATGTGACAAAATTAAAATTGAAATCTTCACATTTTGGCCTAAATGTGGGGTGATTTGTGTGTGCCAACATGGAAAGTATTTTTGGCTGATCACACCATGTGTAGCACGAAATTTTCATCATTTTTTGATGTATATGGGCTGGCCATTTATTTATGGCAAGTACGTGACACGTTGGCGAAGTTTCGGTATTCGCCCGATACGACAAATTTCGGTTTAGAACCTTTTATCGTGTCGTATTTAATTTGTCATCACCATATCTTATATCATATGATATAGGACCTGAATATACTCATAAATATGAGTTAAGTATAGTGGTGTGACGTTAACATACGTACGTAAAATATATAACGTGTCGGTAATACGTTGGAATACATGTGTATGTGCCTTTTTCAAAAAAATCTGAATATATATATATATATATATTATATATATGTGGCGTGTGTATATATTAATGAGGAGAGGAGGAGAAAACTTTCCTTCCTTAGCCTTGTTGCCTTTGTGCCTTTTCCAAATGAATCTTCCTTTAATGAACTACTTAGTTTATTAAACTAAGTACTTCACTTAATGAACTAATTTAGTTCATTAATGGTGGCACCTGAAAATAGTATAAACTCAACAAATGTTCGCCATATGATGTAAGCTTTGATGCTTCATGGCTCGTTAGTACGGCAACATAATATATAAGCTAAATAAGGCAAGTGATGACAAGTTATCATGCATACATGTACACACTTATACACGTTTGTATATATATATATATATATATATATATATATATATATATATATATAGATATATATATATTCAACGTTTCTTATTTTGAAATCACTCAAACCCTCTTATTTCTACAATCTCCCCCTTTTGATGATTTTCAAAATAACTAGTGTACATGATTTAAGTGCTATCTATCCCCCTTGAATTATGCACAGATTTGAAATTTGAATTTCGAATTTCAAATCCGGCTCCCCCTTGATTCATGCAATTAGGATCAATCAGTGTCTCTCTCTCCCCCTTAAATCATCCTTCTCTCTCCCCCTTTATTTTGGAAAGTTAATCAAAAGATTCCTGTCAAAAAGGAAAGTAAATCAAATAGTATTACATTAAATCACATCAACGGGAATCATGCCTAATTTAGAACGAAGAGATTCAAATGTGGCTTGATTTAAGGCCTTTGTAAATATATCCGCTACTTGTGATTCTGTGCGTACGTGATCTATGACAATATTACCATTGTTAACGTGATCACGAAGAAAATGATAGCGAACTTCTATATGCTTAGCCTTAGAGTGTAATACGGGGTTCTTAGACAAATTTATTGCACTCATACTATCATAATATATAGGAATCTTATTTACGATAATTCCAAAGTCCGAAAGTTGTTGTTTTATCCACAACAACTGTGTGCAACAGAGGCTAAGAGCCATATACTCAGCCTCCGTAGTGGACAAAGCAACACTTGCTTGCTTTTTGGAAAACCATGAAATAAGGGAATTTCCTATAAATTGGCAAGTTCCGCTCGTGCTTTTTCTATCTATCTTGCAGCCACCATAATCTGCATCAGTGTAAGCATGTAAGTCGAATGTAGAATCCTTATCATACCAAATACCTAAGGTGGGCGTATGCTTAATATAACGGAATATTCTTTTTACCGCATTTAAGTGTGACACCTTAGGTTGACTATGAAAACGAGCACACATACATACGCTAAACATGATGTCAGGCCTACTAGCAATTAAATATAGTAAAGAACCTATCATAGATCGATATAATCCATTATCAACGTCTTTACCATGTTCGTCTTTGTCTAATTTAGTAGTAACACTCATAGGCATGGGGGATGGTTTCAAATTTTCAAAATTGAACTTCTTGATCATATCATTTACATACTTAGCTTGGCTTATATGAATTCCTTTACTCGTTTGCTTAATCTGCAAGCCAAGAAAATAATTAAGTTCACCAACCATAGACATTTCAAATTCAGCTTTCATACAATTTTCAAAATCTTTAACGAGTCTATGTGAGGTAGAACCGAAAATAATGTCATCTACGTAGATTTGAATAATAAGTAAATCTGATTTTTCTTGTTTCAAAAATAGTGTACTATCTAGTACCACGTTTAAAATTATTTTCTAAAAGGAAAGTAGCAAAACGATCATACCATGCTCTAGGCGCTTGCTTTAGGCCATATAGTGCCTTCTTTAGTTTGTACACGTGATCTGGATGTTTCAAATCTTCAAAACCGGGTGGTTGCTTCACGTATACATCTTGTATGAATCCGTTTAGAAAAGCACTTTTGACGTCCATTTGATACAATTTAAAATCTTTCATGCAAGCAATGGCAAGTAAGAGTCGTATAGCTTCTAAACGTGCTATGGGTGCAAATGTTTCATCGTAGTCTATTCCTTCTTCTTGATTATATCCTTGAGCTACGAGTCTTGCTTTATTTCTAACGACCTTTCCTTCTTCATTCATTTTATTCCTAAATACCCACTTTGTGCCTATAATTGTCTTATCTTGTGGTCGTGGCACTAAATCCCATACATCATTTCTAACGAATTGATTAAGTTCGTCATGCATAGCATCAATCCAAGATGAATCACTCAAAGCATCATGCACATTTTTGGGCTCAATTTCAGAAATCATAGCATGAAATTCATTTATTTCATTCGAAGTGATTCTTCTACGTGGTCGCACACCGTGAGTGATGTCGCCTATGATGAGATCATGTGGGTGATCTCTATGCCATCTTGGTTGATTATTTTCTAAGTTATCATGCATTTCTATATGATCATGCATTTCTAGTGTCTCATTCATCTCATGCATATCAAAAGAATCATTATCTTCATCCAAAACGGGTTTCAATTCAAAATCATCGTCATATTCCTGATCTTTATCAATCTCTCCAAATTCATTGAATTTAACATGAATAGATTCTATGATTTGTCTAGTGACAGGATCATAACATCTATATGCTTTTGAATTTATGGAATACCCAACAAAAATGCACTCAATTGATTTGGATTCAAATTTATCTAAATTATCCTTTGTATTCAAGACAAAGCATTTGCATCCAAACACACGAAATAATCAATCTTAGGCATGCAATCATTCAAAATTTCGTAAGGCGTCTTGTTTATTTTCTTTCTTATAGATAGGCGATTTACAATATAGCATGCACAATTTACGGCTTCCGCCCACAGAAATCTAGGCAATTTATTTTCGCAAAGCATGGTTCTAGCGATTTCTTGTAGTGTGCGATTTTTTCTTTCTACTACTCCATTTAATTGTGGAGTTCTAGGTGGTGAAAACTCATGTTTAATCCCTTTTTCTTCACAAAACGAAATCATCTCTTTATTTTTAAACTCACCGCCTCTATCGCTTCTTATTCTTTTCACATTTACACCGTATTGATTTTCGAGTTGTTTAATTAATTTAGCGATCTCTACGGCGCTATCATCCTTATGTGCAAGAAATAAAGTCCAAGTATAACGAGAAAAGTCATCAACAATCACGCATGCATAGTGACGCCCACCTAGACTTGTAGTGCGACTAGGACCAAACAAATCGATATGCAATAGTTCTAGTATTCTAGTCGTGCTTATTTCATTCTTCGGCTTAAGTGACTCACGTGTTTGTTTGCCTATTATGCAAGATTCACACAACTGAAAGTTGTCTAAATCAAGCGTAGGCAATCCCCGTACTAGGTTCTTTCGTTGCAATTTTTCTAGTGTAGAAATACCTATATGTCCGAAACGTCTATGCCACAAATTCACATTGGGTTCATTTGACATAAAACATTTAACTTTAGCGTCTACTACATCATCCATAGATAGTGTAAAGATATTTCCTTCTCGTTTTCCTTTTAAAACGGTTTCTCCATTTTTATTTATTATATTGCAATAAGGGTGAGTAAAACAAACATTGAAGCCATTGTCAACAAATTGAGAAATACTAAGAAGATTGTAGGATAAGTTGCTTACCAAAAATACGTTGGAGATTTGAAGTGTATTCGAATTGCCAATCGTACCTTTTCCAATGATCTTGCCTTCATTGTTGTTTCTAAGGTCACGGATCCGCCTTTTGTGACCTTCTTTAATTTGGAGAACAGGCTCGGGTCACCCGTCATGTGCCTCGAGCAACCACTGTCAAGGAACCACTTTATTGATGTGTCTTTTGATGAGTGGTCTCCCTGCAATGTGAAAAGGTGATTTAGGTACCCTTTTAATTTTGGGTCCTTTCGAGTTAGTTAATCACCTTTTGGTAAAGGTACCTTTCGGTACCCATACTTGGGTGATCCTTCTCGGTCTATCAAATGGCAAGAATGAAGGTGCGATATAATATACATGTGGTGCATGTACTTTGGGTCTTTGCACAAGGACTCCTCTATACTCATTGAATGAAGGATGCTTTTGATATGTCCTTGTGTGCGTGTGCGTAGTGCGTGGATGATATGTATTTCGTGTATGCATTGTTCTTTTCTTCTCATATCTATATGGTACAACGTTATATTTCACATGATATGAGGGAGTGGGGCGTGTGAAAGGGGGCGCTTTTTGCGTCATCTTAGACGCCACTTGATGCTTAGGGGTGTCTACTTTCTTAGACACAACAAACTTGGTTGGTTTGGTTGATACTTCGTTAGTATCAACGTATCCCAATCCAGTTTTGTCACTGTCATGCTTTTGCAATAATATGATGCGATGCAGCATGTTTGACCCTGTATCGAATTGTTTCATCATTTTCTCTAAATCTGTATTCCTTGATTTCAAATTTGAAATCTCGGATTTCATTTCATTATTTTGAGAAGTCAATGAGGAGATCTCGGTTTTTAATGCAGTGATGACACATGAAGACTCTTTCTTTGAATCGCTTAATTGAGCGACAAGATTCTCGTTAGAAGATTCTAACAGTTTCTTGTCTTCAATTAAACGTTTCTTTTCTTTTGCGAGAGTCTTAGTAAATTTATGTAATTCAAGATACTGACTAAAAAGATCATCATAAGAAGGTTCAGAGTCAGAGTCAGAATCGGATGATACCTCATTAGACGCCTTTGAAGCGAAGCAAACTTGAGCGGTCTCCTCTTCGGTCTCAGTTTCAGAGTCTGATGAGTCACTCCATGTGGAGGCCTTTAGTGCACGTTTCCTTTGTTTAGGATCTGAGACGAGTCTATTTTTGTTCCGCTCCTTGTCAGGGTATTTATTAGTTTGCTTTTCTTTGTTTGGGCAGTCATATGATAAGTGTCCGAGTTTGCCGCATTCATAACATTTAATGTCCTTATCATTTGACTTGTTTTTATTTCTCTTAGATGTAGTGCCCTTGTTTTTATTTCTAAATGACATTCTCATGAATCTTCTTAGTCCTTTAGCCAATAGGATTAAGTCATCATTATCCTATTCAGAATCACTATCATCTACGTGATCGGAGGGAGGGGAGACGTATTCATTTGATTTAAAAGCAATTGTTTTACCTTGTTTAGATGATTCCGATTTCCGAATAGTAAGTTTGTTTTCATAAACTTTGAGTGACCCAATTAGTTCTTCCATCTTTATTGATTTGGTTTCCTTGCTTTCTTCTATAGCAGTCACTTTTGGGTCCCATTCCGAAGGAAGGCTTCGTAGGACTTTCTGTATATTTTCCTGCGTAGTAAAAGCCTTACCAAGA
Source organism: Eustoma russellianum (assembly GCA_036186865.1). Taxonomy (NCBI): domain Eukaryota; kingdom Viridiplantae; phylum Streptophyta; class Magnoliopsida; order Gentianales; family Gentianaceae; genus Eustoma; species Eustoma russellianum. The sequence goes on along the minus strand of AP025064.1, from coordinate 25,649,171 downwards.
GACTCAAGAGAGTTATAGATGTTAGTTAAACGAAGATCCATATCTACAATCGACTCATTGGGCAACAATTTAAAAGACTCAAGAGTAGACATGAGCATATTAATTTTTGACTCTTTTACTTGACTCGTGCCTTCTTGTTTCATTTCTAGAATTCTCCACATTTCTTGTGCACTCGAACAATTTGACACATAACTAGACTCACTTTTCCGTTTAAAAGCAATTGCATAGCCCTAGCATTCATACTAAGTTTCTTTTTATCATCACTCGTATATTCTTGTCTAGTTTTAATAACTTCTAAAGTAACTCCGTCTACAGTGGATGCATTAGATGGGACATATGGACCATCTTCAATTATTGACCAAAGATCTATATCTATAGCCATAAGAAAAAGTTTCATGCTAAGTTTCTATTGAATAAAGGACTCACCGTCAAAAAGTGGAGGCCTTTGGCTCGACATACCTTCTTGTTCGGTTTTGAGATTTGTGGATGCCATCTCACTGAATCGTTGGATTCCTTGTAGTGAGTATTCCTGCGCTCTGATACCACTTGTAGGATCTGCAAGGCACCACCAGAAGGGGGGGGGTTGAATAGATGGTGCGGAAAGTGTGCTTTTTAAAATTTCTTTAAACTTGAACAATTCAAGTTCTGAAAACAGATTCTGTTTTCAGGACCTGTTTTAAAACGTTTTTAAAACCAGGTTAGAGGTCTCCAAAAATTATGAAATTTTGAGAGAACTTAGCCTCAGATGTTATGAGGGTCCCCTAAAAATTTCAAATTAAAATTCAACCTTTAACCCCTTCAAAAACCGTTGGCACTCAGATTGTGCAATTCTGCCAGAAATGGTAGATGGTTTTGAAAAATTAATTCCTATTTGTGTGAACATCCAAATGATCTGAAAATTTGACCAATAACTCTTCACACACTATATTTAAATGGGTTGAAACAGTTTTGGAAAATTCTTTTGAGAAGTAGGTCAATTACAACCAAAGTCTCAACCTTTGCAAGTCTGAAAATCAGACTGCACTAGTCTCAGAACTTTTGATGTTTGATTGACTTATACTTGTCCAAAAGGGTTGAAACTTGTGCCAAATGAACCCTAGAACGTGTAGGTATGTTTCTGGAAATTTTTGTAATTTTTGAAATTCGTTTACTATTTTCACGAACGTGAACAAAATGTATAAACAGTGCAGAAACTGAAAAGTAAATGCTGAAAGTAAATTGCACCAAGAATTTTATACTGGTTCGGTTATAAACAACCTACTCCAGTCTTCAAGGAACACCTTCCTTGGTTCACACTAATCACACACACGCAGTACACCTTACCGCAGGGTTGATAGAGTTACACCTAACTCCAACCCTTTACAAACCTTGTATGACAAGTACAATTTGCACGAACACCACCACCTCGCTAGAATGAAGATTGATCACACCTTGATCAATCTTTTACAAAGATGTATGAATGGTGGTTTCTATGAAGCCTATTCAAGATTGAAAGATGCAAAGTACAATAGGCTTTTTACAAGAAAAGAGAGAAAAAAATGTAGAAGAAAAGAGGCTTGGCACTTTGATCACTTTAGAATGAAAATCTTGGTGTTATTTTTGTTTGTTCTTCTCTTCTCTCCTTATAGCATTGAGCCGTCCCCTATAGCCTTCCTTCCTTCTTGAAAATTTCCTTTTAAGTGCTTGAGAGAGTGTAATACATCATGGTGACAATGCTTTGCTTACTTGGCATCATTCTATTGGACCATCATTTAGCCTTTGCTTACTTGGCACCTCTTTATTGGCTCAATGTTGTCATCATTTGATGACATGGAAAATCTGAAATAATCACTTAATTTGCCAAAAAATCAACCATTAAGTCATGCCATAAATCACAAATCCTCTCATAAATTTCAAGACAAGAAATATCCTCCTTTCCAAGCTCAAAAAATCGGCCAATAAGTGTCTTGCCATGCTGAATTTTTCAGCATGTGCATTATGGAGTAAAATCAGATTATTTACCATTTTCCTTTGAATTTTTATCATAAAAATGAATCAATCATATATGGTAAGTCTTGCTAACAATTGAAGAATGAACTTGGACACAATAAGAGTGTAAAATTCGGCCACCACAACCTTCACACATGCTGAAAAATTTCAGCATGTGTGATATGTAAAATATCACACTTAATTACCTTACATAATATTCAAATCATTTCCATAACATCTTCAATTAATCCTTTAATAAAAATTGACAAAATATGTTATCTTAGCCATGAAGAAATCGGCCAAGATGTGTGTAGCATGCTGAAATTTTCAGCATGTGACATAAGAGAGGTATATGTTGAATACTTACCTTTTGTAGCTTCTCTCTTTGATTCATCAACATTGTATGATTGATCCTTGACCAATCAATATGCCAACAAGGCTCCACATGTGCTCCATCTCAGCTGTAGTAACGTTGGAATGTGTATGTACATGTGCTGAAATTTATTTTTGCTAACTTTGTAAAATAGTGCACATTTAATAATACACACATGTAATATTCCAATCAGCCCTTAATTTAATTTTCTAGAACACTTTAAGATGTATATTATATGTAAAAAAGTGTCTAGATACGTGTCACATGATGTTCAAGAAAAACGTTCCATGTTATGTGCGTAGAAAACCGAATTTTCGATATTTATCGATTACCCGATTTTTCTCTAATTTAAATTCCAACTTTTGCACATGATATATATATTATGTTATACATAATATATATAATATATACTTTAAATTTCAGCACTTGGCTGATTTAAAGTGGTACCATAAACATGTGACAAAATTAAAATTGGAATCTTCACATTTTGGCCTAAATGTGGGGTGATTTGTGTGTGCCAACATGGAAAGTATTTTTGGCTGATCACACCATGTGTAGCACGAAATTTTCATCATTTTTTGATGTATATGGGCTGGCCATTTATTTATGGCAAGTACGTGACACGTTGGCGAAGTTTCGGTATTCGCCCGATACGACAAATTTCGGTTTAGAACCTTTTATCGTGTCGTATTTAATTTGTCATCACCATATCTTATATCATATGATATAGGACCTGAATATACTCATAAATATGAGTTAAGTATAGTGGTGTGACATTAACGTACGTACGTAAAATATATAACGTGTCGGTAGTACGTTGGAATACATGTGTATGTGCCTTTTTCAAAAAAATCTGAAAATATATATATATTATATATATGTGGCGTGTGTATATATTAATGAGGAGAGGAGGAGAAAACTTTCCTTCCTTAGCCTTGTTGCCTTTGTGCCTTTTCCAAATGAATCTTCCTTTAATGAACTACTTAGTTTATTAAACTAAGTACTTCACTTAATGAACTAATTTAGTTCATTAATGGTGGCACTTGAAAATAGTATAAACTCAACAAATGTTCGCCATATGATGTAAGCTTTAATGCTTCATGGCTAATATCATATTTCCTACTAACTGAAACATATAACACGCCAAAATGCTCATGAATTGTGCAAGATGCAATGCATAATATCATGTCATGTCAAAATCATCATTTTGGTCCCATAAAATAACGTGTCAGAAAAAAGAGTATCAGATCAATTAACCCCGGATCTGAACGGGTCCAGAACATGTCATCAGACCAATTAACCCCGGGTCTGGGACGGGTCTATAACATAATATCAGGCCGATGAACCTCAGGCATGGATCGGGTCCAGAACATATCATCGGACCAATTAACCTCGGGTCCGGAACGAGTCCAGAACTTATCATGTCATCATACCTATTAACCCTGGGTCTGGGGTCGGGTTGTAAGCATGCTTAGCCGGCGAGGAAATCAAAAAGCTTTCTTTAAAATCATGGGACCATAAATAACTTATATGCATAACGAAAACTTGCTTGCTTGAAAACACTTGCTTGCATACGGAAGTTCATAAAAAAATCAGATTCATGATGCATGTGATGAGGCATGATACATGAAATCATATGCAATGCAAGTCATGACATGGATTATCTTAGAAATTACTTAAGTCATGACATAAGCATGGTTTCCATGTGTTGAAATTTTTCCAGATTTTATGTTTTGTTCATGAGGCTTCCAAAATTAACCAAATGGGCCTATTTCCATAATGTTTTCCATATACCTGCATAATGGGGTCTTATCTACATGTCACGAAATTTTCGTAACGTTTTAAAATAAGTAAGACACTTAAATCATTAAGTTGTTAAAAAGTGTTCTGCTGAATCCAACAGTATAGTAGTCATCTTTCCCTTAATTTCCAAGACCGTAAAGTCTTAATTAATTTGGGCCAAATCCTGGAAAACACAGTAAACTTCTCAAGGACTAATATTCATGGGTCCAAACCGTTCATATAAGTCAAAATCCACAAGATTAAGACCTCTTAACTTATTCCTCTGTTCTGCCCAGTTTTCAGTTTTAGTGTGTCAACTTCAAATCAATAATTACTCATCAAAACGATAATTCCAAGTTGATTAAATTACATGGACATGATCATCTATGTGTTAGGTGATTATCATAAAATTTCCAGAGTAATCCAATGACTTTAAAGGGGTCATTTAATTATTTTTCCGAAATTGGTCACATGCTGATTCTTGAATGACCAGTTTTACTAACAATTTTATTGTGACAAAACCATAACTCTTTTTCCAAAATTCCAACTCACAGATGTCATAAACATACAGGGCTGGCATTCTAACCAAAATCAGCTCATTTGCACTTTCCTAGGGTCCATTCTCAGGTCACACAACACGCTACATAAAACTGCCCTGTTCCAGTAGTTTAGTCTTTTGTCACTTTTTCATGCTAAGTATATACTAACTAACCTTATTCTTATAAAATAACTTATTATCCACTAAATTCATCCTTTTAACATGAATATTCCAGGTTCCATACCTTTTGTTAAGTCACATTTCAATTACCCCAAAATAGTTTGCAACTTGTACATAATACTTCCCATTTTTGCTCACGTTGCACTTTATTGAGTCTACTCTTGGTACAATTTATTCATGCATCATCCAACCTTCATAAACAGCCTGTGTTTTGTACCAAAATGACTCATGTCACATTTCAAATTGAGCACATTCATAATCATGTAATAACTCATCAAACATGCAATTTTCACATATCTTAGTGCTCACAAGATGTGTTCTTTATTAGATTCAAGACTCACCTCTACTAAGCCCTTTAGCCGTGCCCTCATATGATGAAGTAGACCTATTCTACCATGTTTCTTTAGGCATGCAACACATTTATATGCTAATTTATTTAAAACATACCAAACAACTTAGAAAAAAATTGCGTCTAGCACATACATGCCATCTTGGTGCTTCTCATGCTTCACACAAGGGCCATTCTCGCCTAGAATCACTTTGTTAAACCTTGATCCTTCCTAAAACAGCCCCATAACATATTGCATGTAGGAGAATAATTCATCTTTAGAAGTACTATTCATAAGCAAGGCATTTTTATTAAGGAATTACTAGGGTCTCATGTTTAATACTTAGTACATTCAACTAAAGTCTATATCTTAAAAATAACTAGCCATTCGAGTCGCTGATTCTTTAAATAAATCATGAGAGGCTAAGGTATATTTGCCTCTTCAAGCTAGAACCTCTTCTAAGCTTGGATCTTGGATGAAATGAGTTGAAGTTTTCCTCCACTACACCCATGAAGCACACGGTTTTGGAGGGAGGAAAAGAAAAATGTTAGTCATCATCTTAAATGAAAAATAGAGCTAACTTGATATTATATTTATTTACCAAGATGAGGTTTTGAATTGATCTTCAAACTAGCAAGAGCTTGCACCACCTAAAAGATTGGAAAACTTGTACCTAGTGACCATGGAGGTCACGGGTTTGGGGTAGGAGGAGGAACCAAGTGAGCTTCTTTCTTTGAAAATAAAGAATCCACTTAATAAGTTTGGAATAAGACTCACCTAGATGCTTCTTTGAGCTTGAAAATGATAGCTAGGTTGAATCTCCTAGCTCCAAGAGGGGGCCGTATGGTTGGGGTTGAAGGGGATGAAAATAGCCTAAATGTCTTCTTTGCTTGGGGAACTTCTTGAGAGAGTGTAAGATGGAGATGGGGTGAAGCTTCTAGGTAGTATTAAAGAAGGCTTAATGGTAGAGGGAGGGAAGAGTGGCCAGCGCATGGGGGGAAAATAAACCAAGGCTTTTCATGAAAAGTAAGAAAAGAAAGCCTTGGTCTTGTAGCTTGTAAGCTTTTTGCCTCAATGCTTGCTTCTTTTTATTATTTTATTGCTTTCCTTTTTGCATGCTTGCCTTATTTTATTTCTTCTTGTCCCTTGCATGCTTCACAATAATTTATTTCTTGAATCTAAGATGTCTTGGAAAGGTTAAGACAAAGGAGTCTTCTAGAACTCCTTGGTGGCCGATTTTCTTAGGGTTGGGGTGTATTAGTTTACTATTTCTCCAACCTTGTAGTTCATGCATGTTGTTCTTTCTATTTTATTGTTTTTGATTTGCATGCTTACTTTGTTTTATTATTTAATTACAAACTAAATAGATATTTTAAACATTAAATATGGATTAGAATAGTGGAGAGGGTTCTAGAGACTTTCCCTTGGGCCTTGGCCAAAAGTCTTGGAGCCTAGGGAGGGCATTTTGTCCTTTCACGTTTTTATACACATACTTATATAATTATTTATATTATTTAATTTCTTATATATGATTTTAGGTTTGCTTTTATGAAAACCATTTAGGTTTGCCTTCTTATAAAAAGGAAATTACTCTAGGGTTCATCAAGGCCTCTTGGCCGAATTTATAAGGTCTTGTAGGGGCTAAATGGTCATTTCACATACCTTACGACATCCACTTGTATAATTATTTAATATGTATCTTAAAAGAATTTAATTGAGGAAGCACTAATATAACTTTTATAAAATGTACTTGGAAGAATTGTTATTTCATTATGTCAAATCATCATTGTTTCAAGTATAGTACGGTTGGAGTACAACAAAAATTGAGGCAATTAAGGGTGATAAAATCGCCACTATGGCAGACATGTGCTGATATTTTGACCATGTGTCTATTTCGAATTCTTTCCTTGTGTGGTGTCCTATTCAATGTCACCAATCTTGTGTGGCGTCCTCTTCAATGTCACAAATTTTGTGTGGCATATTATCCACCAATTGAAATGCCAAATAAGCTCCACCTAGGCTCCACCATGGCTGAAATAGGCACATGTGCTGAAAGTTCATTTTAGTAAGCTTTGTCAAATAATGTACAATATTTACACATATATGGTAAATAATAATCAGCCCTATTTTGAATTTTCCAGAACACTTTAACATGTCTTGAATGTGTAAAAAGTGACTAGATACATGTAACATCTTATGCCAAAAATGTTCCATGTTGTATGTTCATAGAAAACTAAAATTTTCGACTTTTGTCGATTACGCGATCTTTCTCCGATTAATTTCAAACTTCTTGCACATGTAATATATATTATGTCACACATAATATACATAAAATAATGTGTATATCTAGCTCAAATGGCTGAGGTAAAAATGCCCATGTGTAGTTGAGAAGATTGAATTTGAATTCTCAACAAATCTAGCCTAAATTATGGGTGATTTGTGTGTGCCAACATGGAATGACTTGGTGTCTGTTTGAGACATGTGAGCCACAAATGTTTTAGCCATTTTTGAAGTATATGGGCTGGCCATCTTTATATGGCAAGTACGTGACATGTCGATGAAGTTTCGGTAGTCACTCGATACGACATTTTCGCTTTATGATCTTGTAACATGTCGTTATAATTTTGATGTCACTACGACTTATATCATATGATATAATACCTTAATATACTCATATGAGGTGTATATAGTGTTGTGACGTCGACGTACGTTTGTAATATATGTAACGTGTCGGTGGTACGTCGGAATTTATGTGTGTTGTGCCTTTTTAAAGAAATACATATATATATATATATATATATATATATATATATATATATATATATATATATATATCTGGCGTGTAGAAGGACTGGGGAGGAGACTTTCCATTTTCAAATTTGTTGCCATAAAGCTTTCTCCAAATATGTCTTCATTTAAAGAACTAGCTAGTTCATTAACTTAAACACTACACTTAATGAACTAGTTTAGTTCATTAATTGTGGAACCTGAAATTAGTACAAAGACAACAAATGTTTGCCATATGATGCAAGCTTTAACGCTTCATGGCTTGTTAGTACGACAACAATATATATAAGCATATAAAGCATGTTTATCACATAAACGTGTCAAGTAATAATTTCTTCATGCATTTCGTAAGTATGTAGCATTTAAATCATGCATTTGTAAATCACTAAAACTCTTTTTCTCAATAGCATGTATAAGAATGCTTTAGGTAAAACTCAAGACCATCCGTATAAGCACTTTTCTCTCCTTTCCCTTCTAGAAAATTCAATTTTTTCTCCCATGCCTTCATCTAGGCCGAGGGTAACCATAAATAAGGAGAAGAAATTTTTTCCAAAGATAGGAGGTAGAAATCTTCAAGGTAATTCAAGGGTAAGTGTCCTTAAGCTTGAATGGTTGAATTTTTAAAAGTTTTCCTCTTAAATGATCAACTAACCTTTCATTTTGGACCATTTAGGCTGAGAGACATCAAGGCAAGGAGAAATAAACCATCTTTTACCATTTTTAAGTTAAAAAATCAAGAAAGGGGCAAGTCAATCTCCCTAGTTGCCTAATGCATGTTATAATGTAGTCTATTATGTTAAAAATCTAGGAATGGATCATGCATGCTCTAGACAAAATACGTAGAGATTAAGAACATGAAGAAAAGTACACATGCATATTCTTCTTCTCATAGTTTGATGACATTCTTTCATATAAGTGTGTTTTGATTATAAAGAAAGAAAGGAAAAAAATGCTTTGCATGTTGGATTTCATTATAACATGTGCCTTAGATAGACATATACACATATAGGCCTCATAATCATCATTGTGTACAATTATGAAATGTACAAGAATATGTGTAAGTGTGTATTTAAATCAACGTGCATGTAGCAAATAAGGAACAAGTGGAATAAGCATGGTATATGTGTGCATGTGTATGGACAGCCCAAAATGCCACAAAGGGTACATGATGATGTTATAATATTTACTAGAGTACACTTATAAGGGTATCCTATATGTGGTGAGTTCGTTGATAAATTGTAGTATGTATTTGTATGTACAAGTGGTCATTTTCGACAAAGGGCTTTATGTTGTGATGATGATATCTCCATGGGCTATTTAATACATTTACATAGGCAACTTGTGATAGTCATGTAGGTAACAAGTAGTAATGTGGGTAAATATGTATGTGTGAATGTGGGTGTACATAATTTGGTCAAACGACCCTTAAGGAAATTGGTGACAATTTGACTAATGCGTAAATGACATCATAAATAAACATATGTATTGCAGGAAGATAATAAGGCAGGTGTGGCATGTAAAATTTCGGCTAAGTGGTCTTTTTGGGTGTTAAGATAACAAGGCAAAATGAAAATTGGTGTGATATCCATATTTCGGACAAGAAAATATAAATAGGTCTTGATGCTATTTTTTGAATTATGCATATATGCAATTTGTTATATTTATGCAAGTGACATAATACTAACGTGCGTAAGTGCATATTTCTGTGTGTATCTCGGCCAAAGACCATTTTTGTGACATGATTATGATTTGTAAATGACATTATCGATGGGAGTATAAGTTTTGCATGAAACTAACAAATTGTAAAAGAGTGTGTGTAGGTTGGAAATTTTTGGCCCAAGCTAAATTGAGGCCTGATCATGGATTAACTTCATTCAAGAATAATGATGTAATAATATGTATGGGGTAGGTCATGTAAAGTATTTATATTACATTTAAAGAACAAGCATAAATAAGACACTAAATAAAATGAGAAATTAAGAAAGGAACATATACCAACTTTCGGACATAAGGCTCTATGGGTATATCCAAATGAATTATGAATACTTGTGCGGACTTAACTAAATATAAGTGTTATATGTATAATATACAAAAGCAAATAGCAAAACTGTAGTCCATCTCACAATTAAAGAAATTGATAAAAGCATGTATGATGACAAACGATCAAGAGGGTTCATTTGGCCCAGCTAAATTACGATAAGCTAATTAAATAAGTATAAAGTAAATACATCTATGAAACAAATAAGTACATACTCAAAATCAAGAATAATCACGATGCTATGTCCAAAAGAGATCTATATTAAACACTCCCTGATGCATGTTGTCCACATAGTTTCCAACAACACTAAGTTTATTTTAAAACATGTTCAAAAGTTTTGCATGAAATGTTTTAAGGTTTTCGTGATTTAATGAATTGTACCACGAGGCGAATGATTCCATTTGACTTATGCATATATCTGTGGGGGAGTGTAACACCTTTTCTGGGACAAGGGTTCTCTGCCTTTCTGAATACGTATGATGTGCTGGCTGAGTGTAACACCTTGTCCGAGACAAGGGATCTCTGCCTTTCAGTTACGTCTGCGACGTTCTGTATGGAGAGCTACTTGATGTCTGGTCCTAGGAGAGGATGTCAGGGGCAAAATACGTTATACAGAGTGTAACACCGCATCCAGGACTCGAGTTCTCTGTTATAACGCGTCACTATTAGTCCTATGTATGTATCATGTAACACCGTAGTTGGACGATCAGGATTCATAGACGGTACTCGTGGCTATTCGGAGAATCATTCGATATGTCATGGGTACCATTCTTATGTACGAAAAGTGCGATAGCCAATTCATGTCATGTCATATTAATGTATGTATGAAACGAAATATTTTCAAAAAGTTTTAAGAAACATATAGCACGATCATGTCTCACGAACCCCTAGTGCCCTAAGTTATGACTCTTGTAATACAAGACCAAGTATGATTAAAGAACAATAAGAAACCAACCAAAAAGATTGCACACAAGAATGATACTGACTATATACTAAGATAAGGATGATCAGCCTACTTTCAGGGTATCGCCTGCTGTTATGATATCTTTTCAGTAAATGTATGTTAAGTTTATCTTATAACACTGTCTATGTCTTAAAATATGCCTGCTCATATACATATCTGTGTTACTCTATTTTATCTGTCATCACATGATGTTCTGTGTCCTATTCATGCTGCATCCGTTGTCCACCATGTATGGTCCACATGACGAAACTTGGTAGATAGGCTTGCTGAGCGAAACGTTAACGTTTAACCTATTATTTACCATATCACAGGACTGGAAGATAGTTCGGGCACAGAAGAGGTTGCACCGGAGATAGAGTGTTGGTGTTGGATGTATGGGCCGTTGATGCAGTTCTTTTATATTATATTAGTGTTGTATCCTGATTTTATACTGGCAAACTTCTAATGTATTTGGGTTTAGTTATATTGCTATATGCAGATCGATTATGCTTTGTACATTTTATACTGCTTCCTCTATTCGATACATGTTTATGACGATGCGCACATAGACATTATCAACGCCTTGTACTTCTCGTAGCAGAGTACGGTGAGTGCAGCGCGCTGAAACCCTAGTCTCAGGCAGGGCGCTACAGGTGGTATCAGAGCCAAGGCTTCAGGTCCACAGCAGGGAACATAAAGAAAGCAACAACATGTACTAGGCGATGATCATAGAACCTAAGTTATGAATGTAGATCTTAAGTAGAGAACGTAGCATTTGACCGAATGATTTTAGACTGGGTGCGATAGTCTTAGTATAGATCCTGTAAACTGGTTTAGGAGTCGAGTCAGTAGAATAATCTTAAGCAGTTGATTATGATTAAATCTACCAGTTTCAAGAACGAAACTTTTTATAAGGGGGAGGAATGTTACGACCTGCACCCCTGGGCAGGCAGATAAAGGAAAACGAAGGAAATTACGACGGAATTGAGCTACAATCCCTGTGCCGTACCAAATAGACGAGGTAAAAGTTTTGCTAGGCACTCATGCGAATAAATCATAACCCTACGTAGTTACGAGATTTGCACAATTGATTTAAATAGGTACATAATCAAGAGACAAAGTTATTTTACAATTAAATAAACACTACAGGAAAATCTGACATGGGACAAATAACTAAGGGAAATATGGTAGTTTCTATCCCTCCCACTAACCCTAGGAAACACCACCTCACCCTTATATAAAACAAAATTGTCTTCGTTTATCTTACATCACCTCATCTTACACAATCTTACACTTTTTCTTTTACCATTACTTTTATTCCCTTCCAAACCCACCCTCCTTGGTTTATCCGCCCACCACCCCTATTTCCCTCACAAATCTCAGTTCCCACCCAAGGCAAGAGAAAGGAACCTATTTTTTTTACACTTCACCCACTCATCCTTCCCATCATATATTCTTCTTTTACCCAATGGATAGTCATGCAAAGGACACCACTCTTTTCTACACCCTTCCCCCAAACTACTACAAGCCAAACTCCCTACTTCCCTTGTTAACCTCGGCAGGTGGGAAAGAAATAGGACAAGACATCTCTCCTCCCAAACACTCCACCTCACGTGTTTTACTTATACTATTTTCTTATTCATACATCACCACTTTTTTCTTCTCCCAACCACACAACATGACAAAAGAAACTCTCTCTCTCCTTCCCCCTAACTCATGGTCAGACACCTTCTTCCCTAAACAAATTTTTCTATTTTATTCTCCTTGTTTCTCTTCCCATCACTCCTTACTTACACACCTCACTTTTTCCCCAATCCAATTACATGCAACTTTTCTTCATCATTTCACTCCTTTTCATGAAGCAAAGACATTACTAGTATTATTTCCTCCACTAATCTATCAAACTTTTGGCTACATCAAGATAAAGGGGGGAAGACACATCATTTCTTCCACCATCCTCATTTTTTCTCTTCTCCCCACTTTTCTGCATTCAACTCCTCTCTCTCTAACTAAACTCCTTCCACCTTATCCTTCACCTCAATCGAGAGCTACAAGCCAAGGAATGAAGAAGGATTTCATCTATTGCTGGACCAAGAAGACACACTCCATTAACTATCTCACCCTTCCCTTTATTCATCCTCTCAAGGAAAACCTCCTCTCATCTATCTTTTTTTATTCCTCGAGGCTAACAGTTTTTTCCCCTACTTCCAAGTTTCCACCGCAGGCCTCCTCAAGACAAAAAAGTGAGTCACTTCTTCCTACAAATTACAACATCTCTATTCTTGTTATTCCTAATCTACCCAAAACGTTATTCCCCTCCATCTTTAAATCTTTTCCTCTCCCCACTCTTCTCCACTCGTGGATTCAAAATAAGGGAAGGAACAACCTCAAAGTGAAGGAAATTTACTGCCATGTACAAAAATGCTTTAGGTAAAATTCAAGACCATCTGTGTAAGCACTTTTCTCTCTGTTCCCTTCTAGAAAACTCAATTTTTTCTCCCATTCTTTCATCTAGGCCGAGGGAGACCATAAACAAGGAGAAGAGATTTTTACCAAAGATAGGAGGTAGAAATCTTCAAGGTAATTCAAGGGTAAGTCTCCTTAAGGTTGAATGCTAGAATTTTCTTAAGATTTTTCCTCTTAAATGATCAACGAACCTTTCATTTTGGATCATTTAGGCCAAGAGACATCAAGGCAAGGAGAAATAAACCATCTTTTACCATTTTTAAGTTAAAAATCAAGAAAGAGGCAAGTAAATCTCCCTCGTTTCTTCATGCATTTTAGAATGGAGTCTATTATGTTAAAAATCTAGGAATGGATCATGCATGCTCTAGACAAAATATGTAGAGGTTAAGAAACATGAAGAAAAGTACACATGCATGTTCTTCTTCTTGTGATTCGATGACATTCTTGCATATAAGTGTGTTTATGACTATAATGAAAGAAAGAAAGAAATGTCTTGCATGTTGGATTTCATTATAACATGTGTGCTAAATGGACATATACACATGTAGGCCTCAGAATCATCATTGTGTACAATTATGAATTTACAAGAATATGTGTAAGTGTGTATTTAAATCAACGTGCATGTAGAAAATAAGGAACAAGTGGAATAAACATGGTATGTGTGCATGTGTATGGACAGCCCAAAATGCCAGAAAGGGTACATGATGACGTTATAATATTTACTAGATTACACTTATAAGGGTATCTTATATGTGGTGAGTTAGTTGATAAATTGTAGTATGTATTTGTATGTACAAGTGGTCATTTTTGACAAAGGGCTTTAAGTTATGATGATGATATCTCCATGGGTTATTTAATACATTTACGTAGACAACTTGTGATAGTCATGTAGGTAACAAGTGGTAATGTGGGTAAATGTGTATGTGTCGTGGGTGTACATAGTTCGGTCAAGTGACCCTTAAGGAAATTGGTGACAATTTGACTAGTACGTAAATGACATCATAAATAAACATATGTATTGCAGGAAGATAATAAGGCAGGTGTGGCATGTAAAATTTTGGCTAAGTGGTCTTTTTGGGTGTTAAGACAACAAGGCAAAATGAAAATTGGTGTCATATCCATATTTCAGACAAGAAACCATAAATAGGTCTTGATGCCATTTTGTGAATTATGCATATATGCAATTTGTTATATTTATGCAAGTGACATAATACTAATGTGCGTAAGTGCATATTTGTGTGTGTATCTCGGCCAAAGAAAATTTTTGTGACATGATTATGATTTGTAAATGACATCATCAACGGGAGTATAAGTTTTGCATGAGACTAACAAATTGTAAAAGAGTGTGTGTAGGTTGGAAATTTTTGGCCCAAGCAAAATTGAGGCCTGGTCATGTATTAACTTCATTCGAGAATAATGATGTAATAATATGTATGGGATAGGTCATGTAAAGTATTTATATTACATTTAAAGAACAAGCATAAATAAGACACTAAATAAAATAATAAATTAAGAAAGAAACATATACCAACTTTCGGACATAAGGCTCTATGGGTATATCAAAATGAATTATGCATACTTGTGCGCACTTAACTAAATATAAGTGTTATATGTATAATATACATGAGTAAATAGCAAAACCGTTGTCCATCTCACAATTAAAGAAATTTATAAAAGCATGTATGATGACAAACGGCCAAGAGGGTTCATTTGGCCCAGCTACAATATGATAAGCTAATTAAATAAGTATAAAGTAAAAACATCTATGAAACAAATAAGTACATAATCAAAATCAAGAATAATCACGATGATATGCCTATATTGAGCACTCCCTCATGCACGTTGTCCACATAGTTTCCAACAACACTCAGTTTATTTTCAAACATGTTTAAAAGTTTTGCATGAAATGTTTTAAGGTTTCCATGATTTACTGAATTGTACCTGCGAGGTGAATGATTCCATTTGACTTATGCATATATCTGTGGGGGAGTGTAACACCTTGTCTGGGATAAGGGTTCTCTGCCTTTCTGTATATGCATGATCTGGTGGCTGAGTGTAATACCTTGTCTGGGACAAGAGATCTCTGCCTTTCAGTTACATCTACGACGTTCTGTATGGAGAGCTGCCTGATGTCTGGTCCTGTGGGAGGATGTCAGGGACAAAATACGTTATTACAAAGTGTGACACCGCGTCTGGGACTCGGGTTCTCTGTTATAATGCGTCACTGTTAGTCCTATGTACGATGATGTAACACCGTGGTTGGACGATCAGGATTCATAGATGGTACTCATGGCTATTCGGGGAATCATTCGATATGTCGTGGGTACCATTCTTATGTACGAAAAGTGCAATAGCCAATTTATGTCATGTCATATTTATGTATGTAAAAAGTTTTGAGATGCATACATCACGATCATGTCTCACGAACCTCTAGTGCCCTAAGTTATGACTCTTGTAATCTAAGACTTAGTATGATTAAAGAACAATAAGAAACCAACCAAAAAGATTGCACACAAGAATGATACCGACTATATACTAAGATAAAGATGATTAGCCTGTTTCAGAGTATCGCCTGCTGTTATGATATCTTTTCAGTTAATGCATGTTAAGTTATCTTATAACACTGTCCATGTCTTGAAATATGCCTGCTCATATACATATATATGTTACTTTATTTTATCTATCATCACTTGATGTTTTGTGTCACTATTCACGCCGCATATGTTGTCCACCATGCATGATCCACTTGACGAAACTAGGTTGATAGACTTGCTGCGCAAAACATTAACGCTCAACCTATTATTTACCATATCACAGGACTGGAAGATAGTTCGGGTACAGAAGAGGTTGCACCGGAGATAGAGTGTTGGTGTTGGATGTATAGGCCGTTGATGTAGTTCTTTTATATTATATCACTGTTGTATCCTGATTTGATACTGGCGACACTTCTGATGTATTTGGGTTTAGTTATATTGCTATATGCATGTCGATTATGCTTCGGACATTTTATACTGCTTCCGCTATTCGATACATGTTTATGACGATGCGCAGATAGACATTTTCGACGCCTCGTACTTCTTGTAGCAGAGTACGGCGAGTGCACTGTGCTAAAACCCTAGTCCCAGGTGGGACGCGACATTTAGAGTTCCCAATTAATAGGAATAAATTTTTCATTTCGGAGTACAGTTTCTGGCAAATTGACTCAATCTGTACAAAAACGTGTTTTCAAGGGGTTAGGTTGGAATTTTAATTTGAAATTTTTGTGAGATACTCATAACATTTGAGAGAACATCCTCGCCAAATTTCATAATTTTTGGAGGTCTACAACCAGGTCATCTAGATTAATCAAATAAGGATATGAAAATAAAAACTGTTTTTCAGAAATGAGTTTTTGGTCCTAAAAATTTTTAAAAACCAAATTTCCCCACTCACTATTCAACCCCCCTTCTAGTGGTACTATAAAGGTCCTACAATAAATACATTTTTTTAGATGAAGTGATTTTTATTAATAAAGAGAAGGACCTCACTTATGGCGGAAGAAAACCATATTACATTGGAAAGTCATCGTACGAAAAAAGCGACTGTAATGAAGATGTGATTGTCAACCTGCAGTCATATATGCTATGCCGCATTAAAATCTTGCCAAGTAAAATCACCCTTGTGGATAAAACCTTGGCGAAGGAAAAAGCATACATATTTATATGAATGGAACGTTGACGCTTTACAAAACACATGAAGCAATGTCGCATAAACCACAAAAACACTGCAGAAGCCCATAGTCGATGTATCAACCACCACTCCCATGGATATCCCCTCTTGCAGCAACGAATGCACTCAAACGTTAGAAGCCAAAACCGCATAGGACAGAACAAAAAGTTAGTGCCATTCTGATAGGATTTACGTTTAAAAGTCAAGATGCATGTAGGAAACATACCGAGGTTGCCTGTACTCACGCAGAATACAGGCAACCTCCCATAAGTCACATCCAAGATAGTGCTAGATCGCGCCAGTAGTACCGACTTTGGAACATTGCATGAACTCCCACCAATATATGATCATGATTAGTATCAATGACATAGAAATAAACTTTTTGCTGAATAATCCAAGACAGCAAAAATATGTATCGACATACCTGATCGCCTGCTCCACATGAATGCAGGCGATAGATAGCAGAGAGTGCGTCATGATGATGAGGAGCAAATATATGCAGTATGCGAGTCCGTAAGTAATGCGCCCCTAGCCATAGGTGGAAGATCCAGTGGTCTCTTGAACGTGTACGAGATTCACTACATTAGTGCATGTTGCGCTAATGCATGAGCCACCAAGTTTCCTTCGCGTAGGACATATGAGATAGTACATTGCAAAAGTGACAAGAAATTCTTTAGCCGTTCGACATCAGTGGCTAAACGGCCTGATAAGTAGATGGAATCAGATAACAACGAAATCAAGTTTTTGCAATCGGTCTCAACATACAACTCTTTTAGCCCAAACGTAGCACAATAATAATGGAATAAAATAGAGCCTGTAATTCTGCCTGAAGAGGAGGAAGAACAGGAAGCAGAAAACACAATGCACGGACCATTGTTCCATTGTGATCGCGTAAAACTGACCCGGCCGCTGCCCCCCTACGGCCTGCTGCGGCATCAATATTAAGCTTCAACCTACCAGTAGGGGGTTGGTGCCATCGAATAATAGTCACCCTACGTGACCTCATGGGTGACGAATAATGTGCTTGGATTAAAGATGGAACAGATGCTGCAAATTTAGAATCGAAAATAGAGGTGCACCAAGAGAAGATGCCATAATGAATACGTTGTTTTAGTTTCAATAGTGATAACTGTTCTTCACCAAAAGTAATGGCACCATATTCCTTCCAAATAGACCATGTTGCGATTAATGGCACTATTGCTGCGAGGTTGCCCATCAATGATGCAGGCGTCGCACGTTGCAACCATAGTTTGAAATAGCGTTTGAATTGCAATGCATTCGGCAAAGTACCCCAAAAATATCTGCAAGAGAGCTCCATATACCGTTAATAATAGGACATGTGTAAAATATGTGACCCTGCTCACTTGAGGCATTGCGGCAAAAGCAACAGCAAGTTGGATTTGACACCATCCAGTTTGAAATATTATCCGACAGAGGCACCGCACGATGCCAGATCCTCCATAAAAAGACTTGTCCCTGTTTAGGGGCATTTTCCACCATAAATAGCAAGTATATGGCTGCATAGCATAACGTGCACGACATGTTTCATAGGCTATGCGCAGACTAAACTGCCCATGCTCATCCTCCAGCCAAAGCAATCCATCGAATGTTTCTTGGACATGCAAAGAACAAAAAGCATGAATCCGACATATACGCTTCCAATCAGAAGAGTCATAAATCATCACCTTCATCTCCGTGCGGGCACCATATTTATGGCGAATATATTGCACCCAAATTGAATATGAAGTCTGGTATGTCCACCACAATTTACACTCAAAAGCTTTCTGCAAAGTGTCAATATTTCGAATCCCCAAACCCCCTTCCTCTTTCAGTTGACATATTGAAATCCATGCCCGCCAATGGTGCTTGCTTTTCCATAAAAAGCTGGCGATTTTGGGATTTATCTCAGTGATGATACTCTTAGGCAATCGGATAGAAGCTATAATGTGCAGAGGAAGTGATGCTAGAACCGATTTTATAAGGGCAACTCTACCCGCCATACTTAAGTGTCTTTGAGACCATCCTTGTAAGCGTTTATCAAAATGTGATAGCAAGTCTGTACAATAACGCGAGCGGTTGATACCCTTAAACAAATACGATCCCAAGTATTTTATGGGCAAATGGGAATGACGCATATTCAAAATCCACACTACTCGCGTAGGAGATATTCACGTAGGAGATATACCACCCCAAGCACCATTTGGATCTTATTATAATTAATCAATTGTCCAGACGCCATTTGATATTGCTCTAATAATGTACTAAATGCTTGTAAATTTCCTGCTGCACCATTCAGGAATACTAGAAGATCATCCGCGAATCCAAGATGTGAGACCACTGGGCAACGGCCCCCATTAAACCCTTTGATAATACCCGATTGGAATAATGCCTTTAACCCCCTAGAAAAGCCTTCCTATGCAAGAATAAACAATAAAGGCGATAATGGGTCGCCTTGTTTGACACCACGAGTAGGTCGGAAAAATCCACAAGGCCGGCCATTTATCAACATAGAATAACGTGTGGCTGCCAAGTTATTCATAATAATTCGTTACGAATCTGGCATGGAATCCAAACCGTAATAGCAATTTTTCAAGATATTGCCAAGAAACCCTATCAAACTCTTTTGCCATATGCCGCTGAAGAAAAGAATCGGTCAAGTCTCCTCCAAACCTTGCCCAGACCACGACCATCCGGCCAGGTATATGGTGAACCTTGAAACTGTATTTCAAAAATTCATGCTACTTGTACAAATTCCCTAAAGTCAGTTAAGATCCTCAGATACGGAGTAGAAGCACCCTTGTGTTCATCCAGCAACAAGAATGTGTTAAAGTCACCCCCTAGCAACCAGGGATCAGAGTGTTCCTCCCAAAATGAGAGTAAGTCAGCCCACAACGGACGTCGCGTAGTCACTGTGTGTCGCACGTAAACTACGGTAAACCAAAAGGGTTGGCCACTAGCCAACCACTGAAACTGTAACGATAAGTTTTTTTACACCAGGTCGAGTATCCAACAGTTCAAAAAAAGATTCACGCCAAAACACCCAAATATTTCCATCATCAGACGAGTAAGCATTTGAGAATCCCAATTGCAAGCGAACGCTCTCTAGCCTAGCTTGTCCAAGCACGGGTTCTATCAAAATCAATATGTGTAACTTGTGTTGCCTAGCTAGCGAAATAACATGAACAAGGGATGTAGGAAGACCTCGGACATTCCACAATAATGCATTCATTGAGAATCATGACAAGAAGAGCTTGAAGTAGACCTGTGCACCGAACCTCTAGTGGTTACGTTAGAAGGAGGAGCCTATGGCATCTGTCCTTTCTTTCTTTGTGGCCTCCTTTCGAATGTTTAATAAATCATCTACAACTTGTGTTACATCTGGATGAGATATATTTAAAGAGCCATCTGCCAAAGGAGGAGTGGTTGATAAAACTTTAGCGACATCCATGACAGCAGTGCGCAATTCCTGTACATCGATGGTTGGATTATCATGAATCTCTGAATCTGATCCATGTTCCAGAATGTCCACTGGGTTAGCCTCTACAATATTCAATACTGATGTTGAGTGACAATGGATTCGCTATATATCTTGTGAGTGGGAGACTTGAGCAAGCCTCGTTGCATCGTCTTCAGGATCAATGCAAATTTCAGCAGGCATATTGGATATGTGGTCCAGCTGTGGCATTTGTTCCTCATCAACAGTCTGCAAATGCATGGTGTTTGTAATTTGGTCCTCAGACTGTGCATCGACTTTTTGTAAGTCTGCTTGCATTACATGCTCTGGCTACAACTCTATGTTAACACCCCCTGTTCGTTTGTCAGTCTCGACCTCTGCAACATTTGTATTGACGACGCCTTTCTTGGGCGTCCATCTTTGAGCAAGAGGAGCAACTGCCTTCTTTTCTCTAGTTGCCAACTTTGTGGTCTGAACATCTTCCAAAGGCCATTGTGTATCTTGCAGTTTGTGAGTAGCACAGGTTTGTGCAGAATGTCCAAGCATTCGACATTTGGAACAGTATGAGGGCAGATTTTCATATTCAACAGGCTGGAAAAAGTTATAATCATCACATTGAATATACAAATGCTGAGGCAATTCTTGCGAAACATCTGGCTCCACACATGCGCGTGCAATTGAAGGATGCAGTAATTGCATGGTGGCCGAATCCAATTTCAATGGAGTCCCTAGCATCTTTGCAATCTCAAAAAGTGCTTCCTTTTTATGTAAATAGATCGGTAGACCAGGAAACGAAATCCAGACTGGCACAATTGGAGCATCTAACTTTGGATCATAGTCATACGACCACTTCGTAATCCTCATATGATACCCTAAAACACTCCATGTGCGACGTGAGAAGCGACGGTAGTAATCAGTTTCTGCATCAAATTTCATTAATATATGCATTGGATCAAGCAGGGTAATGGAGACTGGCGCCGTAAATCCAATTCTGTCAAAGCACTTTCTGATTGCATCTAGCTTCGGCCAACCGTTCCACAAAATTCCGACCAAGAAAAATCTAAACGAAGTCGCCAAGTCATGAATCTCCTCACGAGTAAATTTAATTGAAGGTACTCCTTTGAACCTAGCTATCTCGTGAGGAGGGAGTGTTGTGGGTGACGGCGCCGGAGACATGAGGATATTTGCATATGATCGTTTCTCCATTATGGCTCCACCAAAAGATACTTAACGCAGTGATTGGTAACAGATGAAACGCAGAAAAGAAAGAGAGAATGATCAAACAAGACGATTGTGCAAGGGGTGGCGGCATTGCCGCCGCCGTCAATCACATAGCATAAAGAAGTAACAATTATAAAAAGGAAAAGATAAATATGTATATATATAAATACATTCAGCCAAATGTCCCTCTTGGTGTATATGTATATATGTTCGGACTATCTATATAATAAGTGTGAAATAAATAGCTTTGGACAGGTTTATGGATATAAATATGGATAAGATAAAGTGTAGTAGAAAATATTATCATTTTATATATGTTTTTATGAAATCTGCAACCATATATAAAGGAATATGAAATTAGGGTTTTTGGACCATTATAGCTAAGTTTAAGAGGTGTCAATTAAGGAAATATTGATAGACAAAAATGAAGAAATAGTGGGCGGAGTTGGGGTAGCCGGCCGAGGATTGGGTGGCGAAAAACAAAGGGTACTTTTAATGATCTAAAGCATGGGTTATGTATATATATATATATATGTGAGGTTTTAGAATATGATGACATTAGAAGGTTTAAGAAGCATATATATGATATTTGTATAAGCAGCTCAGACATTTGAATACATGTGTCATATTTCATTAAGTTTCTTGAAAAGTTTATCCTTACACAAAGAATTATATCGTATAGTCGAATGTCTCATGTCATGTTACAGTATTTATATGTTCAGTTGTGCACTGTCATAACATCTGAACCGAGGTGGTTGTTGTCATGGGGCATACAGAATGTTATTGAGTGGAGCACTGTCTGATATCAGAAGCCAAGGTGGTTGATGTCATAGGCATACTGGCTTGAGTGTATTCTTTGTTGACGGACAAAGGATCACTGGTATACCGATTTACCGTTAGTAATATGTACAGTCACAGTGATCATATAAAGAAGGTCATGTTTATGAAAAGGTATTTTTTACATTTTACAGAAAAAAGGGAGATGATTACATGATTACAGTTTATGTTTATAACATTTTTTACGGACATCTCATCATAAGAGTATCGTATTTACATGATATGTATAGGTCTTGATGCATTTAGATGATAAGAATAAGTATGACGATATCTTAGGCCTTGATTGAGATTTTAAGTGTGGAGACATATGCTAGTGGCGTTTTCTAGGAACTTGACAGCCTATAATGTTACATGATAAAGATATAGGTATTACATGTTATTTATTTACCTATATGTTATGCACTTCATTTATCTAAGTTGGAGACGTGAAATGTTATGTTCTTTATTGACGCATCGTTAGTGTTATCGCTCATTAGTTGCCTTATCACATTGCAGAGAACATGGACCCTGATGCCTTGTTCATTGAGGAAGGACCCTGGCTAGAGTACCCATGAGCCGAGATGTAGGCCGGAGTCATGTATTGGTTATGTTGGGCATTTTGATCATGACGTATGTAGATTATTTTGAGACACTATACATTATGTTTGTATGCACTTATGACGATTTGTATTACTCTGCATGTCGTATGTTTATCTTTATTTTTCTTCCGCTATCTCGATTTGTGATGCATGACGACATATACATGTATAGTATGGATGCTTTGTACTTCTTGTAGTAGAGTATGACGTGTTTCCCATGCCGAAACCCTAGTTTTGGACGGGGCGCTACAGGTGGTATTAGAGGATAAGGCTCAAGATCCACGGCGGAAACAGTAAAGTAAACACTTGGAATTTAAATGATGATTTTAAGATCGAGAGTTTAGTCTTAGACTAATTTAACTAGAATGGTTTAGGGTTAGCAGACAAATAACATTACTTTATTTAAGTAATAGACGGATATAGAGAAAACTCTGATAATTAGAAACACTGTTTGAAGAGTATGGAAAAATGACTTGAATAATATTTTTATTAAGTATTTGCTGATTGTCGTATTGACATGAAATGTCTCCAGTAGGATCTCATCACAACAGAGAGGCAAACAGCGCGCACAGTTACCCCCTCCTCCTCCACCGACACAGGTACCTTCGCTAGCGGAGACGGTACCACCATTTGCTGATCCTATACCCCCACCTCAGCAGCAGCAGCATCAGGGGGATTTTCATCAGGATGTACATCAGACATTAGTAAAAATTTTACAGGCCGTTAGGAATAATAGTCATCAGAATCAGGTTGCACCTCCACCACAACTGCCGCTGCCACCCTCGCATCAGGGCACTCGATTCTTTTATGTGGAGCTGAAGAGGGACAGAGTGCCTAATTTCGAGGGCGGATCTGATTTGGCTGTAGCCAAGAGATGGTTAAAGATGTACATAATAACTTTGATTTGATTCAGGTTTTTTAAGCTCAGGTTATCTGACCTTTTCTAATCGGTCAGGCCGACAATTGATGGAGTACGAGTCTCCAGCATCTGCCAGTGCAAGTGACTTTGGAGCGATTTCTGATGGAGTTCCGTAAGTTCTACATCCCACCCTCAGTCACTTTGCAGAAAATAGGGATGTTGGAGTCGTTGGTGCAGGCATCAGGTATGACAGTGACAGATTATGCCAATTAGTTCCCTGCGTTGGGGAGATATGTCCCAGCTATCATAATGGACAAGCACCTGAAAATGATTAAGTTTCAGAGGGGTTTACATTCTCGCATCCACACTTGGATCATGAATGCAAATCCAATGGATTTCGGTGATCTACTGGATACATGCTCTCGTATGGAGCACGAGATTCTGAGGACAGATGTGGAGATGAAGGGCAAGAGGACACGAGAGATTGGAGGTGATCGGTCTGGATAGTGGTCCAAGTTATATAGGGGACCTAGTAGCAGACCTCAGTCGAGACAGCAGCCTCAGCATCCGACTCGGTTTTAGAGGCGGCTGCACTTTTAGTGGGCCCCATAGTCACCGCAACAGTATAGGGCGAGACCACATGTAACCATTCCCCTTTGCCCCACTTGTCATATATTGCACACCGAAGAGTGTCGACGGGTGACCGGTACTTGTTTCAGATGTGGTAAGACCGATCATATGATGAAGGACTCTCTAGTGCCGAGGGATGGACAGCAGAGGAATGAACAAAAACAGGGAGGTGGTCCACGGAACAAAGCCCGAGTGCACGTTATGAATGATGCCGAGGTCGAGACGCTCCCGATGTAGTGACAGGTATATTTAATTACCCAATTTAAATGCTACTATTCTATACATGTTTAGAATTCTCTACTTGATTTATTAATTGTCTCAGGTGATATATTAGTGAAAAACATGACTGCAGAAGTATTGTTTGATAGTTGTGTAAGCCACTCTTTTGTGTCGAAGAGGTTCGCCAAGAACCTTAGCAGCTGTCCGACATGGCTAGAGACGCTGTATCATTTTCAGGCAGCTAGTGAGCAGGTTCTTATTTCACAGCACATGTATAAGGATTGTTAAATTGAGATGGAAGGGCAGAAGTTCGAGGCTACCCTAATTCTTATACAGATTGGGGATTTCGACATCATTCTAGGCATGAATTGGCTGTTCAAGCATCATGCTTCGATTGATTGTTGGAAAAGCACGTAGCAATCAAAGATTCGATCCAAGAGGAGGTTGTCTAGCAAGGCAACTCTAAGTTGAAGAAAATACCACGAGATGTTTATCTCAAAGCAACACAGGTTTATCGAGCACTAAAGAAGGGAGATGAGGGTTTTCTGGTATATGCCCTCGGTGATGATTCAGAGATGCCTACACTTGATAGTATTCCGGTGGTTTGTGATTTTTCAGATGTATTTTCGGATAACTAGCCTAGTTTACCTCTAGACAGGGAGATCGAGTTCGAGATAAAAGTTGTCCCCGGAGCAGACCTTATCTCTAAAGCGCCATATAGGATAGCCCCAGAGGAGTTAAAAGAGCTGAAGGTGCAGTTACAAGAGTTGATTGAAAAGAAATTTATTCGTCCCAATGGATCATCTAGTGGAGCGACCAGTCTTGTTCGTGAAGAAAAAGGATGGTAGTACAAGATTGTGCATCGATTGCTGTGAGCTGAATAAAATCATGATTAAGAACAAGTATCCACTGCCGAGGATCGATGAGTTGTTCAATCAGTTAAGGGTAAGAATTTTAAATATTTTTTTAATGCTAATATGTATGAATATAAATTGAAATCGTTGCGTACAGTGTGCCAAAGTGTTCAGTAAGTATGATCTTTGATCCGGATATCACCAATTGAAGATTACGACAGATGACATGGCTAAGAGTGCTTTTCGCACTCGATATGGACATTACGAGTTACTAGTGATGCCATTCAGGTTAACAAATGGCCCAGCAGCTTTTATGGATCTGATGAATGCTGTCTTCCGGGAGTAGCTAGATAAGTTTGTGGTAGTATTCATCGATGATATTCTTGTATATTCACCTGATGAGGAGACTCTATGCCAAGTTTAGTAAGTGTAAGTTCTGGCTATGTAGTGTAGCATTCGTGGGGCATGTTGTTTCTTAAGATGGCATATCAATGGGCTCTAAGAAGATCGAGGCCATCACAGAGTTGCCAACACCGACAAACATGATAGAAGTTTGGATTTTCCTGGGATTGGCAGGATATTATCGGAAGTTCATCGAAGGTTTTTCCAGGATTGCAACTCGGTTAACCAGATTGACACAGAAGAAGACTAAGTTTGATTGGACTATAGCACGTGAACAAAGCTTCGCCGAACTCAAGAAAAGACTGACATCAGCTCTAGTGTTGGCACAACCCATATATTCGGTTAGGGGTTCATAGTGTACAGCGACGCGTCTAAGAATGGGTTAGGTAAATAAATAAACAACTTCATTAATTCAAAAATTTTTCCTAAAGTATGTGTGCGTTAACTTTTTCTTTGTAGGTTGAGTATTGATGTAGAACGAAGGGGTAATTGTGTATGCATTGAGACATTTAAAACCCTATGTGCAGAATTACCCTACCCACGATTTGGAGTTAGCAGCAGTAGTGTTCGCACTGAAGATTTGGTGACATTATTTGTATGGTGAAAGGTGTGAAGTTTATACAGATCATCAGAGTTTGAAGTACCTGTTCACCCAGAAAAAGTTAAACATGAGACAACGGAGATGGCTCAAACTGATAAAAGACTATGATTTGGTAATTCATTATCATCCAAGGAACAAACAAAGTAGCGGATGCATTGAGTAAGAAATCGAGTCATGACCGATAGACGCCTCTTGAAAGGGAGATACTCGAGTTTGGATTGGATATGGTTGAGTCGACTGCAAATATTCTGGCTACATTGATGATCACTCCTACTTTGATCGATCGAATTAAAGAGGCGCAGAAGAATGATACCGAGTTAATGAAGATGGTTGAGCAGTTTAAAGAATAGCCGGTGTAAGATTTTCAGCTTCATGACGATGGCAGCCTTTGGTTTAGTGGGAGATTGGTGTGCCGGATATTGATGAGATTAAGAGAGAGATCATGACTAAGGCTCACAGTTTGTGATTATTTATCCATCCAGTAGACACCAAGATGTATCAGGATCTTGAAAGAAGTTACAGGTGGAACGGCATGAAGCGTCAGATTGCGGAGTTTGTGGAAAGATGTCATAATTGTTAGCAAGTTAAAGCAGAACATCAAATACCTACTGGACTAATACAGCCATTGGATACTTCGGAATGGAAGTGGGAGCATATTAGGATGGACTTTGTTATCGAACTCCCTAAGACTCATAGGGGGTATGATACGATTTGGGTAATCGTTGATTGACTCACTAAATCGGCACATTTCTTACCCATGTTGATTCAGGCATTTATGGAGAAGCTAGTGAGTTGTGATAGAGATCCGCGCTTTACTTCATGATTCTAAAGGGCTTATCAGCCGGTGATGGTTACAGAGATCCAGAAGAGTACCGCATTTCACCTGCAGACGGATGGGCAGTAGCGTACCATACATACACTAGAAGATATATTACGTGCTTACGCTTTGGATTTCAAGGGTAGCTGGGATAAATCAATAAAGTTGATTGAGTTCTTGTACAATAACAGCTACCACAGTTCTATTGGCATGGCACCATTTGAGGCACTATATGGATGTAAGTGTTGATCTCCATTATATTGGGACGAGGTTGGAGATAGAACTATTATGGGCGTATAGTTAGTCGAGCAAACCTTGGAAAAGGCAAGTTAATTCGCGAGAGGTTGAAGACATCCCAAGACCGAAGCAAAAATTGGGAGGACATGAAAAGATAGCCCATTGAGTTTGAGGTGGGCTGGAAGATGTACTTGAGGGTTTTGTCGACCAAAGGTGTGATGAGATTTGTGATTAAGGGGAAGGGGAAGTTGAGCCCTCGATTTATTGGCCCTTATGAGATTCTAGAGAAAGTTAGAGTTGTTACTTATCGGTTGGCCCTACCTCCAACATTATCATAGGTACATAAAGTGTTTCACGTATCTCAGTTGTGACGTTATGTACCCGATCTGAGTCGCATATTGGAGCAGCAACCCAGGATGATGAGAGAAGGTGCCACTTATGAGGAGGTTCCGGTACAGATTGTAGATCGTATGGAGTAGTTATTGAGGAGGCGATCGATTCTGTTTGTCAAAGTACAGTGGGGCAATCATATTGAGTGAGAAGTGACAAAGGAGTCTGAACACCAGATGAGGAAGCAATATCCGTGACTCTTCGATTAGAGGTATGTATATTTCGAGGACAAAACAAGTCTTCCAGCCTCCTTTCTTCCCCTTCTAGCTGAGATTCACCATAAGCTCAAACGCAAGGTGTAGTTTTTTTTCTTCACCTCATTTCTTCACCAACCACACTAGCCATAATATCTTCCTTCATCCAAGCACAAAGGATACCAAGTGTAGTTGAGTTAAGAACCAAGGAACAACAAGGTAAAAAGATCATCTAAGCTCAACTATTTTTCTTCAACTTATCTATTTCCATGGTTGCACAATAGCGCTCCATTTCCTGCTCAAAACCGTGGATTCACAAGGGATAAAAACAAGAGGTTTCTCAAGCTAAGTGAGGAAACCTTCACTTGTAGTTAAAGGTTAAGTGATACAGGCAAATATTCTTTCAAGATCCTTCATGGATTTTCAAAGATCTAAGTATATATGTTCATATAAAGTTGGATCATTCATGATGTATGTTCAAGGTTTTATTCAAGAATATGTAAAAGCTATGTTCTTAAGTGATGTATAAAGGGTTAAATATTAGATACATACACACGGCCATCAGATGAAAAATGAACATATATGTACAAGTGAAATGAAAGGAACACTCTTACGTGATATATGTGTATAAAAGATAAAGGAGGAGAATGAAGACATATGACATGTTAAGAAAAGTGTATTAAGAAGGTGACTTTGACGTATTTGCTTGTGTATTGGTCCATAATGATCATCACTATGTATTTTCTATGGTATGCTGGTTTCATATGTTTTATGATCTTGTTTTAGTATGTTTATGTATGCATCATAAGCATGTCTAACATACTTGATGATAAATGTTGCATTTGGATGATCATCTTTTTTGTACAAAATGTATATACATGGTTTTTGTGTGTGTATTTCCTTTATTTTCATTGTTTTCATCACTTGGCATATTTATGGATTTTATGATGGTTTTGTAAGATTTTATATTGATGGAAACTAATATTTATGTAGTTAGTATACACATTCAAACCAAGATATAAATAAAAGAGGTGAAAAAGAAAAAGATTTATGTGATGTGTGTGTATATATATGAAACTTACAGCCATAATGTAAAAAAAAAAGAGAAGGAATAAGTTTTATGATATGTAGTAAATATAAATATGTTGGATATGAAAAGAAAGAGTCATAATATTAAAAGATGGAATAAAGAAATGTGTTATACAAAAAGGGAAATATAAATATCTGTGTATATATATACACATATATATGGACAAGTCTTTTTTTGGAGATTATGGTATAATGCACTGCTTATGCGGGACAATGTTTTGGCCTGGATGGTGCCATTTCCATCTTGTTGCTGTTTTCGTCGAAATGCATCTGGTGAGCAGAGTCATATCTTTTACACATGTTCTCTTATTCGGTCTATATGGAGTTACCTCGCAGGGGTTTTTGGGGGGGGCCTCTGCCCACTGATCTAATGTTTCGTCGATATTTAAGACGGTGGTGGCAACATGCGACTCCCGTCACAATGATGGGAAATCTTGCGGCTGTAGTACCTTTACTAACAACATGGTCTACTTGGAAAGAATATGCGGAAATACAATTTGGTGATGAAGCATTTTCTCTTTTGCATCTAGAAGAGTGGATCTGACATGGCATATACTCCTAGTGCTCTTCCATTTCAGACTCTAGATTTGCAGCTTCTATACAGTCGTAGCTCCAAGCGCAATTTTCACCACCCATGTGATCTCGTAGAGTGACTATTGTTCGATGGCGTCTGCCCCCGATAGGTAGGTTCAAGCTAAATACTGATGCAGCTATGGGCCGCAGAGGGGCAGCGGGAGGAGCAATCTTGCGCAATCAAAATGGATTTATGGTCCGAGCGCTGAGTTTCCCGCTTCCAAATTTACCGCCACTATATGCAGAATCACAGACTATGCTTTACTAAGTGATTTACTTTGCTACATTGGGGTTTTATGACTTGTATATTGAGACTGACTGCCAACATTTGATAACACTTCTAACGGACTCAGTCTCCTAATCAGGACGGCTGGCCAATGATGTAGCGCGTTTGAAGAATTTCTTGGCTCTTTTGCATTGCACTATCTAATATGTCCCACACGAAGGAAACTTGGTGGCTCACACATTATCCCAACATGGTCTAATGCGGAGGCCATCAACCACATTTCAGAGGACTTTGGATCTTCCACCTATGGCGCGGGTCAGTTTGATGACAGACGCAAATACTGCATATATTCGTGCTTAAGGTTCATGACAGCATTTCTTCCTTTTTTCGCCTACATCTTTTGGGGTGCAGGCGATCGGGTATGTTTTAGTTCATATTTATCTTTTACGGTTATTATGGAGACTCCTCTTTCTGATGTCAGGATTGGTATTTTTCCTGAGCATGTTCGCATATCGGTGGGAGGCCCTATGCAGTACATTATACATTCTTCAGAGGTGGCCCATAGCTGTCTTGGGCGTGGCTTTTTGGTGGTTGCATGTGTTCTTGGTGAATATAGGCAACATTGGTATGTTTATTACATGCACAATGCTTATTATACATATTACTCATATGCAAGACACTCACTATTTTTTCTGGCATGCACGGTTTATGTTGATGCCGCACGAGGACTCTCTTTGTCGCAAGAATGGATGGCCACTGGATTCAATACCACTACAGTTGGAAGAATTTCGACCTTGGCACTATCTATTGTTGCTCAAGCACTGCAGATTCATAGTTATTCTCGGCTTTGCTGGCCTACATCGACTCGGGGCACATATTTAATATTATCTGTTTAGGATATATTGTTCTCTGCGCTTAGTTATGGATCAACGTTCCATTTATATAAATATCTACGCTTTTTTTCTTCGTCATGGTTTTATCTACAAGGATGGTTTTACTTGGCAAGATTTTAATGCGGCATATCATATACGATTAGAGGTTGACAATTATTCGCTCATTGCATTCGTTATTTTCATACGATGACTTGATTATGTAATATGGTTTTCCTCCGCCACAAGTGAGGTTTCTTTTAATAAAATCTTTTCCATCAATATATATATATATATATATATATATATATTTGCCACAAGTGAGGGCAGATTATTAATAAAACGCCAGACGGTACCGCCCGTCTTTCACTAATATATATATATATATATATATATATATATATATATATATAAAGACGGGATTTTATTGATAATCAAAAACCTCACTTATGGCGGAGGGAACCATATTACAATCATGTATATTGAACGAGAACAAGAAATGTAAAGCTGTGATAATATGTAATCTCGAACCATATATGATATGCCGCATTAAAGCCTTGCCAAGTAAAACCACCCTTATGGATAAAACCTTGGCGAAGGAAAAAGCGTACATATTTATATCATTGGAGTAACTATGCATGATTACAGTCACGAAACAACATAATGTTGAGTACAACGGGTATGTTTTGATATTATCTGGCTCCGCTCGATCATTGTATACGAATTTGATGAAGCATCTCAGCAAACTCCAATGCGTAGGGCAAATAGAATCGTAAAGTGGCCAAGGCATCCATTGTAAAGCTCTAAATATCCAGTTCAGCAGTTCCCAAGCAGACATCCATGAGAGATATCCTCGACAAAAAGCAACATGATATGCATTAGTGTCCACGGATATATATAGGTGATGACAAGAATAGGATATTGATGGAAATGACATACCAATGTTGGGATTGCGGGCTACAAAACAAACGAACAAAAACCTTCAAAACATGATAAAGATAGTGTATGGTAGCAAAAATGAATGTCAAGCCGTACCAGGGTTGCCTGCATCGCAAAGATACATGCAACAAAACAAATACTCCAGCCAATGGAATTATGATATGAGTGCATGTAAAGTGCTATCGGTATAATAAAACCCCCACACCGTGGGTGGCAGTTGAGTCGCTGATGTAAAAATCCTTGTAGACGGCGACATGCACGCAAACTGGCTAAAGTAGTTTGCAACCATGTTGATCTCTCTTGGGATGAAACAAAGCTGACTGTTTGTGAGCCTCAAAAGTAGAAGTAACCGTGCATAGTCTGGTAATAATGCAAGCTGAGTGTTGGACTTCTGAGTGATTTGTTTGCAGTCTGTCTCGACTATTAGTTGTCGGTGATGTTGCCCAAAGAACAGAAGGCTATAAAGAAGAGCTTGAATTTCATCTTGTATTGGCGAGAGACAAGGAAGGCGAAACGAAAGGGCAGCAACCATGCGCCCCTGTGAATCCCTCAAAATTGCTCCTGCTGAAGCAAAAGAAAGGCCCGCTGACGCGTTAACATTCAGTTTTAATTTCCCCGATGGTGGAAGTTCCCGTTTTAGTGGCAAGATGGTCTTAGGACGTTGTCTTGGGGAGAAGCCTCCATCAATGAGAGATGGCACATATTGAGCCAAAGATGTACCAGAAAGTGATGAAGCCCAATCATAACACAATTGGCGAGCAAGATTATAAATATTTGTAACTGGAAGATCTTAAATGAAGTGCTTAAGGAGATGAACTAACTAGTACATAAATGAAGAGCTAAAAGAGATATATTTGGAGATGACTGTAGGACCTGTATAGCACCACTAGAAGGGGAGGGGGTTGAATAGTGAGTGCGGAAAATTTAGTTTTTAAAAGTTTTTGACCCGAATTACTCTCTTCTAAAAATAATTTCTGTTTTCAGATCCTGATTTGAACTATTTAAGTGACTTAGTAGTAGACCTCCAATGTTGTACCCCAACTGTACCGCACTTGAAACCATAATGAAATAGTGATTCTTCTAAGTTCATTTTAATTAGGTTACATGAGCACTTCCCTATTTAAATTCATTTAAGATGGGTACTAAATATTTGTACAAGTAGGTGTCACAATGTATGTAAAGCCCCTATAAAATCGGCCAAGAGGCCTTGATGAACTTAGAATAATTCCTTTTTTATAAGAAGGCCAACCTAAATGGTTCTCACAAAGAAAATTTAAAACCATATTAGATAAAATAAATAATAGTATAAATTATATAAGTATGAGCTATGCTAAAAGTGAAAAGACTAAAATACCCCCCAAGACCACCAAAATTTCGGCCAAGACAATGGAGGGATCTAGAACCCTCTCCATTATTCTACTATTTGAATTATTTAGCTAGAATATAATTATATAATAAAGAAATAAAATCAGGCATGCAAAAGAAATAATAAAAAAAATACAAAGGAGACAAGCATGGGAGGAAAAGCTTCACCTCTCCAAGACCAAGGTGCTTTTCTTACTTTTCATGCACCACCTTGTCTCCCTTCCCTCCCCCATGCGCCGGCTACCCCCTTCCCTCCACCATTATTTCTCCTTTAATACAACCTAGAAGCTTCATCTTGAACTCCCTCTCCAGAAACCAAGCCAAGACAACACTTAGACTATTCTCCATCTCGCTCCACACACACCATACGGCCCCCTTCATCTTGGAGCTAGGAAATTCAGCTCAACACTCCTTCCATCTTCAAGCTCAAAGAGGCATCTAGGTGAGTTTATTCCAAACTTCTTAAGTGAATTCCTTATATTCAAAGAAGGAAGCTCATTTAGTTCCCCTCCTACCCCAAACCCGTGACCTTCATGGTCACTAGGTGCAAGATTTTCAACCTCTTAGGTGGTTTAAGCTCTTGCTAGTTGAAGCTCCATTCAAAATCTCATTTTGGTAAGAAGATCTAATATCAAAATAGCCCTATTTTCATTTAAGAATGATGACTAACATTCTTCTTTTCCTTCCTTCAAAAACCGCATGCTCATGAGTAAAGGAGGAGGAAAATTTCAACTCATCTCATTCCATATCCAAGCTAAGAAAAGGCTCTAGCTTGAAGAGGCAAGTATATCTTAGACTCTCAACACAACTTCCATCTCCAAGCTCAAGAAGCATCTAGGTAAGTCTCCTTCCAAACATCTTAAGTGAATTCTTTATGTCAAATAATGAAGCTCACATGGGTCCTTTTATTGTACCCAAAAACCATGACCTTCATGGTCACCACGTACAAGATTTTCAACCCTTTTAGGTGGTGTAAGCTCTTGCTAGTTGAAGCTCCCTTAAAAACCTCATCTTGGTGAGTACATCTAATGTCAGGAAAGCTCTATTTTTCACTTAAGATGATGGCTAACATTTTTCTTTTTCCTCCCTTCAAAAC
>AP025064.1:25460982-25614509 GCA_036186865.1 Eustoma russellianum | reverse complement strand
ACCTACACACATGCATATATACCCATCTGTATACACTCATTATATCACGGTGTATCCATAATCATACATACACTCGTGCTCATACACGTGCATATATACCCGCACGTATACCCCTATTTTACTACAGTGCATCCCTACTCATATATATACACGCGTCCGTATACGTGCATAAATACTTGTAGGTATGCCCCTATTTAAATACTATTTTTTATTTATTTAAATATATTTTTCTTATATTTTATTTTTTCCATTACTTATTTATTATTATTTTATTCTTGTTATTATACATATTTTATTATTATTATTATTATTATTATTATTATTATTATTTGCGGTTAACAATCCTACTTTTTTCGTATTTTTAATATTTTTTAAGGATTTATTTTTCCACTTTCTGAAATTATTTGCCATCCAATTCCATTACTTTAAGTATTGGAAATATCATGAAAGTATTATTTGCCATCAATTATATTTTTCCTATCTTATATTAATTTTTCTATGACTTTATACTATTTTTCTCTAATTTTCCCTTATTATTTACTATTTATTATATTTAGTTAAGTTAATTATAAATTTAGAAATTTAATAAAAATCCTTTATTTTCATCATTTTGTATTTTTGATAAATAATTATTAATTTTCTGGAATTACTTTCTAATTTTTTAGAATTTTAAATTTTTTTCTTCGTGAACAGATACTTCCGTTTTTTGTGTGATCAATGAATGCTTCGCACTTCTCCCTACATGGGTCATGACGCCATTTCTAAGGTGCGAAGACCACCGTAACTAACTCCAGATCATGAGTAGGATAATTCTGTTCCTAAGGCTCTAACTGATGCGAGGCATTCACGATATTTTTTTATCTCCTTGTATAATGACGCATCCTAGTTCACTCTTGGATGCATCGGTGTAAATGACGAACCTTTCAAAACCTGATGGTTGTGCCAGTATGGGGCAGTGATTCAGATTCTTGACGAATTCCTTAGAAATAAATGGAGTGGCTCATGCCACTATCAAATAGTATGTTAATTAGGGTTTTTATCTACTAGGATTACATCTAACGCCATTAGGATTACTCACATGACACTTATATTCACAATTACATGTTTTTAATTTGAAAAAAATGATTTAATTACTGGTTACCTGTCACGACGTCGCTGGCTGTCTGAACGTTTGCGTCTGTCATCACTTGGCCCATAACATTGGTCTTTGTTCTCCCCTTTTGTTGGCCCCGCTGCGGCAGCTGTGTCTGTGGGACTGGCCTCGGCTCTGGACACTCTCTCGCATAATGCTTTGACTTACCGCACCTGTAACATATAAGCATCGTCTTCCTACACTCTCGAGGATGGGTGCGTCCATAGTGTGCACATGGTTATAATGGTCTAGTAACCCTGAGTAGTAGCGGTCGTGTAACACTCCCTTGAATCTGCGGCTGGGGCGGTCTAAATTGTGGTCCCCCGAACTACCTTTTGAGTATCATTACCCAGCGTCCTGACCTTCCAATGTTAGTCTCATCACAGGGTCTCTTGCCCCTCTCCGCCGTAGTGACTATCCTGAAGTCGCTCTCTACTTCTCTGCACACCTCTAGCAGCTCATCGAATGTCTTGGGCCTAGCAGTGACTATTCCTGACTAGATCTGCAATCTGAGGCCCGTTTTGAATTTCAACATCTTCAGTCTCTCATCTATCATGGTGGACGGCACATACTTACCCAGCACATGAAATCTGTATATGTACTCAACCACCTTCATATTGCCCTGGGTTAGGGACGGAAACTCTGCCATCCGCTGGAGAATCAACTGTCCGGCACGTAGAACTTCTTGAACTCCTCCAGGAACTAGGTCCAAGAAATCGGTGGTGCCAGTCGTACCTCCACACTATGCCACCACTCCTCTGCGTCTCTGGCCAAAAAAGGAACAACGACCTCCACTTTCAAATCATCAGGCACATGCAGCAGTCTCAGGTGGTCCGACATCGTCTTTAACCAAATCTCGGCCTCCTCTGGTTTAGAGGTTCCCCTAAAAGTAGGAGCCCAAGAACTCTACATCTCCTTATAAAAGAACATCAACCTTGGCTACGGTGTTGAGGAGATTGTGCTTGCTGATTCAACTGTTGTTGTTGTTGCGCCAAAATATTCGTCATGATGGCCATGGCGTCAACAAGAGCTTGGGGAATAGCCCCTTGATTCTTTTAGTTATTACCACCATTACCTCCATTACTTGCTTGATCACGTCTCCACAGCATTTTCTGGAAGTAGAACAGTCGAAAATATTTATTTATTTAAATTCAGACTAAGTTAAAGGGTATTTTAGAAATTTCAAGTCACTTATGGGGTGCATGTAGAAGTCTAGGGTAAAATGGTAAATAAATAAAAAACAAAGGAACACTCTCACACCCTTTAACTCGATCATAACTTAAGTCTAAGATCATTTCTTAAGTCTACTTTGTTCTTTATGCGTAAAATCGTCATTTTAAGAAAAGATCATAGCTTATGTCTAAGTGATCTTGTTAATCCTGCGTTTCCGAGGCGAATCTGGAGCCTCGGCTCTGATACCACCTGTAGCGCCCCGCTCTCGAACCCTAGCATCAGGAACGGTGCACACACCATAGTCTACTACGAGAACTACAAGGCGTCGTTCAAACTTCTTACACGTCAGAAATAACGTAGAAATTTTTTTCGCGAAAATGATAATAAAAATGAATCAAATTTCAATTTATAAATAATCCCAATGCAAAAGTAACTGAAACCTTTAGGGCTGACAAAAACCCAATGTATCAAATGAAATTCTAAAGGTAAAATAAAAACAAAATAAGTATAAAATCCATCAGGTATCCCAAAAGTTCTCCTCAAAGCTTCACTCGCCCCAGCTCGAACAGTCAGACTCATCCTCTACAAAAATATACTCGAACTCAGACTCACCTGTGGAAGGATAAGTAGGGAGGGTGAGTGATTGAGAAATCACCCGTAGGTTACCCGTCTTTTCCCAGAGAGGAATCATACTTACCACAAATACATAGACACATAAAGAAAACAACAACAAATAAATAAACACATAAAGAAAAGCAACCACAAATGTATATACACATAAAGAACAGCAATAACTGAAGCGTAAGATAAACACACACTCGTACATCCATATTCAATGCACAACTTCATGATGCATGCTCCTACACTGTTGTGTCATGCAACAATATTATTATCACACACGATATGTTCATCTCTATTCTTGATATGCTATGCATGTGCTGAGTCCTATCACACACTCTGTAACGTGTAAGTCAACGTCTCAAAAGGTCACACGCATCTGTATCCTAGAGTCACATGCCCCGAAGGAAATCACACGCACCTGTATCGTAAGGTCACACGCCCCGAAGGGAAATCACACGCATCTGTATCGTATAGTCACATGCCCCAAGGGAAATCACGCTCAGTATCATGGAGCCAGTGTATATATATATATACACATATATATATATACATATATATATATATATATACATATATATATACATATATATATATACACACATATATATACATATATATATATATACATATATATACACACACACACACACACACATATATATATATATATATATATATATATATATATATATATCATCTGTATACACTCATTATATCACGGTGTATCTATGCTTATATATATACTCACGCTCACACACGTGCATATATACTCGCATGTATAGCTCCATTTTATTACGGTGCATCCACACTCATATATATACCCACGCCTATACACGTGCATATATACTTATAGGTATGCCCCTATTTTATTACTATTATTTTATTTATTTAAACATATTTTTCTTATATTTTATTTTTTCCATTAATTATTTATTATTATTTTATTCTTGTTATTATACATATTTTATTATTATTATTATTATTATTATTATTATTATTATTATTATTATTATTATTTGTGGTTAACAATCCTTTTTTTTCGTATTTTTCATATTTTTTAAGGATTTATTTTTTCACTTTCTGAATTTATTTCTCATCCAATTCTATTACTTTAAGTATTGGAAATATCACGAAAGTATTATTTTCCATCAATTATATTTGTCCTAGCTTATATTAATTTTTCTATGACTTTATACTACTTTTTCCTAATTTTCTCTTATTATTTACTATTTATTATATTTAGTTAAGTTAATTATAAATTTATAATATTAATAAAAATCGTTAATTTTCATTATTTTGTATTTTTGATACTTAATTATTAATTTTCTCGAATTACTCTCTAATTTTTTAGAATTTTAAATTTCTTTCTACTAATTATTATATTTATTTAAATTAATTATAAATTCAAAAATTTAATGAAAATGATTTATTTTCACCACTTTATATTTTTTCATATTAATTATTAATTTTTTGGAATTTTAAATCTATTTCTACTAATAATTATTCTTTTATTTATTAATTATTATATTCTTAAATTTAATTCATTAATTTTTTATTATTATTATTATTATTAGTATTATTTAACAACTTTCAGCCCGTCCCAATACCAGACCACGCCAGGCTAGGCGGTCTGGTCCAGCCCGCAATCCCATTTTTTTACTATTTTCTTTTTTTATTTTTCCCTTTAAATTCTATTTTTCTTCCAACCTCAATAAAATCTTCGATTTAACTCCGGCTTGACTAAAACCAATTATATTTGACTCCGTTTAACGCGATGCATCTTATGGAGGTAGACACATCAACACGTACACGGATGCGCCGTCAGGGGCAGCGAGTGGGCTCTACGCGCCACTCCTTGAAACACGTCTGTCAGACTTGTTTTTCGATTGTCAATCCAATTCAAACATAATTTCCAGGTTACATGACTTATTTATAAGGCTTTTCATGTAATTTTCCATTTTATTGCGTAAAAATCCATTTTTTAATTCTTTTTCGATCGTACAAACAAGTGAACAACACCATTGCACCCATAAATATGCCCGAGCATACAAACATCATAGAGCAGCATATATATACGAAAACAAAATAAAAATTAAAGCAAGCATGATTCAACACACGAAGTGCAGGCAATCCGAGAAGAGGGGAAGGTAACCTACCTTTTTGGCGAATTAGATTTCTACGCATAAATTTCTTCTCC
The DNA here is from genome assembly GCA_036186865.1 of Eustoma russellianum. Classification (NCBI taxonomy): domain Eukaryota; kingdom Viridiplantae; phylum Streptophyta; class Magnoliopsida; order Gentianales; family Gentianaceae; genus Eustoma; species Eustoma russellianum. Next base: position 25,609,386 of record AP025064.1, on the reverse strand, counting down.
TACGCCTTGGCTGCCTTGGATGTGCTAGGGGTGTTGAATAATAATTTTTTTTATATATAAAAAGGTGTGGCCGAAAAATTTAATTGAGGAAAAGTTTAGGGTTTGCACTCTTCCTTGATTTTGAAATATGATGGAATAAAGCAACATGACTCACTAAATTGGCTGCACTTCTTATATTATGAAGTAGTAGTTGATCGACACAGATTGACGCTCATTATGGGTCATCGGAAAACAACCTCTATGTGTTTTAACACATGGGTATGGTTGCGTACATCCAACCCCCCATACCTCGCCATCGGCGGAAGCCTCTAAGGCAATAGGGTAATATTATTGTTGTTGTTGTTTTTTCCTTCTTGGTGCTTATTGTTGACGCACCAATGGGGGGCAGCAAGGGGAAAGGTCGGCTGATGGAGAGAATAAGAGGGGGAAAATTGGTGTATTTATATAGAATAATATGTATAGGATATGTTTTAAGTTGGAATCCTAGATATGTTAGCATTTAGTTTCCTAGGGTATATCAAATTATAATTTACTATCTTTATCTCTATCTCCTATTAATTTGGAGAAAACCAATAATCATTATTTTTATAATTTTTTTTTTAAAAATGGGCTATAACACATTCATCCCTCCTTTTTCTGTTGGAGGATTGCTTCCTGTTTATGCATTTGAGGCGAGTAGAGCATCCTGAGGAGCTGTGGAGCGATGACATGTTACTACCTCATTGGCTTGCCTCGTCTGCATAGCTCTGTCGTGTTGCATGGCTGAGGTCGCTTGCTGACAGGTGTCTGCTTTGGGGTGTAGGACCTAGATGAGCTGTTCTCACCTAAGCAACGCGACCGAGAAGCAAGGCTAGGGCAGCATAGTCCAAGCTAAATCGTAGTGGACAACTGAGTCGAATAGGAGGCCTGAGAGCTCGTACTACGAGGTGTGAAATACTATATGCGGTTAAGGTCGCAGCTTCTACCGACTTGAGGTAAGGGTTGGCTAGCATTATAGCCGCTGCTGAGCTGGTGAAGATGCCAAGTCTTTGCCCGTATGAGCTGATGTGGATAAGCTGAGGTGAATGATGCTGAGGCGGGCATCTGCTTGCCGAGTTGAACTAAATCACTCGTGACATGTGTCCCATGAGATGTGATGGCAAGAGAATGACCGAGCTGCCTAGGTGAGTTGCGCTAATGGTGGGAGGCCAATTACGTTGCTTGTCACTAGCCCAGATGATGATAATTGTCGGTAGTACCAGTACAGTTTTTGAGTGTCCGAGCATTTTACCAAATATTACGTTTACAAGGGCCAAATAGTTGCGTGTGTAGAATCTTGGTACAATTTTGGCTAGTCAAATATTTATTTTAATTATAGGCGACTTCCATGCTATCGCCCACATTCTTTGATTGGTTAACAAATGCCGGATGAGATCCTAGGAGGTTAAAAGAGAGGTAGAATATGAGGCCTACAATCACGCGTCGCCATGTGTACAAAAACAGTTTTTTAAAAATTTTTTTTGCAACACCCATTTGGTTTTGTACACGTGGCGACGTGTGATTGGAGGCCTCATATTTTACCTCACTTTTAGCCTACTAGAATCTATCTGTAACAAATGCACCCGATTTCCTGTCCACTGGCAGTATTAAATACTAGGGAAAATTACAGTTTCCTCCCCTGTGGTTTTGCGTAATTATAAAATTATCCCCTGTCGTTTGTTATTAGCCAAAAAACTACCCTGTGGTGTGGGTTAAATTTGCACCGGTGGATTTACCGGTGGATGTGAGGATCACGCGATCCAATTATGGCCTTTCCGGTGAAATTTCTAGCGCGTGGGAGGATGTAAATTTTATGGGGTGTGAGTTGACGAAAATACCCCCGTCTTTAACCCCTTTTAAAAACCCATTCCTCTTTCCCTACCTGCGTTCTCAACCCTTCAGACAAAAATTCTTCCCTCCCTTTCACACGATCTTTGTTCTGGGCTGAGAAAAAAAAGCGACGTGAGGAAGACGTTCGGTCTGGGCTGGAAGAACTGCAACCCTTGCAGCATCTTGCTTAAAATTGCATCAATATTTGAAAGGTAAGTCATCCTTCCTGTGATGATATCGCGTTTTACCGCTAAAGGAGGTACCTTGGCCCTTCGGTTTATGAAATTAATTGTTTAGTGTAATGGTTTCTTCTACCGGGTAAGTGTAATTTGTGGGTTGTGTATTTCGTTTTGAATGGTTAAAATTTGTTTTTGTTTTGAATGGTTGAATTCCGTTCGTTTTGAGTATTCTTGTAGAGTCAGCCTTGATTTCTCCTTCCCCAATTTGTGGATTGTGTATTTCTTTCAAATGAGACTTGATTTTGTTCAATTTGTGTGTTGTATTTCATTCTCCTGGAACATGGAAACTAGAAAAACCGAGCTCAATGTTGTTTGAATTTCAGAAATGCCGAGCTCAAGCAGTAAAAGTGCTGGATGTAGAGATTTAAGGTTCAAAAATCAGAGGTGTCACTGCGATGTTAAAGTTCCACTTAAGATTGTAGAATATGCGCAGGAAAGCCGTGGAATGCTGTATTTCTCTTGCGATATATGTGGTTACTGGAAATGGTGCTATCCAGTCCGAAGGGGGGGTGTGTACGAGCATGAGATGGCTGAGCAATCAAGCTCAATTGGACCAGATAATGCTGTTGAAGCAGTGGAAGGAGATGAAGTTGAAAGAGATCATCTTTTGCGTACTGTTATGCAAGTAATGGAGAAGATGGATAAGAAGTCAGATGTAACGAGGATGATGGTGTTATGCACATGGGTCATTGTATTTGTCGGAGTGATACTTCTTATGTTCAAGTAGTTTACGGTGATATGTTTTCCGATTAAGTAATGTTCAATTTGTTGTTATGCACTTTGTTCATTGTATTTGTGTAATGCAACGTTTGTGTAATGTTGTGTAATGCAACGTTTGTTATGCCATTTGGCCATTATCACCTAAGTTCAATTTGTTATGCACTTTGGCCATTATGCACAAATGGCTGAGATTGTGACTGGGTGAGTAAACATATGGCTCAAAGATGGCTGACCTTGATTATGGTTTTCGGTTTGGGAAATTTGGGTTGTTCCAACTTTTTTAACTAGTGACTGGTTGGTGTTTGACTTAGGCTCATCACTTTCCAGGAAAAATGGGGTTTTCCAGGAACAAGAAGTACAACAAGTGCGTTTACTGCACACTAGTGTCGTAAATGGAAACAAAAGTAACCATGCACCGGTTATAATCATATAATACCCATCACTCTATGCGAATAACATTAGTTGTACAAAATGACTGCTTAATGTATCATTGTGGATTACATAGCCTCTTTTATTTAATCGCATACAAAGATGCGATGTAATCCACACCAAAATAAACCCATTCTGAACCCCTCAAAAATGCGATGTCCACAAACATTTTACACCGTTTAACTGGACATGGTTTTTCTAGTTCCAACCGTGCCTTTGTTCTTTCTTGGACTGCTCCTTGGCTGTTTATGCATCAGGTCTTGGACTTTCCTTCGCACCTACACATGATTGAATAAAATGAATTATAATCTTCAACAACATTCAAAGTTTTGTAAAACACTGGCATAACAACATAAAACGCAGTTGATGATTTTTTCCTCACAATATGATAGGATGAAGTCGATGGTTCTGCTTGCTCGTTGCAGGTCTCCATGCACCGGTTCTCTAACTGGTCAGACTGATGAATTTCATCATCATCAATATGTATAACTCCTCTGAAAGGTTTCCTCCATGGATACTGTAAGAAAGTCATCAATATTTATACAACAGCCCATCAATTAAGTGTACAGAATTACAATAGCATAATGTCAAACACTGTTACCTTGAAAGAAACTCTGGTAATGCGTTTATTGAAAATATTTGAAATCTTGCTTGAAATCTTGCTTGGTTTTCGGACACTATGCAAGAATCTCAGGATCAGCAGTGTACAAACAATTACAATCGACATCCGAAGGTAAAAATTTATAATAGCATTACACTTACAAGTTTTTTTGGTCTGTTAGGTCGATCTCGTTCATCAGCATCCAATCTGTGATTGTCATTGTATTCGGTAGGCTGACTTTCAGCATCATCCATTCTCTGATTGTCATTGTATTCGGTATGCTGACTTTCATCATCATCCATTGTGTGGTTGTCCACTTGGTTAAACTGAAAATCATTATCCTCCATTTCCTGTGAATGTTTAATATGCAGTGCATCAAATCACATATAAATATTACGTAATGAAAGTTCTCAGAATTACAATTGGTGATATTAACTATGAGTATATTACCTAATTTTCATCATGATGTTCAACCTGTGGGGCTGACCTATTTGTAGTTGTTTCCACTTGGTTATCATCAACATCCGTTGCCTGTGATTGCTATCATTTTGTTGGACACATGTCAATGACTGGTAATGAAAATTTATGCATCTATATGACTTTATGGTGATGCTTACTTGGTTATCATTTTGTTGGGCTGGCCTGCGTGAACAACTTCGTTTATTATGGCCAAGTTGTTTGCATATTTTGCATCTTACTGTCAACCCCCGCCTTGTAGATGTAATACACGGCCTTGGCTCATCCGGGTTTCTTCTTCTCAGTCTCTTAGGCCTTCCTGGCATTTTTCTAACTGTTGGTGGCAATATTTCTCCAAGACCAGTTTCCTCCCAAAAATCAATTGATGGCACTGGATACACACTGAATGAGTATGCCCACACGTATGATTCCCTCTTAAACACATCATCAACATAATCATACACTTCACCTCTGTCAAAGTTTATGGCTGCTATAGCATGCTGGCATAGGATGCCCAATAGCTCAAACTTCCTGCACGTGCACGTCCTTAAATGCAGGTCCACAACATAATGTCGCACCCCGCAATCCACTCCAAACTTCTGTCCATCTGAATGTTCTGCGAAACAGTTTCTGCTCAATTCCTTGAACTTCTCTATTTTTTTTTCCGCACATTAGGGAGGAGTCTGCCTTCATACCCGGAAATCCATTTCCGCTTGTTACAAATCAATCTCATTATCATTCTCCTAATCCACTCCATCATTGACACTACTGACATTGTCCTAGCGGGGATTATGGCAGCATTAAAGGACTCGTTCATATTATTGACTAAAGTATCACATTTGCTTCCACAACCGAAGAAAGCTCTACTCCACTGTTCTTTTGGTATCTTGTCCAACCATCCAGCAGCGTTCTCATTACTATCTACACTTGGGTCTGCTTGGTTCAGCGTCTCCATGGCCCGCCTATAATCCGCAGGATGTGTAGCACTTACTGCTCTCCAAAACAAGTCCATCAACTTCTTCCCCTTGTACTTCTTAAAATTCTCATACATGTGCCTGAGGCAATACCTATGCTCTACTTCTGGAAACAACTCTTGCACAGCATTCACCAAACCTTTCTGCCTATCCGAAATAAATGTCCAGCTCCCACCTCCAAGATCACCATCCAAGTGTTCAAGAAACCACTTCCATGAATCATACCTCTCTGCCTCAACCACACAAAATGCAATAGGAAACATATTGTCGTTCCTGTCCCTCCCAATAGCACTCAAAAGCTGCCCGCCGTATGTTCCCTTAAGAAAGCACCCGTCCAATCCTATGATTCTTCTACACCCCAGCAAAACACCTCTAATGCATGCATCCAAACACATATACAACCTCTCAAAAATCCTTCCTTCTCTCACATTTAATGGGTCCCCATTCACACTCATGTCAACTGGAACCTCTTGTACATTGATCTTCATCGTACTCCCAGGATTACATTTTCTCACTGTTTCACAATAATCCCATAATCTCCTATACTCTCTTACCTTATCCACGCCACTCATCATCTTTGACTTTGTCCGTGCTCTATACAGTTGAAACTTACTAACTTCTACATTCAAGTCTCTCTTTATATCTTTTTGCAAGGCAACGATTGACAACCTCGGATCATCGGCTATCCTATTACAATACCTTTTTGCCACATATGTAGACGTACAATGCTTGTTCTTGTACTGTCTACCACAACTATGCTCTCCCTTCAGGGTTTTGACCATAAACGTTTGTTGTCCTTGAACTGGAGATGCATGAATCCTCCATGAACAACCTTCAGAACAAACAACAGTTATTCGACTTTTTTCATTCTTCACACACGTAAATGTGAACCCCTCTCTTATAGCCCAATCTTTCAGAGCATCTCTAAATTCTTGTGGACTCCCAAATGTATGGCCAACCCTAAGCTCATATTTTTTATCCTGCAGATCACACTCCATATCAAAGGCCATTTGTGACCTACCCTCAGTGTCAAGTACGTCATACTCGTTTTCTGCATCATGTTGACCACCGTCTCCTACACCAACCCCCTCTCCACCTGCATCCCTTTCTCCGTCACCCTCATCAGAATCATACATGTCTTCATACTCCTCATCACGATATACAGAGCATTCACCCCCTAATACACCATTCACATCGTCATCACTTATATGTGTGCGGTCTATATCACCGAGACCACCCCATATTTCCTCATCAACATCAACTCTACTGTCAACGTCAAATACCTCACCATCATCCATGTCAAAATAAGACCCCTTCAATTAAACTATCACAAATCCGAACTGGAAGACAATAGGCCAAACAGAACTTCAAGTGAGCTTAAAGGGCTTGCATTATTACCAAAAAACAACAACAGCAGAACACACCAGCACAGTAAATTAAGATAAAGGGGCCTTCAATAATAGCTACGGCATTATGTGTACAAAGTAAAGGGACCGCAGAAATTGTGTACAAATCAAAAGAGAAGCTAATTACTTATAACGAGGATAGCTAGGGCATATGAAAAAGCATCAGCACACCCATATACAAATTGAAATCCCTATAAGGCATACGAACAAGTATCTGGAACTGATGAAACTATTTCACAGCATTTACAAAAAAAACCAAAAAATCAAGAAAAAAATTGACAAAGATTAACAAAAACCAACATGCATTATCAGTTGACAACTAGTATCTAACGACTACCAGTTTATCACCTCACCGATTAAGCTGCAAGAGTAGAGTACACAATCACTTACAGTTTCGGTCCTTCAGCCACGCGAAGTCCTTCAGCCACGGGAAGCAAAAAAACTTCCTCAAATATCCGATGTAGCTGCTAAACAAACGATTTCCAACCATGCATGCTCCAATCGCCACCAGATATTGCAGAAAACAGCACCGGATTGTAGGTCCTATCCCTAGAGCGTTTTCGTTCCCAGCAAAACCCCAGAGCCCGTTTTCCCCTTTTCTAAAATTTTGAAATTGGTTTTTCTGGCAAAAACATATATATTAATTCATTAAGGTCATTTCGGTCACTTTACATTTCAATCGGTGATTTCTAAGAAATCGGTAACTAGATTTTTGTAATTTTAATAAAAGTCACAATAAAAATATAAATAATGGTTACAACTACAAATCCTTTTATAATTTTCCCCATCGGCACATACCTTTGCAAGCTTGACTTCCAGTCTTCTCATCTACAAATACTACTTTTACTTTCATTGTTTATTAACATTTTTAATTATATGTGTGCATCCATATTAACATTTTCAATTACATCATTACATCTCTGGTATATGTTATTCATGCTCATAATTACCTAGTATCCTGGATTTTATTACCCATCCTATAAAAGTATTTAAGTTTTACAGACACTTTAAACGTCGGAATTCTCAAACTTGTCATCGCATATTCACATTTGGGTGTGAAAATTTTTATATGTAAATCACTCTGGCACCTTTACTGTTAAACTCGCTGCATAAAATTCCTCTTCGACTTTATCTACCTTTTCAAAGTCGAGGAAAACTATGTACAGCAGAGTTAAATTAAGAAGAGAAGAGCAGAGTCAAATTTAGAACTTAACAACGTCATTTATGCTCACGTTCGCGTTAGAACATACCATTAGCTTTACAGAAGTTAATCTCATTTTTTATCTAAATATTTTCTATTTGGTGTAAGAAAATGTAAAATTTTTAAATCTAAATTTTTATCTAAACCTTGTTAAGTTTTTGGCTAAATACCTATTTTGGTTAAAAACTACAATTTCTAATGTTTGGGATGTGGTATATAATAACTAAAAAATATTTAGAAGACAAAAAATGAAATTAACTCTTTACAAAAATGTTTCCTTAACTCATTTCCAATATGAGAAAATGGGGCAATGCAGTTTCCTCCCAGCAATATAAGGGTTAGGATCTCCTCACCCCCACTTTCCTCACCCTCTTTGTGACCGCGCGACACGTGGCAGCAATAGAGGGTGGTGAGGCTAGATGAGAGTCACCTGTATCTAGCCTCACCACCCCTCTTGCTGCCACGTGTCGCGCGGTCACACGTCACCACACCTCCTTTGTGGTGAGGGGATCCTATCCCGCAATATAAAAGACAAAAAGCCTGAGACTTTTTGGACAAAATGACTTGCATCCTTGAAAATGACATGCCTCCTCCATACCTTAGATAATAATTTATGATATTCGAAACAAAAAATCATTTGAACTTTCTGCTGCGCCCTAACGCGAATTTAGAGTGCTAACCACTTGATAATTGAGGTCTACTTAAAAGGTAAGGTAATGTTGGTACATTAGATCGCAAAACGATCCAGTCTCTCTTTAGATCCTGCACAAACACAAAAGCTTAGTGCACAAGAAACGTCCTTTTACTCTGTTGCAGTCTTCCAAGCAGTTGACAAAAGTTCTGCATGAGAAAATAGAATCTAAACTATACCTTCTTTTATAATAAAAACAATATAATCTTTTTTTCATTAAATTCTCACCTTTATTACCATTCACTCACAAAAATGACCATTTTTCAACGAAATGACTCAAATACAAGTCTTCTAACATGTTTGTGGACGAATTTTATCTTAACACAAGGAAATAATATTCAACACAAACAAAAAGAGCAAATAAAGATCACAACTCCAGGAGAAAAGTTGTAGTCAAGAATTCTTTCTTCCTTAATTTTTCCTTTTTTTATTAAAAAAAAACATGCTAGTTATGGCAAAATGGCTACTTCTGCAACAATCCCATGTCGTCCTGATCTTGTGGTTCCTATGGCCGTCTATATCCACAGGCAGCATTATCAGGACATTGCCACTTCAAGACTCCCAAACAATATTGTCCAGAAACCAAAACTTCAAGTTACAATTTTTCAGCCCTGCAAACTCTACTAACCGCTATGTCGGAATCATGTTCAATGTCCCTGTTATGACAGTTATATGGGTGGCTAACAGAGATATGCCTTTACACGATTCTGCCGGAACTTTTGCGATCGCTGAAGATGGTAATCTAGTGGTTTTAAGCCAGCAGAAAGAGGTTATGTGGTCAACAAATATTTCGAATAGATGGACAAACACTACTGCCCAGCTCTTAGATTCTGGGAACTTAGTCCTGCGTGAAGGCTCTGGTGGAGGGATAGTGTGGGAGAGTTTTCAGAATCCAACAGATTCGTACCTGCAAAAAATGAGACTAAGCGTGACACCAGGCACAAATGAGAAGGTCTCATTGACATCCTGGAGAAGCCCTTCTGACCCATCTGCTGGATATTTCTCTATGGGCATTGATCTTGAAGCTCCTCCACAGTTATTGGTTTGGAAAGAGTCGGAGCCTTACTGGCGAAGCGGTCCATGGGATGGTAATGTGTTCATTGGAGTTCAACATATGAGTTCTTTGTATAAGAATGGCTTTAATATGGCAGATGATAAAGACGGATCTACTTACTTGACCTTCACATACTCAGATGACTCTGCTCTCATGTACTACAAGCTGAATCCGACAGGTTCACTGCAAAAGATGGTGTGGGAACCTGCAAAACAGCTCTGGATTATCTATGTTTCCGCACCTATGGCCCAATGCTACGTTTATAGCACATGTGGACCTTATGGGATTTGTAATCCTCAGGATTCTCCAATGTGTAGATGCCTCCAAGGTTTTGAGCCCAGAGATGAAGAGGAATACAGTAGAGGAAACTGGACCGGTGGCTGTGTCAGAAGGACTCCATTGCAGTGTCAAGGAAATGATTCTGTTAATCAAATGGTTAAAGAAGATGGATTTGTGAAGCTCACGGGAGTGAAGTTGCCGGATTTTGCTGAATGGAAACTGGCATTGGAAGATGATTGTGCAAGCCTTTGCTTGAATAAGTGCTCCTGTATAGCTTATGCATTCTATACGAATATAGGATGTATGCACTGGAGGGACAGCTTGATAGATGTGGTTCAGTTCTCTTCTGATGGGCCAGATCTATACGTACGCATCCCATATTCTGAACTAGGTAACACCAAAAATCTTCTCCTCCCCCTTTTAAAAGATAATCCTGTTTGTAGATATAGAATCTGATACATGCTTTCTCCTGGAAAGCCATGAAATGGTTTCAGCAAATCCTTCTAAGATGACCAAAAGTCCAGAAAGTAATCATATTTTATTGGGCTTGTGCCATTGCACTTTTATGAAAAGGGTTCTAATAGATGAAGACTCAGGTCTAGCAATGTTGTTTGCCTTAAGCCTTCTGAACTGGGTTAGGAACTTCTTGACATGCAGAGCATAAAAAGGTTATGACAGCAGTCATTGCAAGCACTGTGGTTGCAGGAAGTCTACTAATCATCACCATCTTTGCATACTTTTTGCAAAAATATTCGAGTAAGCTCAACAGTATTCCATCAAAATTCTTCCTCATCTAAAGAACACAAAGTTATTTATGACTATATAATCATCTCGACTGCTGTTAGGTAATAATAAGGGGAGCAACAAAGAAGAGGAGATGTCATTATTTGAAGCAGGAAATGCACATCGAGATTCCGAAAACTATCTCAAAGACAATTTGAAACAAGCTGCTCTAGGGGAGCTACCAGGGCATAGTTATGAGACACTAGCTACTGTATACAGTTATGAGGCACTGGCTACTTCAACAAAGAATTTTCATACAGAAAATCAGTTAGGGAAAGGTGGTTTTGGTCAAGTCTACAAGGTAATTTTACGTTCTTGAACAGAATGCTCGACATAGCTTGACGCATCATTAAGGGGTATCGTGAAACAACCTTTGTGTGTTTCTAACACATGGGTATGATTGCGTACATCCGACATACCCTGCAATAGGCGGGAGCCTCTAAGGCAATGGGGCAATGTTGTTGTTGTTGTTGAACAGAATGCTAAAGAGCTACATCTTTTATGGGATTGCTAACTCGGTTCATGATTCAAAATTAACCTCAGGGGAAACTGTTAAATGGCAAGGAAATTGCAGTTAAAAGGCTTTCAAAGTTGTCCAGTCAAGGGGTTGAAGAGTTCATGAATGAAGTTTTTGTAATTTCTAAAGTCCAGCATCGTAATCTTGTCAAACTTCTTGGGTGCTGTGTGCAAAAGGATGAGAAGATGCTGGTCTATGAATACATGCAAAATGGAAGCTTGGATGCTCATCTCTTTGGTTGGTTTATTTCAACACTTGTTTAGCTAAGTTGTTAATAAGTTCCACATGAATAATTTCTCAAGTTACCAGGAGTCTGCTTCTCTGAAATGAAAAAAAGGGGTTATCAGGATTCTATATTGGCTAATTAGTCATCCAGGAAATAAGGTATAACTACAGACAATGACAATGGGTATGATACCACAACAACATTACCTCATTACCTTAGAGGCTTCCGCCTATGGCAGGGTACGAGGGGGTTAGATGTACGCAACCATACTCATGTGTTACAAACACGCATTGATTGTTTCCTGAGAACTCATAATGATCCGTCAAGCTGTATCGATCAACTGCTACTTCACAATATAAGAGTGTAGCCAATTTAGTGAGTCATCTTGCTTTATTCCAACATATTCCAAAGTCAAAGAAGAGTGTGTCGTTGACTCAATTGAAAATGGAAACTATCACGAATACGATAGAATAAAGCAAAATGACTCACTAAATTGGAAGTGCTTCTTATATTGTAAAGTAGTAGTTGAACGACACAACTTGACGCAATTTTCATTATGCGTAATCGGGAAACAACCTCTGTGTGTTTCTAACACATGGGTAGGGTTTCGTACATTCGACCTCCATACCTCGTCATAAGCGCAAGCATCTAAGGCAATGGGTTGTGTTGTTGTTGTGTACAGACAATGACAATGGCTATACTTAAGTATGATCACCACATAAGACATGGGACATTAGTTTGAGCCTTATTCCTAATTCTTCCTCAGACAAACATTCTTATCTGAGCTATAGGGTCTTCATACAGATTCAAACCAGCGTAACTTACTGGATTGGAAGAGGCGGACCATCATAATTGAGGGGATCGGTAGGGGCCTCCTGTATCTTCACCGAGATTCAAGGTTGAAAATTATTCACAGAGATTTGAAAGCAAGCAACATTCTATTAGACGAACAGCTGAACCCAAAGATATCAGACTTTGGACTGGCAAAGATTTCCACGGGCAACCAAGATCAAGATGCCACAAGAAGAGTGGCAGGAACATAGTAAGCACAGATGGCAGTTTCTGGTCCCTTTTTCTTTTCTTTATTTTCCTGTAAAAGGTGGTTTTACTATAACAACAACAACATTAACTCATTACCATAGAAGCTCCCGCCTATGGCGGGATATGAGGGGATCGGATGTACGCAACCATACATATGTGTTAGAAACACACAGAGGTTGTTTTCCGATAGCTTATAATGAGCGTCAAGCTGTATCGATCAACTGCTACTTCACAATATAAGAAGACGCAGGCAATTTAGTGCTCTTACTATAACACATCCCCTAAACTTAGAAGTCTGGCTAAAAGAAGAATTTGTTAGTATACCACCTATCTTAATTTCAACTTTGTCCTGCGCAGCGGCTACATGGCCCCTGAATATGCAATGGTGGGAAGATATTCAGAGAAGTCTGACATCTACAGTTTTGGAGTATTGTTGCTTGAGATTGTAAGTGGAAGGAGGAATTCAAGCTTTCCTCAGGACGAAAATGACCTAAGCCTCACAGCATATGTAAGTCAAAAGGATATTTAAGCTCACAGTAAGCTCTTACAAGGGGTCATATATTATACAACAACATTTTTCTGTTGTCTTAGAGATTCTCGCCTATAGTAAGATAAGGGAGATTGAGTGTGCACAACCTTACCCATGTATTGGAAACACAAAGAGATTGTTGTGGTTGTTTCACTGCTTAGGTCTGGTTTACAGGTGGACACCTTATATGAGTCACTATGTAAGTCCTCACTCAACCTAGGAGGCTGTTGGGTTCCTGATTTATATCCTCCACAATGCTCCTTGGGGCTGGAGCGGTGGGGGGGCCTCAGGGCCAGGAATGACCTTTTGCTTCAACACATAGAGGTTGTTTTCAGATGACTCATAATAAAATTGCGTCAAGCTGTGTCGATCGACTGCTACTTCACAATACAAGAAGCTCAGTTAGCGAACCATTTTGCTTTATTTCATTATATTCCAAAGTCAAAGAACATTGTGTCTTCGACTCCATTGAAAATGGAAAAAAGGGAACAGGGGAGGGGTCAGATATTATATGATTATGATATGAGAATGGGTAGGCAAGGGGATCTGAAATAAATATGGTTTCCCCTTCTTTAAAATATAATCATCCATTAACTATGATTTTGATTTCCCATTCCTACTGTTTTCTGCCAAACTTTTCAGGCATGGAGATTGTGGCATGACAACATGATAGATAAACTGATAGATGCATCAATATTTACGCCCAGCATTGAAATGGAGGCTTCAAGGTACATCCATGTAGGACTATTGTGTGTGCAAGAACTTGCAAACGATAGGCCAAACATCTCTACTGTTCTCTCTATGCTCAACAGTGAATTTGCTAAGCTGCCACCTCCAACCTGGCCAGCATTTACAGGGAGATTAGTGTCTCCCGAAGTAGAAGGTCCACAGCAAAGTGAACTTTCTATCAACAATATGAGCGTGACTATTTTTGAAGCCCGATAAAGCAACTTACTTTTATTGTTTTGACTCAAATTTGCTAACGTGAGAATTTTAGCTACTTAGACCGTAATCACGGTTGAGATGACATGTTATTTTATAAGAGGTGTATTCTAAAAACTTACACTATTCATTAGGCATTAAGAGGCACATAAAGAGAATAGGATTTAGGCTACGACTAAAAACCAATAATAAATAAAATAATATACAAAATAAATGAAACGCAAAAGAATTGACTGATGTATATAGCCGACTTCACATAGTGGAAAATGTTGGAGAAATGAAATGGGAAAAGATTGGATTGCAAGTGGGTTTGTCAAAAGTTGACAACCACCATATTTTGAGCTTAATTATGATAAGTGTTCGTTAATCAAAAACGGAAACTAATAATTTCTAAATTATCTACGTAACGAGTAGATGATTTTAGGCTTTTGAATCACTCGATTCCGATACCGGGTGAATGAAAAATTAATGCTCAAAGTTGGAGTAAAATTGGTGGAAATTAGAAAAATTGGTGATGTGGCCTCTTGAGGAGTGAACACATCACCAATTTGCTTGTATACCACATTGCTCACTTGAGAGAGAAAGGCCACCATATAAGGTTCAAGTTGGAGCTTTCTAAGATGTGCCCTTGGGCATGAGAAGTTTTCTGACGGAGTCAGGACGCAGCTCAGGCAAGGTTCACCACACACGCGCACGCGCACGCCGCTGCCGCCCGCCTGTCCGGCCGGCTCGGCTCGGCTCGGGCTCGTGGCTCGTGGCTCGCCCAAATAATTACTTGATCCTACGGTCTACGATTTATCTGCGGTGATCCAACGCTCCAGATCAAGTCTGAACCGTAGCGGTGATCCAACGCTCCAGATTTGATCCTGCGGTTGCTAATCTGATCCTGCGGTTCAACGCGGTTGCTGATCCAACGTTCCAGATTTGATCCTATCTTCGGTTTACTGATCCAATGGTCTACGTTTGTTCAGACAAGGATTATGATCTAACGGTAGAGATCGTAACTGTTTTTTAATCCAATGGTCCAGATTCGTTCTGACCATAAACCGACTTCAACCTCCTTCAACCACCCTCCATCTATAAATTCGTTGCCATGCATGCATTCTGAAGCACTGATTTTCAGTATTGCAATCATTCTGCATTCCAACAACATTCTGCATTCCATTACGATACAGTCCACTTTCCACTCGAGAAAACAGAACACCTTTAACAGGTTCGTCGATGTTCCTACGCCGTAGTGCCACTCGTATGAACGAAAACCGTTGTATCCTGGGAGACGTTTGTTCCATCCGGTTGGGCACAGTATACCGGAGCAATTCGTCTTAAGGACAGAGTCCTTACACTCGCCTCGGTTTTGCTTGCGTTTTTTGTTGTCAATTTAATCACATGCACACAGTGCACTTGTTCTGATTACAGGAATAACAATCTTAAGACGAATTCTGATATATACTGTAATCTGGTTCGTTTTTGTTTGTACGATACTAATTGGTGTCGTGTTCTGTTTTCTGTGTTGCGTTTAACAGAAACTGAAATATGGAAGGCGAAAGTTCCAACTCGTTCAACGGTGTGCATCTGGGCATTTCTGAGGAACAAAACAATGCTGTTCCTGTTGCACCCGCTGCTCCAGTCACTGCTCCTGTTCCTGCTGTTGGACAGGTTGAAAAGCCAGAGAAGTTTGGAGGAAGTTACTTCAAACGCTGGCAGCAGAAGATGCTGTTCTTCTTGACCACGTTGGGTTTGGCTAAGATGCTGACTGAGGATCCTCCGGAGGTGGTGCCGGTGGAAGACCAGAATGTGAACATGCAAAACAATCTGATTGCTGAAGCGTGGAGTTACAGCAATTATGTTTGTTTGAGTCACATTTTAAGTTGTTTGGATAATTCATTGTATGGATTGTATTCTACTTATAAAACTGCGAAATCCTTATGGCAGGCGTTAGACAAGAAGTACCGCGCTGAGGATGCCGGTACTAAGAAATTTATTATTGGAAAATTTCTTGATTTTCAGATGACAGATTCCAGGACTGTTGTTTCTCAGATTGAGGAACTTCAGATGCTTGTTGCTGAGATGAAAGAGGAGGGTATGACCCTCAGTGAATCTTTTCTTGTTGGTGCTATGATTGAGAAGCTTCCTCTTTCGTGGAGGGAATTCCGAAGCTATCTCAAGCACAAGAGAAAGGAAATGTCTTTGGAAGACTTGATTGTCCGACTCCGTATAGAGGAAGACAATCGAAGGGCAGACAAGAAGCCGTCTTCCAGTTCTGGCCATGCAAAAGCTCATGTTGCAGAGGCGTCGAAAAAGAAGAGAGGAAATTCTTTCATAGTGAACGCGAAGGGCAAGAAGGTTGCCAAAAAGCTGGAAAATGTTACAATTGTGGAATTCAGGGGCATCGTAGTGTTGACTGCATGAAGCCAAAGAAAAGGCAAGAGAAAGCCAAAGCCAACCTTGTAAGTGCAATGGATGATTTGGACTTGTGTGCTGTTGTTTCTGAATGTAATACTGTAGGTAATCCTAGCCAGTGGTGGGTGGACACTGGAGCCACTAGACACGTTTGTGCAAACAGGGGAATGTTCAAGGAATATTCTCCTGCGAAAGACAATGAAAGGCTGTACATGGGAAACAAAGATAGCTCGAAGATTGAAGGTTCGGGCAAAGTGATTCTGAAGATGACCTCCGGGAAAGAATTGACGTTGCAGGATGTGCTGCATGTTCCCGACATTCGCAAGAACTTAGTCTCCGGTGCTTTACTAGTCAGGCATGGGTTTAGGCTAGTATTTGATTGTAACAAATGTATTCTGACTAAGAATGGTGTATTTCTAGGAAAGGGGTACCTGATGGACAATATGTTTAAACTTAGTGTTATAACTATTGTACCAACGAAGACTACGCCCGATGAGGCTAATAAGACTGCTTCTACTTCTGCTTACATGCTTGAGTCTTCATGTTTATGGCATTTACGTTTGGGTCATGTTAATTATAAGTCATTACAAAGAATGATTAATCTCGACTTATTACCCAAACTAAGTTTCAATAATGAAAAGTGCCAAGTTTGTGTTGAAGCAAAAATGGCTAAGTTACCATTTTCTTCAATCAAAAGAAACACTGAAGTGTTAAATTTAATTCACACAGATGTTTGTGATTTAAAGTTTGTGCAAACAAGAAGCGGTAAAAAGTACTTTGTGACTTTTATTGACGATTGCACTCGATACTGTTACGTTTATTTGCTAAGTAGCAAAGATGAGGCCTTAGATGCTTTTAAAGATTATAAAAATGAAGTTGAGAATCAACTTAGCAAACGAATTAAGTCAATTCGTAGTGATAGAGGTGGCGAATATGATGCATCGTTCAATGAATTCTGTTCAGAACATGGCATTATTCATCAAACGACTGCACCATATTCACCTCAATCGAATGGTATTGCTGAACGCAAAAACCGTACTCTGAAAGAGATGATGAATGCTATGTTGATAAGTTCGGGCTTACCGCAGAACTTGTGGGGGGAAGCAATTCTCTCCGCCAACATCATTTTAAATAGAATACCACCAAAGAAGATGGATGAGACCCCATACGAGCTTTGAAAAGGCCATAAGCCTAGTTACAAATACTTGAAAGTGTGGGGGTGTCTGGCAAAGGTTGCAGTACCCAAACCAAGACAAGTTAGAATTGGGCCTAAAACAATTGATTGCATATTCATAGGATATGCAACTAACAGTAGTGCATATCGATTCTTGGTGGACAAGTCCGACATTCCTGACATACATGAGAATTTTGTCATGGAATCAAGAAATGCAGTGTTCTTTGAAGATGTCTTTCCAAAGAAATATGAAAACAGCATAGAAGCAAGCACTAGTAAGCGAGTGCGTGAGACGACTCCTCAAGAAAGTGAGGAACTGCGTCAAAGCAAACGAACTAGAATACCAACATCTTTTGGACCAGATTTTCTAACATACTTGGTAGAAAACGATCCAAGAACGTTTTCAGAGGCGATGTCAACTCCAGAAGCTCTCTTCTGGAAGGAGGCAGTAAATAGTGAGATAGAATCAATTCTTCAAAATCACACGTGGGAGCTGGTAGATCTTCCTCAAGGGAGTAAACCACTTGGATGCAAGTGGATTTTTAAGAAAAAACTCAAAGAGGATGGATCCATTGATAAGTACAAGGCCCGGTTGGTAGCTAAGGGCTATCGACAAAAGGAAGATTTTGACTTCTTTGACACTTATTCACCAGTAACTAGGATTACTTCCATAAGAATGCTAGTTGCTATTGCTGCAGTCTACGACCTAGAGATCTATCAAATGGATGTAAAGACTGCCTTCTTGAATGGCGAGCTGGAAGAAGAGATTTATATGGAACAGCCTGAAGGGTTTACTGTCCCAGGACAAGAAAGGAAAGTTTGTAGACTTGTTAAGTCTTTGTACGGACTTAGACAAGCACCAAAGCAGTGGCATTTGAAGTTTGATCAAGCCATGATGTCAAACGGTTTCAGGATCAATGAATGTGACAAGTGTGTTTACATCAAAAACACACCAAACGCCTATGTGATAGTATGTCTCTATGTAGATGATATGCTAATCATGGGTAATACATATGACATCATCTTGAATACTAAGAAGATGTTAACAAGAAATTTTGACATGAAAGACACGGGGGTTGCCAATGTTATTCTAGGAATTATAATTTCTAGGGTAGCTGAAGGATTGGTCATGTCTCAAAGTCACTACATTGAGTCTGTTCTTAAACGATTCAATATGCTTGATGTAAAACCGGTAAAGACCCCACTGGACTTAAGTATACACTTGAGGAAGAACCGAGGTGAACCTGTAGCTCAATTAAAGTATTCACAAGTCATTGGGAGTCTGATGTACATAACAAACTGTACAAGACCTGACTTGGCTTGTTCAGTAAACAAATTGAGTAGGTTCACCAGTAATCCAAGTGACGAACATTGGAAAGCTCTAAATAGAGTGATGAGATATCTGAAATACACAATGAACCTTGGATTACAGTACACCAGATATCCAGCAGTATTGGAAGGATATTATGACGCAAACTGGATATCAGATTGTAAGGATTCTAAATCCACCAGTGGATACTTATTCACTGTAGGTGGTGATGCTGTGTCATGGAAGTCTACAAAGCAGACGTGCTTAGCTTGGTCAACTATGGAAGCTGAGTTTATAGCACTCGATAAAGCTGGGGAAGAAGCTGAATGGCTTCGAAATTTCCTAGAAGACATTCCATGCTGGCCTAAGCCAATCGCTCCTATCAGCATACACTGTGACAGTCAGTCAGCTATAGGACGAGCTCAAAGCAGCATCTATAATGGTAAGTCACGACACATACGTCGGAGACATAATACCATTAAGCAGTTGATCTCTAATGGCGTGATTTCCTTTGATTACATAAAATCAAAGGAGAATCTTGCGGATCCGCTTACAAAAGCTTTGCCTAGAGATCAAATGTCAAAATTGACAAACGGAATGGGACTTAAGCCTACAAAGCATGAATCTTTGTAACGGTAACCCAACCTTGTTGACTGGAGATCCCAGAATCTTGGTTCAATGGGAAAACTAAATTATGAGGATTCAGTTAGCACTTACTCATTTCGTTAAACAAAAGTGCTGTCTGCAGAGAACCGTTAGGTTAAGCTAATGCTTTTAATGATGTCCTATATCTTGATAAATCAAGTGGGGTATGGCAGAATACTCTTGATAGGAATCACCTATGTAAGTGTGAAGTGGGGCCGCTTCTATGAGAATTCTGATAGGCAAGAATTCTCTAAAAACACTTTCTGAAACCAGGGTTGTTCATGGCCATAATGAACACAACCATGAGAACCAAAAGGGGTGTTAAAGGAAATGTTGTGTGAGTATCATTGTCTATGTTCATAGTAAAGGCTGATAGTTCAAGACATCAGGTCACTACCCAGCTGAGTGGATCCGATGGTACATCACTAAGAAAGGTTCAAGGCCAGAAGCTACCTCTTCTGATGCAATATTTCTTTGTCTGATTTCTCGATAGAGTCTGCATTCACATTTGCATTAATTTTCATTCATGTGGGGGATTGTTGGAGAAATGAAATGGGAAAAGATTGGATTGCAAGTGGGTTTGTCAAAAGTTGACAACCACCATACTTTGAGCTTAATTATGATTAGTGTTCGTTAATCAAAAACGGAAACTAATAATTTCTAAATTATCTACGTCACGAGTAGATGATTTTAGGCTTTTGAATCACTCGATTCGAATACCGGGTGAATGAAAAATTAATGCTCAAAGTTGGAGTAAAATTGGTGGAAATTAGAAAAATTGGTTATGTGGCCTCTTGAGGAGTGAACACATCACCAATTTGCTTGTATACCACATTGCTCACTTGAGAGAGAAAGGCCACCATATAAGGTTCAAGTTGGAGCTTTCTAAGATGTGCCTTTGGGCATGAGAAGTTTTCTGACGGAGTCAGGACGCAGCTCAGGCAAGGTTCACCACACACGCGCGCGCGCGCCGCCGCCGCCCGCCCGCCCGTCCGGCTCGGCTCGGCTCGTGCTCGGGATCGGGCTCGGGCTCGTGGCTCGTGGCCTGCCTGCCCGGTTCTTATCTTTTTGGATAAATTTTCTTTTAAATTTTTCCAGAAAAATAATTACTTGATCCTACGGTCTACGATTTATCTGCGGTGATCCAACGCTCCAGATCAATTCTGAACCGTAGCGGTGATCCAACGCTCCAGATTTGATCCTGCGGTTGCTAATCTGATCCTGCGGTTCAGCGCGGTTGCTGATCCAATGCTCCAGATTTGATCCTATCTTCGGTTTACTGATCCAATGGTCTACGTTTATTCAGACAAGGATTATGATCTAACGGTAGAGATCGTAACTGTTTTTTAATCCAATGGTTTAGATTCGTTCTGACCATAAACCGACTTCAACCTCCTTCAACCACCCTCCATCTATAAATTCGTTGCCATGCATGCATTCTGAAGCACTGATTTTCAGTATTGCAATCATTCTGCATTCCAACAACATTCTGCATTCCATTACGATACAATCCACTTTCCACTCGAGAAAACAGAACACCTTTAACAGGTTCGTCGATGTTCCTACGCTGTAGTGCCACTCGTATGAACGAAAACCGTTGTATCCTGGGAGACGTTTGTTCCATCCGGTTGGGTACAGTATACCGGAGCAATTCGTCTTAAGGACAGAGTCCTTACACTCGCCTCGGTTTTGCTTGCGTTTTTGTTGTCAATTTAATCACATGCACACAGTGCACTTGTTCTGATTACAGGAATAACAGAAAAAATGCTTGAGTGTTGTTGTATTCAATTTGCTAACAATAATGAATCGATGATCGTACATAAATCAGAAAGTAATCCACTGGTGGATTTAAATTTGCATGGCCAACGAAAGAAATAAAGAGATACCAAGTCTATATATATATATATATATATATATATATATATATATATATATATATATCTGTGTGTGTGTGTGTGTGTGTGTATATGTGTATGTATATATATATGTATATGTGTATATATATATATATGTATATGTGTATATATATATGTATATGTGTGTATATATATATATATATGTATACATATATATATGTATGTATATACATATATATATATACACATATATATATATATATCTATATATATATATGTATATATGTGTGTGTGTGTGAGAGAGAGAGAGAGAGAATAGTTACTGTTAAATTCTCAGATTTCGAATGTTTCCATACACAATTGCAACAACAAATCCTTGAACAGAAGGCTAAGTTCAACAAACATTCAAATCAACTAAGAGGAATTAAGAATTGAAATGAAGAAATCATTGAGAGACAAAGAGAGAGAAGTTAACAACTCAAGAAGAGAGAGAAAACTGACAATTTGATTCACCAAAAAAAAACTGTCCAAGCCGGAGTGCATACACTCCGTTTTATCTACTCAACAAACGGTTACAGAATGAAGAAGAAAGCCTATTATTTACAAATATGCCCTTAACCGAATAACCCCTACAACTATTTTATTAAGGGTATTCTTGTACTTTCACACATTTTAAATCATTCCCTCCAATTTCTGCGCAGCTCCTCCTCCTTTTTCCAACTGCCTTCTTCTTCCCAAATTTCTTCTCCTGCAGTTTCTGCTGCTTCGCCCGTTAATCAGCCAATCTTCTTTGACCCGCAACTGCTTCTTTTGACTCATCACGTGCCACTCTCCTGAACAGTCTCTGTTTCAACTGCCATCATTCCTTGTTGCTTCGATTGCCCATTTTTGTACCGTTGCATCATTTGCCCAATGTGCTTGCTATCAACACCCCCCTCAATTCTGGCTTCTGGAAGATGTTGCACATACCCATAGCAGAAGTCAGATTCCGCATCTTATCTGCATCCAAGGATTTCGTAAAGATGTCGGCTAATTGAAACTGCGTCCTAATAGGCATTGGTTTGATCACCCTCTCTTGATACTTTTGTCTAATAATGTGACAATCTATTTCAATGTGTTTGGTTCTCTCATGAAACACATTGTTTTCAACAATATACAGTGCACTCTTATTATCACAAAATATCTCAACGAGTCATTCCTGTTCAACTCCTAAGTTCTTCATCAAATATATCAACCATTGGACCTCACATGTGACCGCAGCCAATGCTCTATACTCCGCTTCAGAGGATGACTTTGAAATTGTAGTTTGTTTCTTTGCTTTCCATGAAATTAAGGCATCCCCTAAGAAAACACAAAACCAGACGTGGATTTTCTGGTCTCCACACATCCGGCCCAGTCAGAGTCTGAAAACGCTTTTAGCTTCATGTCTCCAGCCTTTGGGTAAAACAACCCTTGCCCTGTGGTACCCTTTAGATATCTAAGCAGCCTATGCGCAGTTTTGAGATGTAATTGTGTAGGACAGTCTAGGAATTTTGATAATTGTTGTACAGTGTACGTGATATCGGGCCTGGTAATTGTAAGATAAAGCAACTTCCCTATTAAGCTTCTGTAAGCAGATACCTCAGCAATGAGTGGTGAATCATTATGTGTTAGCTTCAAGTTTCTCTCCATGGGAGTTTTAGCAGGCTTGCTGCCCAAAAAATACTTTCTTTGGCAAATGACAAGGCCCCCCTGTGACCTAGCTACTTCCAATCTTAGGAAGTACTTGAGGTCACCAATGTCTTTAATCTGGAATGTCTGGTGCAAAAAATGTTTGAGAGAGGTAATGGCGTCTAGGCTGCTGCTTGTGACCACTATGTCATCAACATAAACCAAGGCAACAGTAAGAGCTGTGGAACTGCGTTGAGTAAACAGTGTTGGATCATTAGGTGACTGCATATATCCTTGACTCTTCAAAGCCCGAGTGAGTTTCTCATTCTACTGCCGACTTGCTTGCTTAAGCCCGTATAGAGATTTGTTCAATTTACAGACAAGGTTGGGATTTGATGCTTGGTATCCCTGTGGTAATTCCATATAGATATCTTCTGTTAAATCTCCATGTAAAAAGGCGTTATTAATATCCAATTGATGAATAAACCATCCCATATGTGCTGCCATTGCTAGGACCAACCCAATCGTGGTCATTTTCGCAACAGGGGAGAATGTATCCAAGTAATCTATTCCCAACTGTTGTGTATATCCCTTAGCAACCAACCTTGCCTTGTGTCTTTCTACGGTTCCATCTGGGTTGTATTTGGTTTTATATACCCATTTGCACCCAATGGGTATTTTGTCTTTGGGAAGTTGCACAACCGTCCGGGTGTTATTAGCCTGCAATGCCTCCCAACTTTAGCTTCATGGCATGCTACCATGCTGGTAGTTTAGAGGCTTCTGAGTAGGTTGCAGGTTCCTTGTCAAGGCTGATATTTAATACATAGTTTCTATATCCTGGAGTTAAGGCAGAGAATGATATGTAGTCATGCAGAGGATAGGGAGTAGAGGAATCAAGATTTGAGATACAGGATGAGGAGGTGCTAATTTGATTACAGTAGTAATCATGAAGATAAGAAGGAGGTTTTCTGGTACGTGTTGCTCTGTGTGATACATCAGAAGTTGAGGGATTAGTATGAGATGGGATGATTGGGGCAGAAGATGAAGTAGCAGTGTTGCTGATTCCATCATGTGCAGCAACCTGAGAAGAAGAAAGTGAAGGGCTAGAAGGGACTGATTCATGTTCAGGTACTGGTGAGGTAGAGGAAGAGGGATGGATTGCAGAACAGTCTAAAGAAGATAAAAAAGTATCACCGTGATGGAGATTCTGAGTGGTGAAAGGAAGTTGGCTAGGACATTGACTTTGAGGTGAAGAATGAGTCAGCTGGAATGGAAACTTGGTTTCATAGAATATGACGTCTCTAGAAACAAATACATCCTTCGTTTTTAGATCTTGAACAATGTATCCCTTTGCAGCTTGTGGAATGCCAAGAAATATACATTCCTTGTTTCTAGAATCAAACTTGGCTCTGTCCGGACTTTGATTGTACACAGACACATAACATCCAAAAGCTCTTAAATGAGAGTATGTGGGTTTCTTTTGATATAGTAACTCAAATGGTGTTTTCTGATGCAAGAGAGGAGTAGGAATGAGATTGATTAGAAACGCAGCGTGTTGTATACAAAAACCCCAATGTGAAATAGGTACATTTGATTGAAATTTGAGTGATCTGGCCACTGCCAGTAGGTGCTGCTGTTTTCTTTCCACTAGACCGTTTTGCTGGGGCGTATATGAGCAGCTAGTTTGATGAACAATCCCTTTTTCTGAATAAAATTGAGTGAGTTTGAATTCAAGGGCATTGTCTGAACGTATTGTTTTTATTCTTTTGTCAAACTGATTCAGGATAAAATGATAGAAACTGGGAATAACAACTTTCGCATCTGACTTGGATTTTAACAAATAAACCCAACAGAATCTGCTGAAATCATCAACAAGTGTGAGGAAATATTTTTGATTGTAACATGTGGGATGTTTGTAGGGACCCCAAACATCCATATGTATCAATTGGAAAACATCAGAACTACAAGACACAGAAGTAGGAAAGGAAACCAAGTTTAAAACATTTCACATATGGGGTTGTCCAGTTGAAGTTAGGGTATACAACCCAAGCATAAAGAAACTGGACGAACGAATGAAAAGTGGTTACTTTATTGGATATGCAGTTAACTCCAAAGGATATAGATTTTACTGTCCTTCAAATACTCCTAAAATAGTTGAAGCTAGAAATGCTAAGTTTCTAGAGGATCATGAAGTCAGTGGGAGTGATTCGAATAGACAATTCAATTTTGAGGAAGTAAGGGATACACATGTTGTATCTTCATATGTAGACAATTCGGTTGCTATTCATCATAATGAAGAGCCACCAATTGCGCAACCTCAAATTGAAGAATCACATCAAGAACAAGCTGAACCCACTAATCCTACATTTACTGAACCAGTGGGAGTACGAAGATCCTCAAGAACTAAAAGACCAGTAATTTCTAGCGATTATGTTGTATATCTTCAAGAGTCCGATTATGACATTGGACTGAATCATGACCCTATCTCGTTTTCACAAGTCATGAGTTGTGACAAATCGTCACTATGGTACGATGCCATGAAAGATGAGATGGAATCAATGGCTAAAAACAATGTCTGAAAACTTGTTCCGTTACCAAACAGAGCCTCTGTGGTGGGATGCAAATGGGTCTTTGAAACCAAAAGAGACTCGTTTGGTAACATTGAACGATATAAAGCCAGACTTGTTGCCAAAGGTTTCACTCAGAAAGAAGGCATTAATTACCATGAAACCTTCTCTCCAGTCTCAAAGAAGGATTCATTTCTGATAATCATGGCATTTGTAGCTCATTTTGATCTCGAGCTACATCAAATGGATGTGAAAACTGCGTTTTTGAATGGGGTTCTTGATGAAGAGGTATACATGCGTCAATCTGAAGGCTTTGTCAATTCTGATAATGATCAACTGGTTTGCAAATTGAATAAATCCATATATGGGCTTAAACAGGCTTCACGTCAATGGAACATCAGGTTTCATAAGGTAATCTCTTCATTCGGTTTCGTAGAGAACATTGTTGATCAATGTATATACCTCAAGACGAGTGGGAGCAAATACATTTTCTTAGTCCTGTATGTGGATGATATTCTACTGGCAAGCAGTGATCTTAGGTTATTGCAAGAGACCAAGCGATTTCTTGCTTTGAACTTTGATATGAAGGATATGGGTGAAGCCTCTTATGTCCTTGGCATAGAGATTCACAGAGATAGAACAAGTAAAGTACTTGGTCTTTCTCAGAAGGCCTACATCATCAAAGTACTTGAGAAATTTGCTGTGCAGAATTGTGCGTCCATTGCATCACCTATTGTCAAAGGAGAATAAAGATTGAACATTATTGTTTCATTCATGATGGCAGCTAAGTTCATTACATGCTATGAAGCTATGTCACAGGCCTTATCGATGAGAAATTTCATCAGTGGTCTTAAGGTTGTCGATATTGTTGATAGACTCATAAAGATTTTCTGCGACAATTCAGCTGCTGTGTTCTTTACGAAAAATAATAAAAGTGGGAGTCGCAGTAAACATATCGACATCAAGTATTTGAAGGTCAGAGATCATGTTAAACAAGGAGAAGTAAAGATGGAACACATTAGTACGGAGTCAATGGTAGCCGATCCTATGACTAAAGAATTACCGGTTAAAGTTTTCAGGGATCATGCTACTGATATGGGACTTCTTAGTTCTCCTTGATTTGTTGTACTTTGATCTTATTTTGTCTAGACATTTGTTGACTTTGAATATGCGCATTTAAAGTTGTAGGATCTATTTGATCCATGGACGTAGACCCATTTTGAGATGATTTATGGTGAATCATTCATTTTGTTCGATTGAGTGTATGATGCATTGTAATTCTTGGAAGAGAGTGCTTGACATCAAAGCATGACCGCCTTGATTCCTGTGTTGTATTTTCAATCTAAGTTTGGTAGTCAATAGATCCAAGTGACAATAAAATTATGGCCATATTGTTTTGTCACTTATGCCGTGTTATCTAGCATTCGACATGTGATCCAAATGGGAGAATGTAAGAATCAATTATAATTAATATAATTGATTGCAAGAATCTCGTGATTTATTTGTAAATCACTAATGTGGATCACATGTATAACGTACCTGTACGTTATATTGGCTAGATACGTTGCAACTATTGACTGCATTTAATTGTCAGATTTGATTTTGATTGATTGACAATTATTAAGTTTTCTTGATGGAAGGAATTAATTGTCAGTCAAATAAGGAAAGGTGTCCCTGACCTAGCCTATAAATAGAGGGCCTGTGATATTCCATCAATCATAGCTATACAACATTCAGATAGGCATAGGCTAGAAGACTCCATTTCCGCAAGGATTCTTCTCTGCAGCAGGCTTCCGATACGAAGGCGACGACTAAGCGATAATGGCCGGAGGTAACTTTTATGCTTCTGTTATTTATTTTGGCCTAACATTACATCCCAAGTATATACGTAAATATAACTCTTATATATCCTAGGAAACTATCAAAATCTAACCCTACCATTCTACACCCACAAAACCGGCCATATTCTCCCCACCCACCTCAAGCTCCAGCCGGCCATCTTTGGAGAGAAAAGAGAAGATTTTCGCCAACATAAACCCTAATCCTTTATTTATACACACACCCCCACCCATATAAACCCCAAGGAAAAATTTGGCCAGCCCTATTAGAAGGAAGAAAGAAGGGATTTCAATCCAATAAATCATAGGCGGTATTTCAATAAGTAATTTCGTATCAAGTAAGTACCCTACCTGTATTAGTTATGATTTTGCAAACCGTACACACACACACACACACACACACACACACACACACATATATATATATATATATATATATATATATATATATATATATATTGTGTAAACTCATAAATCATACACAAATATATGTGATTGCATAATGAGGTGTTTGGGGAGGGGGAGGGAGGTGGGGTCAGACCATGGAGTTGAGGATGAGGGAGGGGTTAATGAGGACAAGTACAAGCATACTCAGTGTATATCCTAATGACAGTGAACATTATCGCTAGAGTTTTGGGAGGATGAGAGGCATGCAAACAATACCTCCATCTCAAGAAATAGAGAGTTTGCTTATAGTGAGACCCCCGGCTCTATATCTACATATGTGGATAACGCAATAATAGAAATATGGTATGCTAGTATAACACAATAATAGAAATATGGTATGCTAGTGTATTAGTGAAGGGAGGACGACAACAACAAAACATACACACTATATTCTAACAACTGCAAACACTATCAATAGGGTCAGGAAGGGTGAGAAGCAGAGATACAATACTTCCATCCAAAAGGATATAGAGTTAGGTATCTTGTCAACATATAACCAAAATTCAAAAAAAAAGGTGAATAAACATAATAAGGAATAGTAGTTGTTCCCTTATATATTACGTTGTCAAAGCAAGCTGCTTAAAATGTTTTCTAAAAATCTATATTAAGTTCTCTAAATAGATAGTCAAATAATAATAATGACAAGAACAATATTAAATTTTCTAAATGGAGACAAAAAAAATTAGGTATAGCGGTTCATTAGTTCTTTCTCCAAGTTAAAAACAAATACGCTCTAAATGAAGATGCATAATTGTAAAAAAAATAGATTGATTTTTTTCTAAAAGAAATTAATTTATTATGAAGATTCTCCGCGTCTTATAGCTGTTAGTTTTGTCGGCAAGGAGTATGAACAAAATTTTCTCCCCCTACAAGCCAAAAGAACAAATCAGGAAAAAAAGTTTATTTCTAATAGTACTGTCAAATTGTTTACCAGATCCTCTCTTAAGGACTTTCACATTAGACTCTTTTTCTCAACAAAAAAAATTATATAAAAAATATATACTCGGATATGTAGTTTGATTAATGTACAGTAAATATATGTCTAATATACTATACACTTACTTAAATGTGTACTGTTTTATAAAATATTTTTGTTTGAAAGAGGATTTTAGGGACAAAAAAGGACTATGAAATAATATCCATCCCAAATTGTCTCCCTTCCTCCTGGAAAAAGTAGTATGAATTTAATAACTCATTTTGCATGAAACAATTTCGTCACAAAAAGGAATGTTGTTTATTTCTAAGAGACTTACAGCTAAAATTTAGCTTTATTTTCTCAATAAACAAACCACGTTTATCTACTAAAACCTCAATCATTAGGTTTTTTAATACATGAAATACATATACATGCGACCTTATTATAGAATAAGTATTATAATACGTAGAATAATGCAAATAAAGCACTATGCTACGTAAAAACAAAGCTACGGTACATAGAAATAAACCATTATAGTAAATGGATACAACTCTGGTGTTGCAACTTTAGCTTCTTTGAATAAGCTCTTTTCAGTTAGTTGGAAAATCAGAAGCTTTCTATTTATTTTTTACTAAAGTACTTTACTAGTACATTAGCATACGTCCTTTACTATTACATTAGCATACCATATGTCATCTATGTAGGTATATACAGAACCGGAAGTC
Organism: Eustoma russellianum; assembly: GCA_036186865.1. Taxonomy (NCBI): domain Eukaryota; kingdom Viridiplantae; phylum Streptophyta; class Magnoliopsida; order Gentianales; family Gentianaceae; genus Eustoma; species Eustoma russellianum. Next base: position 25,579,923 of record AP025064.1, on the reverse strand, counting down.
TTATTGGAAGTAAAATCTCTATCATTTGGAATGGATGTATTGTTTGACTGCCTCTCATCATCTCGAGACTCTAGCGATAGCTTTTGATGTCGTTGTGATATATTGGATATGTGTTGTTGTATAACTTTTAAGATTTTTTTACTCTCAATCTTTATCTCATATATTTGACCAATCAATGAATAGATAAAAGTCTGTGGAATTGTATTAAATGGTTGGGGCAATAGAGGCGAAACGTTGGAAGTGGTGATGAAATTTTTCATGAAATTGGATTGTGGGTGTAAAAATTAGTACATAAAAGACATAATGGCAATGTAAATTGACACCTATGGCCCAAACTGAAAGTGATGGGATCTTTTAAAAAACAAAACTACCAGCCTAAAAAAGTAATTCCCTTCTTTTCATAATTTTTATCCATATTATTCCATAAAATATTATTATATTTCGTTTTTTCCTGGTTCAATTTTCTTCTTTTCATGACAATCCACTCAATGTAGCTAAACCACTTAACAAGGAACTTTTTAGCGATTCTCCATGAGAAAAGCTACTTTGCGAAAGTCTTAGACTTTTGACATATGGTCCACCTTTTGGGCAGCCCAATTATACTACTAATTGCCGTTAGTGTGTCACCTCTCGGGGGATAGGAAAAAAAATTTGATATTTTTATTAAGAAAAACACAATTTTAACATATGTTTGGAAGTAAATCTAAAACTATGCACGACGATTTTGTTAATACCGTTGTTTGAAATGAATGGAGAATTTGACAGAATCAACGTATGTCATTTTGAGTTTTGACATACGCCGGTTCTACAAAAAGCGGCGGCACGGCTTTGTGAAAACCATTATTTTCACAAAATAGCTAGTGGTACACTATGGTTTTTTCAAAACCGTATAAATATTTCACGACTCTATAAAATGCAATTAAAGCTGAGCGATTTTATGCGAAACTTCATTCTACCCTATATATTAATGTACCATTCTGTGCAGCAATCTATTTAAATACAAAATTGACGTCCATAATTTCGTATTTGGCACAAGAATGTAAGTTTACTTGTTTCATATGTTCATGAAGGAATCCGGTCCTATGAGCATAAAAGTTTCAGAATACACAACAATGGATGAGTTTACTTAACGTACGTTGGTGGCCGTCAAAAAAGAGGAACACAAAGATGACCTTGAATCATTTGTAGATGACCACATTCGGTTCGAACAAACATGGAGGGTTTGATTGGGATGCCGTCACAATATACAATGGTGAAAATCTGAGACAATCACTAATATCTTTTTCGCAACCGATAATGTTCACAGTATATTATGCTCCTAAAAAAGGTTAAAGAAGCATTGGAGATAGGGCTCCTAAAGACAAACGTACCGCCAAAGAAAATACGGAGCTTATAAAAAGACCCGCTAGTTGAAGTGTAATTGTAGCTACAAGGTTGTTACCATTGAATCTTGCTTCGTATTTGAAGTATGAATAAATGGTGGGATTCAAACCCCCGTTATAGATGATGATTGTATGAGAATTGTATTGTATGACAACTGTTATACTTGTTCAATCCTAATCCTAACGCTAACTCTAACCCTATCCATAACATTAATCCTTAATCATGGATTCAGTTATTCAAAAAAAAGATACCGAAAGAAAAAAAAACAATATAGGCATTGAGTAGTCATTAATGAAAATAAACATGTCATAGAAATGCTCATCCTAACAAGAACTTGAAAAGACAAACATTAGATAGAAACCTAATGACACTTATATGGTTGTGACCTGTTTGGTGGCATACATTACATGTTTGCGTATAAGTGCGGTCCATTTCACCATAAATCCGAGTTGATTTAAGCCTCCTCGGTCACGTCTTCTACAAAGTGGGTTAGCTTCAAGCCAGAATGGGTGGAGACTAGTATGCGGAGTGTCGCAATGAACAAAGCAAACCGCTGTAGATACTTATTATCGCTTGGCATGAGTAGAAAAGAGCAACCAACTCCGCTGCCATACTATGTATATTCATACATACTTACATAGCGTGCGGTATAACCAAAATTTACCACAAATGCAAGTTTTTTCAAGTAGATTGACAGTATGTGAACCACCACCATCTGGCATAAATCAAGTCACAACTTCATACACACATGTTCATTTATCGTAAGCCTGGACATTGTGTTTTTCGGCATTGCTCTCATTGTGAATAAATCACTGCGCACTTTCAGTGACCTTGCGCTTATATGAGCAAGTGTCCTTAGGTTTTTTTGTCAAACATCTTCACCGCGGTGCTCTAGCCGATTGACAAAACCGCAGCACGCTAGGCAATTTTCACAAAGTTGATGTGCACATAGCAGTTTTAACAGAACTGCATATGCCAAAACTCAGAATAACATATGACGGTTCTGTCAAAACCGTCGTGTATAATTTTTGGTTTACTTCTAAACATGTAATAAAAGTGGTTTTCTTTAATAAAACTATTATATTCTTTCCTTTCCCCGTCGGTTTTCATCTTTCATGGTTTCGTCATTGTTTTATTCCTTTGCCTAAGGGTCTCAGAGTGTGCGATTAAAGGTTCTGTTATACGTAAACGCCATTATGTGATATTTTTTCCTTTATTTTTGTTTGAAAATTGTCAAGACAAGTAGATATTAGTTATTTAAGTTTATACTTATATAACGTATTATTTTCAAAATTTTATTTTCTTTTGATGTGAGACGAGATTGTTACATTAGCATATATACAGCTTGCAAATTAATAGAATCATGAAGAATGTCACGCATTGAAAAGATAAATGTTGCATATGTACACAAAGCAACAAAGCTCGTCTGTCTTTAAGTACTATTAGCAGACAGATTTATCATGAAAAGATGATCATTTAGACATTTTAATAGAATCTTCATTATGTATACGTTTTCATTATGTTGTGTATAGTTTTAGACATATTATGTTTTATGTTGTGTATTAGTTTTCTTTGTATTGTGTACGTTTTTTATATTATGAATTAGTAGTTGATCGATACAGTTTGACGCAATTTTCATTATGGGTCATCGAAAAACAACCTCTGCGTGTTTCTAACACATGAGTATGATTACGTACATCTGACTTTCCATAGTCCGTGATAGGCGGAAGGCTCTAATGTTATTGTTGTAATGAAAGAGGAAGAATCCTCTGTATAAGAATCCATTAATCACTTTTTAGCTATGACTTCTCTTTTTTGTGATATCAAATCTAGGAGCTAATGATTCAGACAAGGGCTCCATAACATGGAACCCCACTTTTCTGTTAGCAATATAATTAATGTGGATTAGTCCAATATATAGCAACTTTACCGTTCGTTTCTTTTTATGGCTATTTATCGTTAATTAATAGTACGGGACATAACCAACAACAACATCACTCCATTATTTTAGAGTCCTCCGTTTATGGTGGGGTATGAGGGGTCGGATATACGCAATGATATCTATATGTTAAAAATACACAAAGATTGTTTTCCGATGACATATAAAAATTGCGTCAAGATTTGTCGATCAACTGATACTTCATAATATAAGAAGCGTATCCAATTTAATGATTCATTTTGTTTTATTCTATCATATTTCAAAGTTTCAAACGGGAGTATGTCTTTATTTCCAATGGAAATGGAGTTTGGGTTTAAAGGGCTAAAGACATTTGATCTGATCCGCATTGTGAGATGAAATAAGTCAACAATTGATAAAATGGTTCTAGAAAGATGACAAATGCTAGTATTATTAAATGCTAAGTCACCTTCTTTTTTTTTCCAATAGTGATTTGTTGGCACAAATTAGGAAATCTGTAAATGCATTAGTTCACCGAAATAATTGAATTCATTTGTTAAGAAATTTGGTTCTATTTTCAATAGAGTCAAGAACACATTTTTTTTGACTTTAGAATATGATGGAATAAAGCAAAACGACTCACTAAATTGGATGCGCTTTTTATATTGTGAAGTAGTAGTTGATCGACATAACTTGACGCAATTTTCATTATGGCTCATCGGGAAACAACCTCTGTGTATTTTTAATATATGAGTATAGTTGCGTACATATGACTCTCATACTCCGTCATAGACAGAACTTCTAAACTAATGGAGTAATGTTGTAGGTGTATTTGTTAAGGGACTTTGTAGAGCCATGACAATAAGCCTACCGTGTCTAATATCCAAGAAACACTCCACTTTCTATAATTAATAGTTGTTCATTTTTTCGTTAACTTTCATGAAATTCATTCTTGTATTTTTGTGTCTATGCTTTGTTTTATGAATACAATAAACTCTAACAGCACTTAAAATATGAATTGTCACATCAATGTAGTTAAGGCACGAGGAAAAAACCAAATACGTGGGCATTTTTAACACATTCATCTTTTAAATAAATAGATAGGGTACATACAATGGAGGTGGTTCTTTTTGTTTAAACAGAATTGTCTTACTCACGTCATTATATCTTATTTATGTATCATCCCATGCATTAAGTTTTGACTACTGGGACATACAAAATTGTCTACCACATCTTCAATTCTATTTAATGAAATTACATTAAACTAGAGGATCTGAGAAGGAGCCGGATCGCTTCGCGATCTGATGTATACAACATTACCAAACACTACCACATCTTCAATTCTATTTAATGAAATTACATTAAACTAGAGGATCTGAGAAGGAGCCGGATCGCTTCGCGATCTGATGTATACAACATTACCAAACACTTTTTACAAGAAGCTGTTTTCACGGTTCGAACTTGTGACCTCAAGATCACAAAGTAGCAACTTTACCAGTTACTCCAATGTCAAATGAAATTACACTATATTTATCAATTTAGTATATATTCAATCCATATGAGATACAATAATGGGATAGATAGAAGATCACGTCTGCATAAGGTGTTTGACTTCAATCAAAGATACAATTCTCTCCTTCAAAAAATCTTTCATCATGTGTAAAAATTATTTCATTTTTTTTTTTAAAAAATGATACACCTGTTTTCCAGCTAACACAAGAAGTTTATGAACGAATCAACAAGAACAACAATATCACCTTATTGACTTAGAAATTTTTGTCTATGCCAGAGTATGAGAGGGTCGGATGTACGTAATCATACACATGTGTTAGAAACACACAGATGTTGTTTCCTGATGACATATAATGAAAATTCCGTCAAACTGTGTCCATTCAACCCGCTATCAAGGAGGCAAATGACGTCAGATGACGTCATGGGATACGTGCACCGAGCTTCACTTCCCACTCTATATAGCAAGCAAAAGCAACACACGGTTTCTATATAACCAAACAGCTTTCAAGTAAACTACAGCTGAAGGCCAAAACTTGTATACCCTAAACTCTCTTCTCTCACTGAATATGGCATATACTGAAAACACTCCGACTTGCATCTCCGGCAGTTCTGTTCCAATGCCGCCTCCTTCTTCTTCTCAATCCTCCCTTTCGCCGTCAGCTTCGTCGTCGTCCGCTAGTTCATTCCCTACTGGATCTCCTCCGGTGCCACAGGTGGTTATAAGCCCATGTGCTGCTTGCAAGATTCTAAGGAGAAAATGTGAGAAGACATGTGTGTTGGCTCCTTACTTCCCTCCAACTGATCCACTTAAGTTCACCATTGCCCATAAGGTTTTTGGAGCTAGCAATATCATCAAGATGTTGCAGGTACATATAATTACACATCTATGTTCAATTTTGTTTTACCATTAATATTACTTGTCACTAACGATTACACAACGTATGGATTATATATCGTACGGATAAATGTTGTTGTGGCATCGATTTCAAACAAACTACATTCTGAAAATGTAAAATAAGGTTGCGTACATCAGATCGCTTCCGCGATCTAGCCTTTCCTTAGACTATGCGTAAATGCGGTAGTCTAGTTCACCAGAAACACCCTCTTTTATATTTCAAAAATATTGTTATAGTTGACTTTTAAACATAGAATAAATTACATTACATTGGAAAGGCAACCGTGACAATATTTTTAAAATAGAGGAAATAATTTTTTACACATAGTTCTACTTTGATGGGATATAGACAAGTCAAAAAAGGACTGTTACGTCAACGGAGTAATCATGTTTAATATATAGAGACTCATTAGCTTACATAACTGTGTTTACACTACCATTTTGAAGTTTGAACTCACTCACAATTTGTTTATATTCGATTGAATGATGAATAATTACCATAATTCACTCTTAATAATTCGATTAAGAGACGCGGAAACAGTTTTTACCATAAAATATAAGATAATGATGTGTATATTAAAAATGATTCAGCCTTTTTTCGGATCCCGTATAAACGTGGGAGTTTACTGTGGTGAAAACGTCCTTTTTTTTTATTAATTGTAAGTTGTAAATCTAACATAGGAATGTCAAAAGGCAGTATTATGGAACAAATTGTCTTAGTAATAGAATAAAATAAAACAATGTATCAAGTTCCAACATACATACCAGCCTCAACAGATAGTTTGATTCCACATGTTTTATGGCATCACGCATTTTTGGATCTTTTTGCAGCACTTGGCCATGGTGGTGTCATATTTCAAGGAGTGGGTACTTTTTTTTTTTCCAATTGTAAAGAGATGCAATTGTCCCTTTCATATTGACAAACAAATTGTTTTAATTTTAAACAATATACGTCATGTATCTATTCAGGACTATATATACCGGCCATATTAGCTGGGTTTTTTTGGAACTAGTTTCCATTTCTAATAGAATCAAAGACACACACTTCTTTGACTTTGGATATGATGTAATAAAACAACATGACTCACTAAATTGGCTACGTTTCTTATATTGTGAAGTATCATCTGATCGACACAGCTTGGCGTAATTTTCATTATAGATCATCGGAAAACAACCTTTGTGTGTTTCTAACACATAGGTATAGTTACGTACATCTGACATCCTATACCCCCCATATGCGAGAGCCTCTAAGGCAACAGGATAATGTTGTTGTCGTCGTCTTTTTGGGAATCACTGATTAGATTAATTTAATATAAAACTGATTTAGTATGATTTATCTTTGACTTTTATTTGTCAGGAGCTAATACAGTAAATGAATCTAATGTTATGAGTGGGAAACGAATTTAAGAAAGTTGAGACATTTTAATGTTCATAATTTAGTGGAACCACCCTTGTCACATTGCTCAAAGAAGAATCCTTTTACCATCTCCAATAAAGAAGATCCAAGCTTTGATAGAGTTGTATGTTTATTTCTTTATTAAAGTAATGGTGAAATTTTATCAAAAGGCAATGATGGAATAATTCCAAAAAAGGCAATGATGGAAGATGCAACAACACATACCCATTATATTTCAACGACATCAAAAGCTCTCGTTAGGGTCTGAAAGTGTGAGAGACATGCAAATAATACCTACATCCCAAAAGATAGAGAGTTCGCTTCCATTGAAACCTCCGACTCTATATATACCTACATGGACAAATAATGAAACACAAAGACAAACACAATAGAAAGACAGTCAAATGTACTGCAGTATTCTTTATATTCGTTTCCCTTTACAGTCAAATGTTGTTGTACAATTCTAATCGACAGATTTTATAGTAATGAACAGTTAACTACTAAGTTATAGAAGAGTTACTTATAAACAATATGATAATAATAATAATAATAATATAATAATTAAGAATAATGTGATAATTTAGTAGTTACTCATTTCTTTTAGAAAAAAATAGTTATTCATTCATTTCATCTGTCATCATCCTATAAGCCAAAAAAAAGAACAACAACAACAGCATTACCCCATTGCTTTAGAGGTTCTCGTCTATGGCGGGGTATGGAAGAGTTGGATATTCGCAACCATACCCATGTGTTAGAAACACATAGAGGTTGCTTCCGAAAGCCAAAAAAAAAACAGACTCCTTTATTTATGTTCTATGTTTTTACTTAAAAGCTGTGGAACTCTTCAGGAGCTCTCAGAGGATCAAAGAGCAGATGCAGTGCAAAGCATGGTGTATGAAGCTAATGCAAGAATTAGAGATCCAATTTATGGTTGTGCAGGTTCTATTTGCCAACTTCAACATCAAATTAGTGAGCTCCAAGCAGAATTAGCCAAAGCAAAGGCTCAGATCTTAAACATGAGATGCCAGAATGAGAATTTGGTGTCAATAATATGCATGGGATCATCATCAATGTCACAAAACCAAGAAATCATCTCAGAAAATTACCAATCTCAAAACACCAACATGTGTCTTGATGATGGATATCTTTTTGATACATTGGAACCACTTTGGGCCTGACTCGAGTAACACGAACTTCTGGAGGTGAATGAACAATTAATCATCAGTATTTAGTAGTTGATTATTAACCGACGAAATGAAGACTGTTCGAAAAGTGGTCTGACAAAGGTGTAGAGCCATAGAGACAGCCAACGTATAATGCTTCTACCATGTGTCATCATCTCATCGACCAATGACTAGTTACTATAGGCTAAGGAGTTGGCCTAACTATTTTATTGGCAAAAAATCATGCTGTTACATGATTAGTTTAAAAGCGATTTCCTAGACTCCAATAGGAGAAATTTCTCACAATAGTTTTCACATGAAAAGGTGGTTTCAATAACAGTTTTTTTTTTCTTTCAAGAAAAGATGGGAGAAATCTTGTCTTTGAAAAGGTAGATCTCTATAAGGGAAAATGTAGTGGCATGAGATCAATTTTCTCAAGCTGAAAGTACTTGGTTGTAATCTGAATTACTTCGGTCAATAAGTGTACTTATTCTTCAGTGGAGAAAGGTGAACAAATGGCCATCCTGTTATCTTTGAAATCAAGTTTCTAGCTTTCTTTTCACACTACTCAATCCTTGACCAACATCCAACGTACATGTCATTGGAAATTGATTTGTAGTGCATGTTTGGTATGTTTTTAAAATTAAATCAAGTGCCTTATTATGTCAGACTAAAGGCGAAAATCGGAATTCTTACTGAAATCAAACTCTCTATTTCTTGTGATTGAGATATTGTTTACTTGCCTCTCACCATCTCTAGACCCTAGCGGTAACTATTGTTGTCGTTAGAATATACTGGATATGATTGATGTTGTTATTTGTTGCATTCAGACTAAATGTCAGAGCCAGGAGTTTCACTAGAAGCAAACTCTCTATTTCTTGAGGTGTAGGTATTGTTTGTCTGTCTCTCACCCTCTCCAGACCCTAGCGATAGCTTTTGCTGTCGTTGAAATATACTGGGTATGATTGATGTTGTTTGTTGCATTCAGACTAAAGGTCATTACTAAATTTATGATAGGTGGAGCTATTGTCACCATCTATTTTTACATATCCCTGGCTTTTTGTAACTATTTGTCAATTGAACACGTATAAAAAGTGTTCCAATACATTAGGCTCTCGTGTTTGTGCATGGTCTGAAGAGGAATCGGATTGCTTCACGATCTGATGTACGCAGACTTGTCCTACAGTTGTGAGAGCGGCTGTTTCCGCAGCTCGAATTCGTGACCTTAAGAACACAAAACAACCACCTTACCAGTTGATCCAAGTCCCGTCGTCTTCAATGAAACTAAGTATATCTTTGTTTAATTATTACATTTTCCAATCAGATCTCCTTCTTCTTCATCCCAAAATCATGATTTGATCCCACCCCACATACGAAAACCCTCGTCTCCCATCTACACCTTGTTGGGATTAATTCGAGATACGTGTGATGCGCAGCATGTTGATTAGGTTTATACGAATTAATCATAAGGTGGACGTTATGTATGATAATATTATATGTCACATATGTCACGTAATAATATTAATTATTATGTAAAACATCCACACGTTAAGTGATCATCGGGTACGTTCGTGGATGTATAGTGTGGTCTAAATGGAAGCCACGAATATGTAGACAGTCATATGGTAAGACACCGCGATGGACGGGCTCAAAGTGCAACGACCATAAAGTTACGACATCTGATCCCCGAGGGACGACAACCCACGTGTGGCTAGTAGATAATTGTCGGTACAATAATTAAATATTAAAAATATTAACTAATATTTATTATTAAATATTAGATAATATTTGATAATGAATAAAGATAAACTTGATGTTAGCATCAACTATATTCCAGGTATTTGGGATAAAGGAATCTTTATCCATTAAGGAATATGCCCATCAGGATTCCTCCTTCTCCCTCTATATAAAGGAGGAGGCCTTCACCTCCTCACACAGACTCAAGGAATCGGCCTATAGAGAGATAAAGGGGAGGGTGTGCCAACCTTGTTCTATAAAGTCCACACTGCCTAGCCTCTCCATCAGGTAAAGCAGTGAATTGTTGATTCCGTTCAAGGGGTGTATCAGCAATTGGTGGGAGGTCGTGACTCCTTGGGTCACGTCAGATTCTTCATCAGCTGAAGCAGTTGCAGCGTACGTGTTCAGATTAACAACAGCAGTGGAGCGAGGTATATTTTCCGCATTTTGTTACTTTGTCCATTGATTCGATTAAACGGTCCTATTCAGGGGTTTATTAAATTAAATCCAACAAGTGGTATCAGAGCGAGGTTTCTATCCTCGGACCTGTGGGTTGTGAATACTACGGTCGATATGATGGATCAGGAGAACAGTGTCCATGATCATTTGCTGAATACCTAGAGGAAAACGAAATCGTCCCTCAGTATACCATGCATGGGTCACCAAGCATGAATGGTGTGGCTGAAAGACGAAACCGTACACTTATGGGCATGGTGCGTAGTATGATGAGTCAAACTACGCTACCATTATTCCTCTGGGTGGAAGCGCTTAAATCCGCAGCTTACATCCTCAACTGAGTACCAACTAAGGCAACGATAAGGACCCCTTATGAGTTATGGACTAAGCGTAAGCCTAGCCTTAACCACATAAGGGTTTGGGGCTGTCCAGCAGAGGCAAAGCCTTACAGACCAAATGAAAGAAAGCTGGACACAAAAACAGTTAGTTACTATTTCGTTGGTTACTCGGAAAGGTCACGAGGGTATAAATTCTACGATCCCACAAGTAAAGTGTTTTTCGAGACAAATTCGGTAAAGTTCTTTGAGGATACTTTGGTTCCGAGGGAGAATGATTTGCATCAGCAGATCATCGAGTTAGATGAGGCACATTCAGATGCGACAGAAATGCGAATCGAACCATCTTTTGGGGAGATAGCATCAGCGATACCCGCACATGAGGTACCTCATCCCAGTAGTGACGCTCCACAGGAACAAGTTCATGTTCCTGAGGAAGTTACTGAAGAACCCGATTAATTGCCAGCTGATGCAGTTCAGGAACCTACAGTATCCCAAGAACAAGTGCCCCTAAGGAGATCCACTCGTGAACGGAGAAACCCCATACTTAGCGACTATGTGGTGTATCTCCAAGAACATGAATTCGATGCTGGCATGTTGGACGATGACCCCGAAAACGTCCAACAAGCATTACAATGTCGAAATTCAGAAAAGTGGATAAAGGCCATGGAAGAAGAAATAAAGTCTATGCACGACAACAAGGTATGGGAGGTCGTCTCGTTGCCTAAAGGTTCGAAACCCGTTGGTTGTAAATGGATTTTAAAACCAAACAGGATTCAAAAGACAACGTAGAACGATATAAGGTCCGACTTGTTGCTAAATGGTTTACCCAAAAGGAGGGCATAGACTATACAGAAACCTTCTCTCCAGTATACACGAAGGATTCCTTCCGGATAATCATGGCTTTAGTGGCACATTTAGATCTTGAGCTACATCAGATGGATGTCATGACTGCGTTTTTAAACGGAACTCGACTAGACCATTTACATGATTCAACTGCCTCGATTCGAGGTGGGAGATCCAAAAGGCATGGTTTATCAACTAAAGAAATCCATCTATGGGCTCAAGCAAGCGTCTCGACAGTGGTACTTCAAATTCGCCAAAGTGGTTGCCTTCTTCGGTTTTGAGGCAAACCAAATTGACGAATGTGTGTATCACAAGTTTAGTGGGAGCAAGTTCATATTCATGATCTTGTACGTAGATGATATATTGCTTGCAACAAACGATGTAAACATGTTGAGCGACACCAAAGCCTTTCTGAGAAAACATTTCGAGATGAAAGACCTTGGTGAAGCCTCATATGTGCTGGGACTTGAGATACGGAGGAATCGTACCCAAGGTATCTTAGGTCTCTCACAACAGACATACATTGAAAAGGTGTTGAAGCGGTATAGCATGGATAAGTGTAAACCACTTAGTACCCCCATTGCAAGAGGAGACAAGTTCAGTCTCAAGCAATGTCCCCAAACAGAGTTTGAACGTTCAGAGATGATGAATACTCCCTATGCTTCGGTAGTAGGGAGTATAATGTATGCCCAAGTATGTACACGACCAGACTTGGCATTCATTACAGGAATGTTAGGCAGATACCTCTCTGATCCGAGTAAGGATCACTGGACCGCAGTAAAGAGGGTGCTGAAATATTTACAAGAAACGAAGCAACACGTACTGACGTATCAGAGATCTGATAAGTTAGAGATCAGTAGATATACAGATTCTGATTTTGGTGGATGCTATGATAGCATTAAATCGACCTCATGCTATGTGTTTACCCTAGCCGAAGGTGCGATCTTTTGGAAAAGTACGAAACAGACCTTATTGGCGTTCTCCACTATGGAGACGGAATTCGTAGCTTACTTCCACGCATCCAATCAGGTGATATGGCTTCGCAATTTTGTCACAGGACTGCAGGTATTGGAGACTATCTCGTCTCCAATGAGGATTTACTGTGACTAAAAAGCTGCGGTGCTATATTCAAATAACAACCGGAGTTCATCTAAAGCGAAATACATAGAGATGAATTATCTGGCTGTTAAAGAAAGAATTCAGAGTGGTCTGATCAGTATTGAGCATATCAGTACAGGCTGTATGGTGGCCGACCCTTTGACTAAGGTCGTGGAACCAGTTGTGTTTCACAAGCATGTTAGCCGTATGGGTCTTAGTCCAGGTGAGGATGTTTTATCCTAGTGGGAGTGTGTGAGGTTTTTTCTTTTGTTCAATAAAGTTGTTTATTTCAGACAAACAGTATAATGTATATTTCGGTTTCATTAAAGTTTTTCTGAAGAAGTAATGTACATTAAGCAGTTACGGCATACATTCTGAATTCTATTGATCTCGCTAAAGTAGGGCCAAGTTAGAATTAATATGTACGATCACCTAGCATATTAATTCCACACTACATATCCATTTCAGTATCCATGTCATTCAGTGGAAGGTTAGTATCATGATTTAAGAGGGACTAGTCACTAATTCAATGTGGTGACGTGCGGCTTAAGTCTTTTGCTAACATTTGCTGATGGACCGAAAAAGGAAAGACACACTAAAGGACATACGGTATATGAGCTCAAAAGGGTGACATATAATCTTTAAGATACATACATTGTCTAAGTGGGAGATTGTTGGGATTAATTCGAGATACGTGTGCACGTTGATAAGGTTTATACGAAATCATAAGGTGGACGTTATGTATGATAATATTATATATCACATATGTCACGTAATAATATTAATTATTACGTAAAACATCCACACGTTAAGTGATCATCGGGTATGTTCGTGGATGTATAGTGTGGTCTAAATGGAAGCCCCGAATATGTAGACAGTCATATGGTCAGAGACCGCGATGTATGGGCTCAAAGTGCAACAACCATAAAGTTACGACATCTGGTCCCCGAGGGGCGACAACCCACGTGTGGCTAGTAGATAATTGTTGGTACAATAATTAAATATCAAATAATATTAAATAATATTTATTATTAAATATTAGATAATATTTGATAATGGATAAAGATAAACTTGATGTTAGCATCAAGTATATTCCAGGTATTTGGGATAAATGAATCTTTATCCATTAAGGAATATGTCCATCAGGATTCCCCCTTCTCCCTCTATATAAAGGAGGGGGCCTTCACCTCCTCACACAGACTTAAGGAAAATCGGCCTATAGAGAGATAAAGAGGAGGGTGTGCCAACCTTGTTCTATAAAGTCCACACTGCCTAGCCTCTCCATCGGGTAAAGCAGTGAATTGTTGATTCCGTTCATGGGGTGTATCAGCAATTGGTGGGAGGTCATGAATCTTTGGATCACGCCAGATTCTTCATCAGCCAGAGCAGTTGCAGCGTACGTATTCAGATTAACAACAGCAGTGGAGCAAGGTATATTTTTCGTATTTTGTTACTTTGCCTATTGATTCGATTAAACGGTCCTATTCAGAGGTTTATTAAATTAAATCTAACACACCTTGACACCCTGATATGTCTCATGATTTGTTGCAGTGACTCATCATCGGGGCTTGGGATTTGCCCAAAGAATGATTTGGCAAGAAAAATCTCAGTAAAGTTAATTGCTGGCATATCGAAGAGGGGCTTTTTAACTTCTATACAAACTTATTCCGCTTTGATTTCAAAGTTTATGTTTCCGTTAGTGCCGGTTCCTAAATACAATTCTTGACTTTCCACTGTAATTCTATCGAGGTTGATGCTCTGTGCTTTTTGTTGTTTGAAGAAGAAATCGAATTTGTGTATTTCTAATATATGAGTATGTTTGCGTACATCCGATCTCCCATACTCCTTTATTAGCGGAGCCTCAATGTGTAATGTTGTTGTTGTTGACTTATATTAGCTCTTGATCAGTATGCATATTTGGACTATAGATTTAGGGAATATTATTATATCTGTTACAAAATATAAGTCTAATGTAACTTTTCAATATATGGTAAAATTTATACTATGTTGAAAGTCAAAATAAAATTTTATTTTAAGATGGATGTAGAAGGCGCGCCTTAGATTGCTGTTTTGTGACTTTGAGGTCATGGGTTGAACTATGAAAACAGCCTCTTGCATAAAATGTAGAGTAATACTGCATACATCAGATCGCGAAGCATTCCGACTGTTATAACTAGCGGTTAAAAAAAGAAAGAGAAAAAAAATTATTTACTTAATTTAATTAATTAACTTTTCTCCCAATTACTCCCCCCACTTTCCCTATTTATCCATAACCCCCCCCGTCACCCCCAAATTTTCGGCCACCCCCTTAATTAAAAACCCCTAATTTAATCCCCCACCCAAGACACACACACACAACGACAACTCTTAGAAGGAAAAAATAGAGGGAAAGTGAGGGACAAAGGACGGCACAGCTGGAGGCAGGAGAGGAGGAAAAAAGAGGGAAAAGAAAAAAAGAGAAAAGAGAGAGGGGGAAGAAAAGAGAAATAAGAAGGAAAAATTGGCCACCCACATCAAATCCAACACCGTTTTGTCATTAAATTTGCATTCAAGAGGTAGGTTACCCTCCTCTCTCTTGGATTGATTCGGATTCCTCGCATATCGGGTTGGCTTTATTTGTTTTGCATGTGTCGTTTCTTTATGTTTTTAACCACGTTTCTTCTTGTTTTGGTATGAATTTTGTATGAATTGCCTTAGATATAGATCACAAAGCACGGAAATAGGCCGGAATAGGTTTAGTTCGTCGAAAAACGCACCCAGAGGCAGCACGTGTAGCACACGCACAGCTGCGCATGTGCGCCCCTCAGCGGTGTCAGTGGCGTTACGTGGAGGGCGTTAAACGGAGTCCAATGAAATTGGTTTGGGTAAATCGGAGATAAAACAAAATAATTATGAATTTTTAAAGAAATTAGAATTTTAAATGAAATAAAAGAAAAAAAAGGAAAAGCAGGCTGGCCTGCCTCTGCCAGCGGGCCAGCCAAGGGCGGGCCGACCATAACTTCAACAGGCCAGGAAATTTTCGGTCTAGAAGTGTAATACAATAAGAAAAGAAAGTAAAAGGTGGAGTAGGCCAGCGAACCGCTAGACAGCGGGCCAGCCTCTGCCAGCAGGCCGGCCCAAATTTTGGCTGAAATAAAAAAGTGTTAAGGCGCCTCGCAGGCCAGTGGGCCGTGGCTGCCAGGGCCTGTATGTGCAGAAGGGCCAGAAATGTTTAAGGGCCTGAATTTTGGGTTTTTTTAATAAAAAGGTTGATAATGGTAAAAAAAATATAGTTATTGTTAAATTAAATTAAAAATTCAGTAACTAATATAAAATTAAATTAAAAAATTATAATAAAAACAATAATGGTACCAGTGTGACGGAAAAATAATAATTAATAAATATTCATATTTATACTTATTTAATTTAATATTAATAATGTTTTATAGATATGGAAATTCAGAAACCCACAAAATAAATTTAAAATAAAAGAAATAAAAATAGTAGGGCAAGATAAAAATAAATAAATAAAATAATAGAGTGGTTGAAAGCCTAGGAAAAATAAAATAAAATATAGAAATCTAAAATAAAGTCTAGAAAGATAAAATAACGGTAGCAGATAAAATACAATAATAAACCCCACGCAACATAGGGCAACTATGCAATATAGATAATACGCAACATAGAACGGAGCATGCAACATAGAAGAAACGGAAGTATGAAAGTGTGGCACATCCATGGCACGAGCATTGCATTTGGCTATGAGCCGTGTGGTCCTTCGGGACGTGTGGCCTGACGAGACGTGTGATGGGTTTTTGGCAATAACAGTTACCTTCACCTAATAGGACCCGGGACATGCATAGCATATCATGGAACACAGAGCATAACGTGTGATATTAAATGACTGCATGTGACATGGAGATCGAAGAGCATGCATCATGAAGTTGCTCATTGCATTTGTTATTGTTGTGATGATTGTTGATATTGTTATTAAGTTGTTTCAGCGCTATGTTTTGGGATAAGGATCGGATCGGGTATGTGCTATTTCTATTTTTATGTTTTATTGATTTAATTATTTATCTGTTCCTGCTTTACATGCTTTATTTGTTTACCCGAGTAAGTATGTGACAGTCCCTTTTCAGGAGAGACGGGTAAGCTACGAGTGACTCCCATCACTCACCCCCTACCTCTCCTCCACAGGTGAGCAGGACTTTGAGTATATCTTTATAGAAGATAGGGCTGATCGTGCGAGCTGGGGAGAGTGAGCTGCGCTCAGGGCTTGTGTTGGGATTGTGTGACCGGATGCTTTCAGTGTGATAGTTAGATGGCTCTTGTTACCTAGACTTTCTACTTATATTCAGATTATTCAGTTTTTCGTATTTGACGTAGTAGGTTTCGACAGCTTTGATACTTGTTTTATTTTCGATGGATTTGATTTAATGGAGATGATTATTTTTATTATCGTTTCTGCGAAAAATTTATACGTCATTTCTGGCGTGTAAAGAAGTTTGATCGACGCCTTATAGTTCTCGTAGCAAGCTACAGGGGGTGCACCAATTCCAATGCTAGGGTTCGGAATCAGAGCGCTACAGGTGGTATCAGAGCCGAGGCTCAAGATCCGCCTTGAAAACGCAGGATTAACTAGATCACTTAGACTTAAGCTACGATCTTCTCCTAAAATGACGATTTTACCCTTAAGAAACAAAATAGGGTTAATTGATGATCTTAGACTTAAGATATGATCAAGTTATGGAATACGAGAGTGAGCAATCGTTTAATTACTAAATTACCTTTCTGTCCTATATTTTAGCACGAATTTCTGTAAACAACCAAAATTCCTAAATTACCCTCAAACTTTGTTGGACTGACGAAGTGTTCATACTGTTGCAAAAATTTCTCAGGAAAGATGCCGCTCAGACGTGATCCACAGGAAAACAGCGGGAACGGAGGCGACGATCAAAGTCAGGGGGCCATACCCCAAACGTTGACTGACGTTATGGCCACTCTGGCTAGCATTGTGGCCTGGCAGCAGCAGCAAATTAATCAGTAGCAGGTACCGCCGCCGCCACCACCGGGTCTCAGGTTCTACTATAAGGAGATGCAGAACTCTCGAACCCTGTCTTTCAAAGGGACCTCCCGTCCAGAGGAGGCAGATATTTGGCTAAAGGAGGTGTTCGACCACCTCCGACTACTACACGTACCGGACGATTTGAGGGTGGAGGTTGTCATGTCTTTTCTGACAGGGGATGCAGAGGAGTGTTGGCACAGCGTGGAGGTACGCCTAGCACCACCAGTTACTTTAGGGCAGTTCAGGGAGGAGTTTAAGAAGTTCTACATTCCGGACACTGTCATACTGAAGAGGATGGTAGAGTTTCAGGCGTTGACGTAGGGATTTATGTTAGTGGCAGAGTACACCGACCGTTTCCATGTACTGGGCAAGTTTGTGCCATCTACCATGACTGATGAGAAGCTGAAAATGTTGAAGTTTAAGACTGGTTTGAACTCCAGGATCCAGACCAGGATTGTGTATGCCAGGGCCAGGACATTCGAAGAGTTATTAGAGTTCTGTAGAGAGGTGGAGGGCGACATGGAGAGGGTCGCAGAGGAGAATAGGGGCAAGAGGCCCCGTGATGGTACCAGCTCAGGGAGAGCTGGACGCCGGGTGAAGGTGCCCTGGCGTCAGCCGATTGGTCAGCAGCAGCCACCGATGGACTAGGGACCAGCACTGCCATGCACCTACTATGGATGCACCCACCCGGGAGAGTGTTGAAAGAAGACGAATCTGTGCTTTCGGTGCAGTAAGAAAGGACATTATGCTAGAGATTGTCCAGAGCAGTAGCATCCACAACCTCAGGGGGATCAACAAAGAAGATGGCCAAAGACGAATGCTCGTATGCACATGATGACAGATACCGATGTCGAGGAAGCTAGTGACGTCGTGATAGGTACTTTTAATTACACATAATTAAATTTCGATTTTAATTAAAATGTTTGTCTGTGAGTAACTTTTATTGCGTAATTAACTTGGAAAATGTTAGGTGCGATATTGATTAATAAGGTACCCGCCAATGTTCTATTCGACAGTGGCGCCAGTCACTCTTTCATCGCTGGGAGGTTCAGCCTAGATATTCTACCTCGATTGGCTTGAAACACCATACAGAATTCAGACAGCAGGCAAACAGGTGATCGTGTCTCATCGGCAGTATAGAGGATGCAAGTTGGATTGATGGTCAGGGGTTTACAGCGACGTTGATCCCGATATAGATAAAGGACTTTGACGTCATTTTGGGCATGGATTTTCTGACGAAGTACCATGCTACCATCGACTGCAGGCAGAAACAGATGAGCATCAGGGGCCCAAAACATGAAAGAAATTGTTTTGCAGGGGAACTCTAAACTGGAAAAGGTGCTCAACCAGAGATACTTAACCGCGACGCAAGCTTATCAGGCACTGAAAAAAGGTGGCGAAGGTTTCTTGGTTTATGAGCTCAGGGCAGAATAGCATGTGCCATCTCTAGATATGATCCCAATGGTGAATGAGTTAAAAGATGTCTTTACGGATGAGTTGCCTGGATTACCGCCGAGTCGAGAAGTAGAGTTCGAGATTAATTTGACCCCTGGAGCTGAACCTATCTCGAAGGCACCTTACCGCATGGCTCCATCAGAACTTAAAGAACGGAAAGAGCAGCTGCAGGAGTTGTTGGATAGCAAGTTCATTCGCCCAAGCGTATCGCCATGGGAAGCTCCTGTTCTGTTTGTCAAGAAAAAAAGATGGGAGTATGCGCTTATGCATAGACTACTGAGAGATCAACAAGATCACCATCAAGAATAAGTATCATCTACCTCGGATCGAGCACCTGTTCGACCAACTAAAGGTAAATGTTAATTACAGTAACACTGATTTAAAAGATGAATTTAAATTTTAATCGCGCCTTGATGCATCTAGTTAAGGATCAAGGCAGAAGATGTGGCTAAGACTTTTTTCTGCACCCGATATGGCCACTACGAGTTTCTGGTGATGCCGTTTGGATTGACTAATGCATCGGCCACTTTCATGGATCTGATGAACACGGTGTTCAGAGATCAGCTGAACAAGTTCGTGATGGTGTTTATTGATGATATTCTGGTCTACTCATCTGATGAGGAAGCGCATAAGAAGCACTTGAGATAAGTCTTGGAGATTCTTCGGCAGAAGAAGTTATATGCTAAATTTAGTAAGTGTGAATTTTAGCTGAAGAGCGTGGCTTTCTTGGGTCACATCGTCTTAGAAGAATGAAACTCGGTGGACCCAAAGAAGATAGAGGCGATCACAGAGTGGCCCATACCGACCAATTTAACAGAGGTGAGGAGTTTTCTCGGGCTGGCAGGTTACTACAGGAAGTTCGTCGAGGGCTTCTCCACAATAGCGGCACCCCTGAGTAGACTTACACAGAAAAGATGAAGTTTGAGCGGACCGCTGACTGTGAAAGAAGCTTCACAAAATTGAAGAAAAGGTTGACTACTGCTCTTGTTTTGGCGCAGCCCACCGGCTCAGAAGGGTTCATCATTTACAGCGACGCGTCCAAGAATGGACTAGGTACATATAAATGGTTTTGATTTTAAATTTATATGTGTCTCCATAGTGGTCTAACTCCTCTGTTTTAGAGTGCATTCTTATGTAAGGAGGCAGAGTTATTACCTATGCCTCACGAAAGATGAATCCTTATGAGCAGAACTATCCGATTCATGACTTTGATTTAGCTGCGGTGGTCTTCGCACTTAAGATTTGGTGGCATTATTTATACAGAGAGAAGTGCAAAGTATTCACGGGCCACAAGAGCCTGAAGTATCTGTTCACCCAGAAGGAGCTGAATATGCGTTAGAGAAGGTGGTTAAAGTTGCTGAAAGATTATGATCTGACTATTAGCTATCATTCGGGGAAGGCCAACCGAGTTGCTGATGCACTGAGTAGAAATTCAGGTCACGCCCGACAGACACGGTTGGAGAGGGAAATTGTCGAGTTTGATCTTAATATTGTAGACTCCACGGTGAATGTTCTAGCGGCATTGGTCATTACACCTTCGTTGATTGAGTGGATCAAGGAGGCTCAGAAGGAGGATACGACACTCAGAGAGATCCGGGAGAAGATGATGACTAGCCAAGTCGACGGGTTTCAGATTTATAATGATAGCAGTCTGTGGTATCAGGGAAGATTATGTGTATCGGATGTCGATGATCTGAGGAAAGAGGTATTGAAAGAAGCACACCACTCCAAGATGTCTATTCATGTGGGTTCGACAAAGATTTACAATGACCTGAAGAAGAACTATTGGTGGAGTGATATGAAAAGGCATATAGAAGAATTTGTTGAGAGATGTCTTGTGTGCCAGCGGGTAAAGGCCGAGCATCAGCAGCCCGGAGGTCTTTTGTTGCTGTTGAAGGTACCGGAATGGAAGTGTGAGCATATCACTATGGATTTTGTACATGGCTCCCTAAGACGAGAAGCGTCAATGATGTTATATGGGTGATAGTCGACCGGTTGACCAAGTCTGCACACTTTCTGCCGGTGTCTAGTGAGGCCACGATATAGAAATTGGTGACACTGTATGTTGATAATATTGTCTGTTTGCATGGCGTACCAGGTAGCATCATATCCGATCGAGATCTGAGGTTCACCTTCAGATTTTGGGCAGTCTATCAGAGGGTTATGGGGACCGAGCTATGACTAAGTACTGCATTCCATCCTCAGATAGTGACCAGTAAGAGAGAACTATTCATACTCTAGAGGATATGCTAAGGGCTTGTGCTTTAGATTTCAAGGGGAACTGGGACAGTATGGTGAAATTGATGGAGTTATCCTACAACAATAGTTATCACAGTGCGATCAGAATGGCTCCATTTGAGGCATTATATGGGCGTAAGTGCAGGTCACCAGTTTATTGGGATGAGGTTGGTGAGAGGACTATTGCAGTGCCTAATTTGATAGAACAGACTCGAGAAAAGATCAGGGTTATCCGGGATAGGTTGAAGGCAACGAAAGATCGGAATAAGAGTTGGGCTGATTCTAAGCTATGGCCTCTAGAGTTTGCAATAGGGGATAAGGTCTACCTGAAGGTGTCTCCGACCAAGGCTGTGATGAGGTTCGGAGAAAAGGGTAAGCTAAGTCCTCGCTACACTAGTCCGTATGAGGTACTCGAGAGGATCGGCACATTAGCCTATAGACTTGCTCTACCTCCGGCATTGGTGTAGGTGCACAATGTCTTTCATGTCTCGCAGCTGTGGAAGTATGTTATAGACCCTAGTCACATACTTGAGGCACGGTTGTTGAAAGCGAGAAGCGATGCTACGTACGAGGAGACTCCAGTCAGAATAGTTGATCAAAAGGATCAGGTGCTGAGACGCAGGGTGATTCCGTACGTCAAGGTTCAGTGGACGAATCACACAGAGCGCAAAGCTACTTGGGAGCTTAAGGAGCAGATGCGCAAGCACTATCCGCACCTCTTTGAATAAGATACGCAAGTTTCGAGAATAAAACTTTTTGTAAGAGGGGTAGGATGTTATAACCAGCGGTTAAAAAAAGAAAAGGAAAAAAATTAATTAATTAATGTAATTAATTAACTATTCCTCCAATTACTCCTCCACTTTCCCACTTATCCATAACCTCCCCCATCACCCCCAAATCTTCGGCCACCCCCTTAATTAAAAACCTCTAATTTAATCCCCCACCCAAGACACACACACAACGGCAACTCTTAGAAGGAAAAAAATAGAGAGAAAGTGAGGGAAAAAGGAAGGCACGGCTGAAGGCAGGAGAGGAGGAAAAAAAGGAAAAGGAAAAAAAGAGAAAAGAGAGGGGGAAGAAAAATAGAAATAGGAAGGAAAAATTGGCCACCCACATCAAATCCAACACCATTTTGTCACTGAGTTTGCATTCAAGAGGTAGGTTACCCTCCCTCTCTTGGATTGATTCGGATTCCTCGCGTATCGGGTTGGTTTTATTTGATTTGCATGTGTCATTTTTTTATGTTTCTGTCTGCGTTTCTTCTTGTTTTGGTATGAAAATTACGTGAATGACCTTAGATATAGATCAAATAGCACGGAAATAGGCCAGCATGAGTCCAGTTCGTCAAAAAATGCACACAGAGGTGACGCGTGTAGCACACGCACGACTGCCCATGTGCGCCCCTGAGCGGAAGTTGCCAGTGGCGTTACGTAGAGGGCGTTAAACGGAGTCCGATGGAATTGGTTTGGGTAAATCGGAGTTAAAACGAAATAATTATGAATTTTTAAAGAAATTAGAATTCTAAAGGAAATAAAAGAAGAAAAAGGAAAAGCAGGCCCGCCTGCCTCTGCCAGCGGGCCAGCTAAAGGCGGGCTGGCCATAACTTCGGCAAGCCAGGAAAATTTCGACCCAGAAGTGTAATACAATAAAAAAAAGAAGGTAAAAGGTGGAGTATGCCTCTGCCAGCAGACCGACCCAAATTTCGGTTGAAATAAAAAAAGTGTTAGGCACCTGGCAGGCCAGTGGGCCGCGGTTGTCAGGGCCTGTATGTGAAGAAGGGCCATAAATATTTAAGGGCCTGAATTGTGGGTTTTTTTATAAAAAGGTTGATAATGTGAAAAAATAATATAGTTATTGTTAAATTAAATTAAAAATTCAGTAACTAATATAAAATTAAATTGACAACATTTATAATAATAACATAATGGTACAAGTGTGCCAAAAAAATAATAATTAATAAATATTAATATTTATAATTATTTAATTCAATATTAATAATGTTTTATAGATAAGAAAATTTAGAAACCCACAAAATAAATTTAAAATAAAAGAAATAAAAATAGTAAGGTAAGATAAAAATAAATAAATAAAATAATGGAGTGGTTGAAAGCCTAGAAAAAATAAAATAAAGTATGGAACCTAAAATAAAGTCTAGAAAGATAAAATAACGGTAGATGATAAAATACAGTAATGAACCCCACGTAACATAGAGTAACTACGCAATATAGGTAATACGCAACATAGAATGGAGCATGCAACTTAAGAGAAACAGAAGTGTGAAAGTGTGACGCATTCATGTCACGAGTATTGCATTTGTCCTATGAGCCGTGTGGTCCTTCGAAACGTGTAGCCTAACGAGGCGTGTGATGGGTGTTTGGTAATAACGGTTACCTTCACCTAATAGGACCGGGGACATGCGTAGCATATCATGGAAAAGAAAGAGCATCACGTGTGATATTAAATTACTGTGTGTGACACGGAGATAGAATAGCATGCATCATGAAGTTTCTCATTGCATTTGTTATTGTTGATATTATTATTAAGTTGTTTCACCGCTACATTTTGCGATACGGATCAGGTCGGGTATGTGCTATTTCTATTTTTATGTTTTATTGCTTTAATTATTTATCTATTCCTGCTTTACATGCTTTATCTGTTTACCCGACTCAGTATGTGACAGTCCCTTTTCGGGAGACACGGGTAACCTACGAGTGACTCCCATCACTCACTCCCCTACCTCCCCTCCACAGGTGAGCATGACTTTGAATATATCTTTATAGAAGATGGGGCTGATCGTGCGAGCTGGGGAGAGTGAGATGAGCTCAGGGCTTGTGTTGGGATCGTGTGACCGGATGCTTTCTGTGGGATAGTTAGATGGCTCTTGTTACCTACACTTTCTACTTATATTCAGATTATTCAGTTTTTTGTACTTCACGTAGTAGGTTTCGACAGCTTTGATACTTGTTTTATTTTCGATGGATTTGATTTAATGGAGATGTTTTTTTTTATTATCATTTTCGCGAAAAATTTATACGTCATTTCTGACGTGTAAAGAAGTTTGATCGACGTCGTAGTTCTCGTAGCAGGCTACGGCAGGTGCACCATTTTCGATGCTAGGGTTGGGGACCAGGACGCTACACCGGCATTTCATCGGACCCGGTACAAATGCGAGAACCTAATGTGTTGGAAATACGGATGTAGTATTATTGTTTACCTGCGTTTACTATTTTCACCTTTCATCGGTTGCATCTGAAGTTCCATCGATGAACC
The DNA here is from genome assembly GCA_036186865.1 of Eustoma russellianum. Lineage (NCBI taxonomy): Eukaryota > Viridiplantae > Streptophyta > Magnoliopsida > Gentianales > Gentianaceae > Eustoma > Eustoma russellianum. The sequence continues at coordinate 25,555,195 of AP025064.1, read as the reverse complement.
CAATATATTTCTTTACCTATATATTTATGTGGATGGCTTATTTATGCAATTTATGTACCAACTGTTAATACTATCTTTTAGTTTTTATGATGCAGGGATAAGTGTTGTATCAGAAAGGAGAAGACTGAAGTATATGCTGAATAAAATACAAGTAAAAGTAGGGGTATATTTGTCCAATTGACAAAACTAACAGAGAAAATGGTAGTTATGTAAAAATAGGTATTGGCATAGCCCACCTATCACGATATTTTCCCCCCCATATATTTCACAATATTAAACTTAGAAATATCTAGACACATATGTAATTGAATAAGAAATCTCCGACTTTATGTCTCATCTTCACCGCTAGACCAAGTCCGTTGAAAACTTATGATACTGATTAGTAAGTACATTAATTTCTGCGAAAAACCCAGAAGTTTACTGCATTGATAACGACTTTTTAATAAGCCTATTAACGGTAACAGGTTCAATTGTTGCACAACTGAGAATCTTTATCAAATTCTAATCTCGTATTGATCGAGTTTTCGACTTGAGAGCGAGTATAAACCTAGTTTAATTAGATAGTTCGTTACTGCTTTGTGGTCAAGATTATTCCAACGAGTGGGTATGGATGTTCATCACCAATTGTTATCAATTTTTCTTTAATTTCTATAAAGTTGGAACTAATGGTGTTTTGGTTCACACACTGATCACGAGTTAAAATGTCACAAGGAAAACAATGACAATAACAACAACAACAATCATACCTAGTATATCTCAACGATAGTAAAAGCTATCGCTAGAGTCTGGGGAGAGTAAAAGGCAGACAAACAATACCTCCATCCCAAAGGATAGAGAGTTTGCTTCCAGTGAGACCCCCGACTCTATATGAACTTGCATAGATAGTACAATAATATGAATATGTACTAGTGAATATAAATCAAAAGCTTCCGATATTAAAATAGTTAACAGTGGATATGCACAAATAGTTGAAAGACAAAGACCAAAACAAAAAAGTGCAAGTCAATCTAAAGTGTAGAAACTATCTAATCATCTAAGTATGCTCTAAAGTGTCCTATATCATGTCTAACCCTCCCTACCTTAATCCTATGTCTCCATGAACTCCTATCTTGGATCATGTCCTCAGAGAGGTGCAACTATAGTAAGTCATGCCTAATATGCTCATCCCACGTCAGTTTGGGTCTGTCTTTACTTCTCTTCCCTTCTACAGTGGGGCTTTCCATTGCTCTGATAGACGTCGTTGTCTGTCTCCTCTTGACATGTCCAAGCCATCTCAGTCTTTCCTCTCTTACCTTATCTGCTATACTAGCCACCCCTAACATTTCTCTGTATACCTTATTTCTTATCCTGTCTAACCTTGTGTGGCCACATATCCACCTCAGCATCCTCATCTCTGCCACTTCCAACTTCTAAGACTATGTCCTTTTTATGGCCCAGCAGTCTATTCCATATAACATTGCCGGTAGCATTGTCACCCTATGAAATTTTCTCTTTAATTTAGTTGGGAAATTCTTGTCACACAGCACCCCTGAGGCCGCCTTCCACCTACACCAACCTTCCTGAACTCGGTGTGCTACGTCACTCTCTATGTCCACATCTTGCTGTACAAATGATCATAGGTACTTGAACTTACTTACCTTTGGGACCACTTGACCCTCGATGGTGAGTTGGCTATTTTCATCATCGGTTGCGCCGCTGAAGTTGCAGTGCAGATACTCAGTCTTAGAACGTCTAATCTTTAGGCATGTGCTCTCTAAAGCACCTCGCCACTCTTCTAGTCTCCTACCCAGGTTATGTCTACTTTCCGCGAGTGATACATTATCGTCAGCAAAAAGCATACACCATGAGATTGTCTCTTAGATCGGTTTTGACAACTCGTCTATGACAACTATAAAAAGAAATGGGCTCAAAGCGGACCCTTGATGGATGCCTACCTCCACCGGGAAGAAGTCCGTATTCCATACATGCGTATGAACGGTTGTTTTTCGTTCTAACATACATATCCTTAATTATGTCTATATACTTCTTAGGAACCCCTCTTACATCCAGACTATCTCATATCAGTCTACGTGTCACACTCATATACTTTTTCAAGATCGATGGAAACCATATGTAGATCGCGCTTCTTCTCCTTATATTTCTCCATCGATCTCCTTAAAATGTGTATTGCTTCCGTAGTTGACTATCTTGGCATAAAACCAAATTGGTTTACCGTAACTTGAGTTTCTTCCCTAAATTCTAGTGTCGATTACTTTTTCCATAACTTCATAGTATGACTTAGCAATTTAATCCTCTATAATTCCCACAATACTGTGTATCTCTTTTTTTGTTATACAAGAGGACCAAAACAATGACAATTAAAAATTAAAATAATAAGATAAAAGAATATCGCAAGAGTAAAATCGGTATAATCGATGTGACAATAAATTCCCATATATCATCTCAATGTCAAAGAAAACCTAGAAATCGAAACATAAATAAAGCAATTTCCATATGTCATTTCAACATCTTATCATCTCAAATGCAAGAGAAAATTGGAGTAAAAGCCCAATCCTTGGAAAAAGGCGAAAAAGACGATTTTTCTAGGGTTCCTCTTTCTGCCCCGATTTCGCACCTCCTTCCATCAATGGAAGGCCAATCTCTGGGGAAATCAAGCGAGGAAACTGACCAACTACAGAGAAGCATGAAAAAAATTAAGAGACCAGCATCAGATGAACCACAGACGAGCAAACGGGCAGATGCAGCGGAAGGGACGAACGGTGCAGGGGGAAGCTGGCTTCCCTGGTCCGACAGAATCAGGAACCCGATGAAATATATTATGGTGAAGATGAAGATGACCAGACTGTGGAGGAACATTTGGAACATTATGATGCTGCTATGTTGGAGGAAAATAGCAGGCCTGAGGTGGGTCAATTATCGATGGACATTCCATTTGAGCAGTGTAAGAGACTCTGGCGGCCATGGCGCAGGGCACTCATTGTGAAGGTACTTGGTAAGCACTTCTCCTAAAGACTGTTAGAAAAACGGTTGACTGAGCTGTGGGCTTTTGGGGGCAAATTGGATATTATCGATCTACCGAATGGATATTTTGTGGTTAGATTTTATTCTGCAATTCACTATTGGAATGCTTTAGGTAATGGTCCTTGGATGATTCAAGGACATTACATCACAGTGAGAAAGTGGCAGCCTGTGTTCTCACCCACCCAGGACTCTATATCCAGTACGTTGGCTTGGGTGAGAATTCCCATGTTACCATTAGAATACTTTGATGAATCGGTGCTGTTGCAACTTGGTAGCCTGCTCGGTAAGGCGGTCAAGGTAGATAACACAACAATGAACGTGGAAAGAGGGAAATATGCGAGAGTTTGTGTCGAAATTGACTTAAAGAAACCACTGGCGTCTAGAATCAATCTCAACGGTGTCTCCTTCACGGTGGAGTATGAGGGCCTAAACACGATTTGTTTCACATGTGGTCGATATGGGCATAACTCGGAGGAGTGTGGAAAGGAAGCGACGAGTGGCGTAATAGGGGCAGGGGCAACTGCTAACCGTGAAACGGAGCCAGGAAAATATGAGCCACTTGGTCCGTGGATGGTGGCTAGCAATACCAGAAGACGACGGAACAATACATTGGCAGATCAATTTGGCTTCAAGCCAAAGGCAGACACAATAACGAATGGATCACTGAGGCATATGGAAGTAGGTAGATCTGAGAGAACGATGAATATGAATACTGCGAATAGCAATGGATCAGGTTTCAACATCTTACGAGACTTTGATCCGGATAGTGATGGAGAAAATCCGGAGGAGATATTGCAGAGAGGCCTACAGAATGTCCAGGAAAAGGGGCCTACGGTAGTTTTCCAAGCTACAGGAAAGGATGCGACGTTACGGGTACAAGAAAGATGGGCAAAAGGTTTCCAAATTAGAAGCAATACAAAGGGCCGTGTGAATACACAGAGGAAAGTTATAGGGGATATTGAAACACAATCACACTATGATAGAACAACTGAGTTTAGTGCTAGAAGAGGGTCAGCAAGGGGTAGAGGAGCACCAAGAAGAACGAGAGGGGGAAGTACAATTCCTTCTTCATTGCGGGACATTACAAATGAACTTACTGGACCCGTGTCGCTAATGAGGGGCCAAGCAAGGGACGAGGTTGAGTGGCCACCCCTCGTTCTCAAACAAAACGTACGGGACCAAGCTCAAATGGACTTTGATACCAAACAACATCCCCCGGACATTCAAGTGGCGGATGAGCAAAATATGGAGTTTGTAATTGATCCAGGTGATGAAAGCAGAGATTTCGCTCCTATGGAGGGCGTTCACGAACCAGTAACGGAAGAAAACCTCGAGATGGGGGATGTAACCATCCAAAATGAATGAATTTGTTTCTAATGGGTAGTGTCCTCATATGAAATTGTAGAGGGGCGGCATCGCTGGAGTTTCGTAGGGCGGTAAAAGATCTTATAAAACGATATCATCCTGATGTTCTATTTCTTTGTGAGACTAGAGTGCATAGTCGAAATGGAAACTGGATCCTGGACAGCTTCCATTTCACCAAATTTGTTGTGGCGGAAACTCGAGGCTTTGCAAGTGGGCTGTGGTGTTTTTGGGATGGGAGTAAGGTGGAAATTAAAATTTGGGACTATACCGCCCAAATGATGAGGATACAAATACATATTTTAGCACTCGTTAAAATGTAGAAATGTTGACATACATTTTGTTGATTCAAATCTATTGGTATTGTTGTATGGACAGTTTAAGCTTTAAGTGGATAACAAACATGATAGGAATATCAATGGTCAACATATCATTTCGACTCATGAACTAACTTACCATTGCGGAATGCTAGCTGTGACCATGATAATGTTGTTGATATGCCAATTTTATCCGGTAATCCTACTTGATTTTAGATTATCACCATGATCGTTATGGCAAGTGAAACCCAGAGAAAATGCTTATGGATGTGGAAAAAGATTTTAGGTGCCAGAGATCTCCATTTTCCTAACTTTAAAGAAGTAACTGAACAGGGGAAGACCACATCCTTCTCGTCTGATCCACGACATCATTGAGGTACGTTGGATCAAAGGTGTGGTCTATCAACGAAGAGAAGACCTAAGGCGGGTATAAATGCCACGCAGATCAGGTATCAGAGATGTGGAAATGGAAAGTACTCCAAGAGGGGCTGAGGGGAGAAATTCTGATTTTGTTTACTCATGTCAGACTGCCTACAGGGCGAGGCGAGAAATTTTATACCAAGTCAGCTAGAGAAGTTTCCCAGCCAGCAATTGTCTGGACTAAATACTACGTACCTGGATAAGTTGTGATAATTAGAAAGTAACCACACAAGATGGCTTTTCGGATGGTAGCTTATTCAAGGCAATAAATATACTGAATGAACTAGGTCAGGAAGATTAAGATCATATATTTTCACATGCCTATATTCTACAAGGATATAGATATTCTTTTGAAGGAGGCATTGGGTGACCAAAGATCATACTAGTGGCAGACTATTTTGGAATGGCTTAACCAAGACTGCTGGAAATCTAACTTTCAAATAGACCTGAAAATTTTCAGCCTTAAAGCGAGCATTCATAATATTTGGAGAGAGGGGAACGAGAGAATTTACCATAAGATGGGCCATGAGGCCAGCTTAAGACAGGTAGATAACATTAGGGTTTTTTGTAAATTCCCAGAAAGGAACCAGAAAAAACAATAATACTCAAACCTTTTCCCACTAAATGCGGCTTATATAAATCAATCATTCTCTTGCGCTTTATTTATTTATTTATTTTGAGTCATAGCCTAAAACCTACCCTCCTTATCCGTCTCCTAATACCTAATACATAATAAACGCATTTAAAATACACCTATTTCAAAACTGTTATATCATCTCAACTGTGATTTCGGTCTAAGTACCTAAAATTCTCACTTAAATCTTATACCCTCCATATGACATCGGCCATGAATCAACTATCTCCACTGTATTCTGTCATTGATCATATGCTCCCCAATCGTCATATAAGTCATATCCTTATAGTCTCTCTCCATATCTTCTTTGGTTTCCCTCAACCACGTTTAACATGTACCTCATTCATTGTCTCTCATCGGCTAACAAGTGCATATGTAGGACGCATTTGCACATGCCCACACCATATTGACCTTGAATTCTTCATCTTTTCATCTATAGGAGTCACCCTGACCTTTCTCCTTATAAGTTCATTTCTTATTTTATCCTTCCTTATATGCTCATGCATCCATCTTAATATTCTCATTTTCGTCGATTGCATCATTTGTTCATGCTCACAATTGACCACCTAACATTAAGACCCCTGCAGCAGTGCGGTTCTTACTGCTGTCCTGTAAAACTTTCTTTTATGCTTTGAAGGCAATTTCTTATGACAAAGAAGACTTGATACACTTCTCCACTTTAACCACCTCGCATATATCTTGTGATTCACATCATTGTCAGTTCATCCATCCTTCTATTGTATAGATACTAAATACCTAAAAATCTCACTCATTTGAACTTCTTGGTCTCCTAATTTCACACAAGGTTCCATGGTCATTATTTTGTTACTAAAATTAAATATCATATGCTCTATCTTCTTTCGACTCAATTTCAAGAACTTCTCTTTTAGTGTCTCCGTCAAATATTCCAACTTAATTGACTGCTTCACTAGTCTCATCCACCAACACAATGTCATATGCAAATAACATGTTCCACGGAACTCTATATTGAATGTGTCGAGTGACTCATCTATAACTAAAACAGATAAGTATTGACTTAATGTAAATCCTTGGTGTAAACGTACTATAATATAAAACTATTCGCTTAGTCTTTCTAGAGTACTTACACTTGTCATTGCGTTCTCATACATGTTTTTAATAATTTCTATATATGCTAATCTAGCATCTTTCTTTTCACGCATTCTCCACAGGATTTCTTGTAGAATTTTATCATATGTCGTTTACAAATCAATGAAAACCATATGCAAATCCTGCTTTCTCTCTCGGCATCCCTCTATTAATCTTTTCAAGAGATGAATAGCCTCCATCTTTTATATTCATGGCATAAATACAAATTTATTTTCAGATACACTAGTCTGTTTGCGAAGTCGTTTCCTCAATCACTCCTTCTTAGAGTTTTATTATATGACTCATTAACTTAATTCTTCTATAATTTGCACAATCTTGTACATCTCTTTTGTTTTATGCAGATATACTAAAGTGTTTTTCCTCCACTAGTCAGTCATCTTTTCGGTCTTCATAATCTTGTTAAAAAGATCTGTGAGATACAAAATACCTTCTTTCTCTAGGCATTTTCAAGTCTCAATTGGAATAACGTCAGGTCCAATCTCTTTACTATTTCTTATTTTTCAAAGCATCTTTTAACTTGCGTAATACGAGTTTACCTCTCACGGATTTCTTAGAAGATTCTCAACGTGTCTTCTCCATCAATCTTTTATTGCCTTTTCCTTTTCTAAAATCTTGCCATCATCGTGTTTAATGTATTTAACTTGAATCAAATCTCTCTCGCTCTAGTAATTTTATACATATATCTTTCACCTTATTTCGTGCCTAACTGCTTATAAAAATCTTCAGACGCCATTGATTTGGCTTTATTTATGGCATGTTTAGCTTCTTTCTTAGTAAGTCTAGATTTTTCCCAATTCTCTTGATTTCTGCAAAGTTAAAGTATCTTATAACTAGTTCTCTTGGTTTTTTACTTGGTCTTGCACTTCTTCTTTCCACCACAAAAACTCCTCATTTGTAGTTTGACTCACCACGTAAAGTTCTCGTTACTTTATTTTATCTTTAATGCTGCATTCTCTCACATTTTATTTGCATTGCCACTTGAATTTCTTAAGATTTGTTGCTCTAACACTACTTTTCTAAAATCTGTTTGCTTAGCTTCCTTCAAATTCCACTATTTTATTTTGGGTTCTATAGACCTTTGTTTTCTCAATCTTCTATGGCGTATACGGACATCCAACACTATAAGATGGTATTGCAATGTTAATTTTTCCTTGAATCAACTTTTAATCTTACAAGCTCTTCTATATATCATTCAAGTCATGAAATAATCTATCTGTAACTTATTTGGTCTAACTTTGAATGCAATCAATTGTTTATCTTTTTTTTTAGAAAAATGCATTAGTCACAATAAGGTCCTATGCCATTGCGAAATATAAATACGATCTTCTTTCATCTTTCCTGTTTCCAAAACCAAATCTGTTATATCCCATTTTTTTTAAAGGGGCAAAAGGGTCATTTAGGCCTAATTAATTAGTAAACCAAATTTGATTAGGAAAATTCTCCCTAAACCCTAATCAAATTTATATTTAATCACGTGAACTCATCTCCCTCCCCACATATACACAGCGGCCGCCCCTTCAAAAGAAAAAAACAACGATTCTTCTTCTTTTTTAAGCTCCAAGGCCGCTGGCTAGGAGAGAGGGTGGATCATCACCGCCTCGATCAAGCCTTTCAAATGCGAAGCAATTACCAGGTAGGTGCCCCCTTAACATCCTTTGTATGAAAATGGTACAATCCTTAATTTCTTTATGAAACCGAGATCATGCAATAGTAATTGTGATTGTATAGATGATTGTTTATTTGATTATAGGTGTATATGATGAATTGTATACACGTACATATATACGGTATTATTTTCGTATGAATAGCATGAAAAGATTTCACTTTTGATGTATTTGCGAATAACGGAATCGGTTTGGAGACGTGGTGACGGCGGCGCGTGGCCGGTAGTGGTGGGTTGTGGCCACGTGTTGCCGTGCGAGTGGTGGTGGAGGAGATAGGCAGCTGGCGGGGCTGAGGGAGGGGGTGGCGGCTAGGGGTGGGGGCTGAGGGGGTGCGCTGGGGCGGCTGGGGGGAGTCAGGGGTTAGGGGGTGTGCTGGAGGGGGGGTGTGCAGGTGAGGGAGTGAAAAAGGGGCATTGGTTGACAATCAGAGGCGACAGAATTAGGAATAGCAAGAATTGAAGAATTTGAGGGCAGGAGGAAATTTAACGAAAGGAAGTTGACGAAATCTGTGAGTGAAAGAAAAGGAAAAATAAAGGAAAAAGAAAAGAAAAAGAAAAAGAAAAAGAAAAGGAAAAGGTAAGAAAAGGAAAATAAAGGAAAGTCTGTGTATGTGATATTTTTGTATTCATGCATCACGACATTGCATTTAGGTATGCAAGACCTAAGTCGCATATCTGTTCTATTCTGTTAGGGTATGCGAGACCTAAGTCGCATATCTGTTCTGTTTCGTTAGGGTATGCGAGACCTAAGTCGCATATCTGTTCTGTTAGAGTATGCGAGACCTAAGTCGCATATCTGTTCTGTTCTGTTAAGATATGCGAGATCTAAGTCGCATATATGTTTCGTTCTGTTCCGTTCCGTGCTATTAGGTCCCGGGGTCATGCATTGCACGATAGTATGTATGTTTCCGAGAATGTAGGCTTATCATGCATCATGTATGTGACATTGCATTTCACGCTCATTTCGCATGATTATGTTTTTGATTGTTTTAAGAAGTTATGACCGTTATATGCATTTGTGAAAACGTGGACACTCTACTTTCGTATTACGTACTTATATGTATTTCACTACTGTCCTAGGATGTATGATCTCATTGGGCCGATGCAGGCAGGGTACCTACTGAATGACGTTTTTGTCGCTCACACCGTTCGTTATGTTTTCTTGCAGACGAATCAGGGTAAGATTATATATGGGTTGGAGAAGGCTCTGAGTGAGCTCACTGGGACTCGTAGAGACTGATTGGAGATTGAGGATCGAGAAATAGAGAAGTTTATTTTATTATTATTTCATATGAGGACATAGCTTAGGGATTTCTTATTTAGTTACTTTACGATGTCGTTTAAGGGGTTATGACTTGATTTTGACTATATATGATTTTGGGGATTTTACTTTCGATTTAGGGCTTTGAGTTGATTTATGTCGCTTCCGCAATCGAATACTTTGTCGTTTTGATAAGTGCAGGGATTCGTATAGATGCCTTGTATATCCCTTAGTGGAATACGACGGGCGTACTGGTTCTGACCCTAGGGTTCGGGACGGGGCGTTACAAAATCCACTATGTACCTCATTGTAATCCTTATTATCTTTACCTACATATCCATTTAAAAAATCTCTTTCTCTAAAGATATTCTCATATATTGGAACTTCACGCAATACTTCTAAATTTTTCCAAAAAAATGAACATTTATAGTCTTCTCTAAACTCACTTGAGGAGCATAAACGCCAATAATATTGATGGTTTCTTTTTCAAGCATCAACTTAATGGCTGTAATTCTATCTCCTTTCATAATAACACCTACTACTTCATTTCTTAATAAGATATCTTTAATAACCCTAACTCCATTTTGTATTATTCGCGTATCAGAGTTTAAATTCTGAATTGTCCAACGACTAGCTTTTTCACCTATCCACTTTGTCTCTTGAAAACATAAAACATTTACTTTTTTTTCTTGTCGTTGTGTCTAATATCTCCATTGTCTCCTCTGTTAGAATTATAATGTTCCATATTCCTAGTCTAATACTTTTATCTAACCTATTATTTTCTCGCTTAGTATCTAACTTACCGCCTAAAAATTCTTGCTTATTTTTCAATACATCCAAGTTTTCTAGGAGATGTAGCGGCGCTAGCTCAATTGTCACCGCACTTGGACTATGTGACGGGGACCCTTACTTATTTAACACTATATCCAAGCCCTCCAAATGCAGTGGTCCTTGCTGAGACACTGCATTCGGACTATACAGTGCATTCATATGGGAAACATCCTAGCATTAGCGTTATTTCTTGTTTGATCCATAATCATGTTTAGTGACAAAGGTTTACACTGGCTGTGCACCTTCTCTCTAAAAAACCCGACTTGCCAACGGTAACAAAAATCCACCTAACCTCTTCTCTCTCCTCTTCTCCACCTTACCCCGCTGCCAACAGTCACCCAAATCGTCCACCTCCACCGCCAACGGTCTACTTTTCTCACTCCTTCTCATTCTTCTCCTTCAAATTTTTGTTGTTCTCTCTCCTGACTTGACTAAACCTAGAGCGGCAAACCCTTCCAAAGCCTTCACAAGCCTTTTTGGCCACTCCGGCCACGCCTACAAGCGGTCAGAGATAAAAATAGTTATACTTTCTTTTAAAGTTATGGCTGGATTATTTCTATCCTCTCCATAACCTCAACATGCAACAATTGGTTAAGACAAATTTGCTATGGCTTCACTGCTCAAGTCTGATTCCGTACCCGAAGCTTCGTCTACGCTCATGCAAGCACAGCTTGACATCGACAATGGTAAGAAGTCCTTCGCCATCAGCCCAGAAGAGGTAGAGGTTTCAAAGCATAAATGGAGCTCCGCCATCATTGGCCAGGTAATGGATAATGCGGCTTATTTCTTCAATATGGAGAAATTTGCCGAAGAACACTAGACTTCGAAGGGACTACTCGAAGTTCAGAGGAAGGACGAATATCTTTTTGTATTCCTTTTCCAGTCTAAAGACTCGAAACAAAGCATCCTAGATCTTTCACCCCTTCCCTTCGGCAATAGAGTACTTTTTCTATGGACACGGGCCCCCAGACAAACCTATTCAGCGTTCGAATCTGGACACTGTTCCAGTGTGGATTAAATTCTCTGACCTTCGTCTACACTATTTTAACGCTCATGTGCTCAGTGGACTATGCTCTCTAGTAGAGAAACCTTTATTCATGGATAAACACACCGCATCACAGAATCGTGTTGCTTTCACTAGAATGTGTAGAAATAAAAGCTGGAGATAACCTACCTAAATATGTGAGTTTACTGATGAAGATGGGAAACCTTGCACCCAGGAAGTCATCTATGAGTGGTTGCCCTCCCAATGTCTTAATGCAAGACATTTGGGCACAACTGTGTGCTAATTCCCCACTACAAAAGGTCACAGTAGCAGATGGTAGATTGCTGTTAGATAATACTCACCAAAAAGACCAAAAGGTTGAAAGCAAAGGTTACCCATTGCTGGGTTCAAAGGAAGAAGAGTGTAGAATCGAGTAAGAGACTTCCATTTCCACCAGAACACAAAACCACCAACTCTGGCGTTCAGGAACATGGTTCCAAGAATATAACTCTGACTAGCAACCCAAGTAGTCCTAAGGATACAGAGGCAGTAAGGTTTCTTTCTAGCCCTTCGTAGGCCACCTTACTAGCCATGAGGACCCAACTAGCCACAATAAGTTTGAATCATTACTGGACATGGAAAGTGAAGACAGAGAGGATTTTGAAAGCCCTGTACCACATAGGGAACAAAGTAGCAACCACTTTGCTTTCACAGGTGCACTAGTCTCGAAGAAACAAAATGCCCCAAATTTCTACATAGAAACTGACTATGAACCAGGACTCTGAGATGGAGGATGAGGAGAGGTTGGATGTGGAGCATGACAAAGCTCTAGCAGAACACATAAGGAACATTAATGCTAAGCTGGACAGACACCAAAACGACTCGAGGTGGTACTTCTCTTCCAGTGCTGAGGAAGAAAACTGCAAAGCGGCTTCATCCAAGAGAAAGCAAAAATCACAAACAAAACGGGTCCTACCTTCTAGGATTAAATCATTAGTTATTAAGGGAGATCTCTCAAAGGACAAAGACCCTGAGGGCATTAGTTTAGACCAACAGTAAATAGACTCCCATAGGATTGACAACTCCAGCTCCTCCTCGACTAGGAGATCCAGCAAGAATATAAGTAGAGGGAGACCTAGAGGGGCTAAAAACAAAAGGATGATAAAGTTAGCTTGCTGGAACATAAGGAGTCTAAACTCCCCTTTAAAACAAAAAGAAGTTAAAACATATATAGTTAATAAAGAGATAAACATTATTGGCCTAGTGGAAGTAAAGGTCAAACAACAGAATTTTAAAAAATTTACCAAGAAAATCTTCAGAAATCGGGAAGTGGTCCATAACATCTTTCCCAATTCAGTCGCTAGAATCTGGGTGGGTTGGAACCCTAACTTATTTCAAGCTCAAGTGATACATTCAGAGGAACAATGTATAACCTGCAGGATTTCTACCAAAACACATGATAAAAAATCATTTATCCTTAACGTTGTTTATGGATTTAATGAAGAAGTAGGAGAAGGACATATGGAAATCTTTGAGATACCAAAGTACTCTTTGTAGTCAACAACCATGGCTCATTATGGGTGATTTTAACATCATTTTGGAAGTAGGGAAAGAAGGGACACAAGAAAATAGATAGGAACGCAATAACGGAATTTAAGGAATGCATTCAGGAGATAGATGTCCTTTATATGTCATCAAGGGGCTTTGAGTTTACATGGTCAAACAAAAGCGATGAAAGTAGCAGGATCTACACCAGAATTGACCACGTGTTTTGCAATAAGGGGCGAAATAACAAATATTCAAACTATCAGCTAGATTATGAAGCCCCTAGTCTTTCAGACCACTTTCCTGGAATTCTTTCTGTTAAGATGACAAAGAACCTTGGCCTCAAACCATTTAGATTTATCAAAAGATGGATGAAACACCCAAAATTCAAGAAAGTCATGGAAGGAAGTTAAAGTGCTCCCAACCAAGGCAACCCTCAACTTTGTTTAGTCAAAAAATTAAAGACACTAAAGAAGCCCTTGAAAAAGCTAAATACAAAGTATTTTGCTAACATCTCAATAAAAGCACAAAATGCCAAATGAATGTTGGAAATGGTTCAATTACAAGCCATGGAGTATAGTAACAATTGTCAGGCATTACAACAAGAGAAAAATGTACTTGAAGAATACATTAGACTTTCTACGTTTGAGGAGTCATTGTTCAAAGAGAAAGCCAGGATCAAGTGGATGAAATAAGGAGACAAAAATAAACAATGTTTCTATAAAACAGCCAAAGCTCATATTGCTAGGATTAGAATGTTAAGATTGCAAGATGGATATGGTCACTGGACAAAGGATTATGAAAAGGTTAAGATTTTAGCAATGAGCTTCTTTGAATCTTTATTCACTGAACATAATCTTAACTCATCTTTTCCACTGAATTGGACTGGTAAGGCCCTTAGTAATGAGTTGGTTGCTTCTATAATGACCCAAGTAACTCACAAGAAGATTAAGAAAGTCCTCAGCTCGATGAAAAATGACAGCGCTCCAAGGCCTGATGGGTATACAATAGAATTCTTTAAATCCAACTGCGATCTTGTTGGTAAGGATGTATTAGATGCAATAGGATACTTCTTCTCACAGAGCTTTCTTTATTATCCAGTTAACTCTACTGCTATCTCCCTAATACCTAAATTAGACAGTCCAGTTAAAATGAAAGAGTTTATGTCAATCTCCGCTAACGTATGATACAATGTTATCTCTAAGATTATTAACAATTAAATAAAACATATGCTTCTTTTTCTTGTAGATAAGAACCAATCGGCATTTGTCTAAGGTAGAAGTATTCAGAATAACATTTTTTTTATGCATAATCTAGTTAAGGGATATCAGAAAATAGGAGGCCTAGTAGTTGTACAATTAATGTGGATATTATGAAGGCCTTTGATGCTGTCAAATGGGGCTTCCTAATGACCATCCTAACCCAAATGAACATCCTAGAGAAGGTTAGGCACTGGATTTTCCTATGTGTGTCTGCTGCCTCTTTCTCAATCAACTGAAATGGCTCTCTAACTGGCAACTTTAAGGCCTTTTGAGGTTTGAGACAAGTCGATCCACTTTTCCCTGCCCTCTTTATTCTTATTATGGAAGGTTTCACTCAACTCCTCAAAGCTAAAATCCGACTCTCCACATTTAAATATCATCCTAGATGTGACAGCCTCAAGCTTAGTTCCCTTGCCTTTGCGGATGATCTCTTCATCCCGTGTAGTGTAGATGAATCCTCCATCAAAACCATCAAAGATACTCTGGACACCTTTGAAAACTTATCAGGCCTGACCCCCAATTTAAATAAGTGTGAAGTCTTTGTGACTAGGACCACATATGCTAAAAAAACACAATATTTTTGGTATACTTGGAATGCCATTAGGCTCTCTCCCCATCAAATACCTAGGTCTTCCACTCATAAACAGGAAACTTGCCTACTCTGACTATTGTCCCTTACTGGAGAAATCAAAGGCCAAAATCCCTAGCTGGACAGTCTCAAAATTGTCCTACAGAGGTAGACTTCAGTTGATAAACTCAATGTATGTGGCTATTGTTAGATACTGGACAGCTTCCTATTTTTCTTACTAGGAACATTCTTAGGGAAATTGAAAGTCTTCTAAGATCTTTCCTTGGAGGTGGTACAAAGAAGGGAGAAATCAAATGGTCAGAGTTATGTAAGCCAAAAAAGGAAGGGGGCTTAGGATTATCAAATTTAACCCAGGTTAACAACGGATACCTCATGAAACAAGTGTGGTATATCTATGAAAGCAAGGAATCCCTATGGGTAAAGTGGGTTCACTCAGTCATACTCAAAGGTAAATCATTATGGGAAGTAAAGCTAAAGCAACAAGATTCCTGGTTATGGAAAAGGCTTCTTTGGGTAAGAGACCAATATGAGAATTCTCTAAGCGCATTATTGGCAAAGGAACTACCACCTCCTTCTGGTTTGACCCCTGGTATCCATGGAGTATATTGATTTGAAACAAACATTAAATATCAGACTGGAAGTTAAGGTGTCTGATGTGATACATGGAGGCCAAAAGATATTGCCGTTTGGTAGAGGTTGGATACCCAAGTAATAAGTTTCTACAATGCTTGCAGGAACATCCAAATCAATGTTAATGAAGATTATTAGAAATAGATCTCTGCCCAAATTTTCAATGTGAAGTGCCTCAAGTGTAAAAGTTTCCCCTCCCAACCAGTTCCATGGGCAAAAATTGTTTGGAGTAGGCATCATCTTCGTAGATATACAATTATTCTTTGGATTAGATTTTGGAAGAGGTTGTCTCCTCTAGTAAAACTTGCCCAATGGGGTACTGTGGGCACTGACCTGTGTCTGCTTTGTAATAGACAACCTGAGCATCAGGAACACTTGTTTTCCAATTGCTTCTTTTCCATGGTTGTTTGGAAGGACGTGCTTCTTAGGCTAAACTGTAAAACCATCATCCTCTTATACCAATGGTGCTCCAACTTCCAAAACGAAATGGTTTTGTTTGGCCTATCGGCGGTAGTCTACTTTGTTTGGAGAGAACGTAATCACATGTTTCACAATTTTCCTCAGAGAAACGAGCAGATTGTTATTGGAGATGTCTTACAGAACATTAGCCTTGCTGCCACTTCATGACATAGAATCCAAAAGACTCAAGTAAATTGGAAAATTGTTGTAAACTTAGAGCTTCCGATGACTGTTTTCTTCCCCTAGTTTGTCATGTTCTCTACACTCTGGAGTGGAGCTACCTTTACAGAACTAATTTGCCTATCTCCCTGTGATGATTGGAAGTTATTATTTGCCTGGTGTACATGTGCTTAAACTTCAGAATTTTGTGCCTTGCTTGCTTCTTTGTTGTGCAGGTACCTTCTCCAGTAGATTGAGATTGATAGCGGCTTGGAAGGCCTTTCGACCGACAGTTTGCTATTATTTTGGATAAGCCAAGAAGGGTTCTGGTTCTACTCGCCTTCTCTTGACTTAGATCTTTATCTATCACAACTGTTGTTGGGATTAGCTATAGTTGGACAATGGTTCAGGAAATCTCTATGAGGGTGGTACTACTATTGTGTTTACTATTCCAATCCTAACTTGAGATGGCTTGGCTGTTATGACCTTCAATTTTAACACTAGTCCTTGCCACCATTCTATTTTATTGTTCCAAATGAATTTAAAATTTGGTAGTTTCTGTAAGCCACCTACTCGATATAGCCTCAGGCAACTTGGTATGGGTTGGCAATTTCTATTACTATTTGTGTTTTAGCTCTAGGACCTTCGTGGTCACATAAGACCACCTTTTGTAAAGGTTGGCATTAGCTGCAGGGATCATATTGTAAGCCACATATAGTCCTAATTTTCTTTAACTAAATACTAAGTTGTTTGGTCGATAGTACATGTTGTAAATTCGCCTATTTTGGCTCATATGTGAAATTTACTTTACAAAAAAAAAACTACAAAAATAAATAAATAAATAATAAAGTATGTTTTTGGAGATAACTTTTTTTCTGTAAGCTAAAACTTTATATAAGAGCCTAATTAGGCAGATTTACAAGGATTATTGTCGACAGTGGTTTATCCATATACAACTGTCAGCCATTGAAACTTCTACATTCAAAAGCAAAGGACTCCATACATTTGAGTAGGGGGGGGGGGGGGTAGTACTCCTAATAGCAAACTAGATTCATATGAATGAAGCTAGGTAGAAAAAATCTTCGAGGGCAGGCCAAAAGAATTTTACAAAGATTTAAGCTTTTTAAACGTTATGGATCTTTCTTTAATCTAAATTGTAAAATTCGTATCTTCCCAACTGATTGCAGAGGTAACTATTGACGCCCTTTAAAAAAATTTCCGAAAGAAGTAAAAGAGGAGTTTAAGGGGGAAAAAAGGACTTACCTCTCTGTGTTCACATGTAAGATATTCAACCAAGACTTCTCTTTCATTCTGAAGAATATATGAGTCTGAACACAGAAAGAAGTTCCATGCATCGTTATGTCCACAAACTATTGCATTCAACCTTGCTCTATGACCAACCAAGTTCACAATGCCTGAAAATTTAATGATTTGTCCAACCGAATTTCGGACTTGAGTTGCCTTGCTTTGCCAATTTGGCCAATAGATTGAAGACCAGATATAACAGCTCTTTTATCAGAGTTTAAAAACCTTATCCCACCTCTAACACACGCAAAGAGTAGCTTAGCTGCTAAAAGATATCGCCGAGCGCGGCAGAGACGATGAACCAAAGATGAAAAGGTAAAACCATCCCTTGTCTCCATAGATCGGAACACTTCAATTGCATGATCAACATTACCATGTTTACACAGTCCGTCAAAATAGCAATTCCAAGTAACCTGATTTGCATTGCATTTCATGTGGTCCCTTACATAATGCTGAGCCAAATCGATTTGACCGGCCTTGCACAATCCATCAACAAAAGTAGTATGGGAATACTTATCACATTCCAAGCCTTTATCTCCCACGTCTTCCATTAATTTATACGCATCTCCCAACTTACACTCCTTACAAAACAAATTAACTAAGGTGTTGTAGCATACCAAGTCAAGATCAACACCAGTTGTGAATAGTTTTGCCACACATACCTTAGCCTCATTCGTTTTACCTCTTTTCAGTAAAGCCGCAATAACCGTGCAGTAAGCAAAAATATCAAAGGTGTATCCCATGGCCTTCATCTCTTTGAAAATTTCTAGACCTTGATAAAAATGATGAGCTTTGAAATAGCATTTCAATGCTGTTGTATAAGTAATAGCATTTGGCTTATGGCCAAATTTAACCATCTCCTTCAAAAACCTTGTTGCTGTCGACCACCTTCTTGACTTACACAGGCCATTAATGAGGATATTGTAAGTTACAGCTTCAGGCACTAATCCATTAGCTTGCAGATTCCTAAACAATCCAATAGCATTATCGATGTAAGAATTCTTGCAGAGTCCATTAATTATGATGTTAAATGTAGTTGGACAAGGATGAACATTCTTCGTAATGATTTCCTTATAAACTCTGTAGCCCTCATCTGATTTTCCTAGCTTGAAGTAGCAATGCATTAGTATGTTATAACTCCAAACATTGGGAACAATGCCTAATCCAAGCATTTCCTCAAATAAATCAAGTGACCGATGCAATAAACTGCATCTACTGGCAGTAGCTAATAGTGTATTATATGTGACGACACTTGGATGTATCCCAGCTTCTTTCATCCGTCCAAGAACTTCATAACCTGCGTCAAAACCACAATGGCGACCATAGCCATGTTATAATAGTTTGTAAAGGCAATGGAACGAAGAATGAATGTTTGAGATCAAAGAGGAAGGTGAAATGGCGTTGGAATAAGCAAGAATAGCTTGACTCATGACTTGGATCGATCCATGTATCAAATGGATAGATCTATGTGGCTTGAAAATGAAGTTGAGTATTCTGCCGGACATAGATCGATGACATCGATCGATCGATGTAGATGACATCGATCGATCGATGTGTCCTGGATGAGATCGATGTATGATCTGAGGACATCGATCGATGACATCGATCGATCGATGTCACATACATCGATCGATCGATGTCCAGAGTGCAGGGTTCGATGTTGAACTGAGGACATCGATCGATCACATCGATCGATCGATGTCCTGACAGACGTGTTTTTTCATGAAAATTCACATCTTTTGCACCAAAAGACATGTCCAATCGCCATGCAACCTCTTCCAACGACTTTCTGGAGTTTGAGAGCCTATAAATAGGCTATTATAACCCATTAGAAGTCTGATCTTGCAACATATACAATCAAGCATTCCATATTCTTCTTCTTGCTCAAGAACACTCTTGTTTTCAGAAAGTTCATTGTTTCTCAATCCTATTTGCTGAGGATTAGAGATTGTTGGCTGTTGTATCCTAGGAGGAAGTTTGCCTATAACCCTGCAGCATCAAGTGGGGGCAAATATTCCTTACGGAAAGTGTGTATACACGCCTCAAGCCAAGTTCTTTCTTACTTGCTCTCATCTTGTTGTCTTGTTTCCCTATCTTCTTTTCAATCGTAAGGAATATTTGAGATGGATTCAAAGACATACTTGAATCAAGAGAGCATGAAGTTGGACCGTTTTGATGGAACAAACTATCTTCGCTGGAAGGACAAGATGATGTTCCTTCTGACGGCGCTGCAGATCGGGTATTGTCTCGACCCAACTCTGCAGGATCTACCCACTCCAAAAAAAGATGACTCCGAGGAGGTCAAGGCTGCTTGGAGGAAGAGACAGGAGGATAATATGCTTTGCCGAGGGCATATCCTCAACAACTTGACAGATCGTATCTACGATCTGTTCACGGCAACATCATCACCGAAGGAGATATGGAACGCCTTGGAGTTCAAGTACAACAACGAAAAACAAGGCGCAGACAAATTCCAGGTGATGAGGTATTTTAATTTTAAGATGGTTGAAAATTTTTCAGTCATGGACCAAGTGCACGAGTTGCAGGTCATTGTGTCCAAACTGAAAGAGTTGGGTGTAGAAGTTTCTGAGGCATTACAAGTAGGAGGAATCATTGCTAAGCTTCCTCCTAGTTGGAATGACTACAGGAAGAAATTACTGCACTCAACCGAATCATTTTCCCTTGAACAACTTCAAAAGCATCTGCGAATTGAAGAAGAGACAAGGAGTCTTGTAAAGAGACATGTCTCTGACGATGCACCTAGAGTGCATTATGTCAAAGGGAAAGCAGGGAGTTCGGTTGGAAACAAAAGGAAGAACTCCGATTATGTTGAATCCACAGACAAAACAGAATCTAAGAAAGGCAAGAGGTGCTATAATTGTGGCAAGAAAGGTCACTTGAAGAAAGACTGTTGGTTTCGAAAGAAACAAAAACAGGGTGGTAATTCTCAGAATGTCAACAATGCGAATTTGGTAGACATTGGAACCGATCAACTGGTTGCAATGGTCTCAGGATTGCATGTTGGCATGGTAACAGAACTTCATATGGCTACGAACGAAATCACAAGAGATTGGTGGTTCGATTCGGGTGCAACAGTGCATGTATGCAACAACAAGGATCTATTCAAGACCTACCATGTTGTGGATGACAGCCAACAAGTTCTTATGGGGAACCGCAGTGCCACAAGAGTCTTGGGTAAAGGTAGTATTGAGTTAGACTTTACTTCTGGTAAGAAGTTGTTATTAGTCAACGTACTACATGTACCCGAGATTTCTAAGAATCTTGTCTCTGCTAGTCTTGTTTGTAAGAGTGGATTCAAGATTGTAATGGAGGGGGACAAAATTATATTGTCCAAGAATGGTATCTTTGTCGGCAAGGGTTATGCTTGCGACGGGATGTTTAAATTAAGTATTAATAAGAATTCCGCGGTTTCTGTTTACTCTGTTGATTCTTCTTTTTCATTGTGGCATGATAGACTTGCACATGTTAGTAATACAACTATTAAGTTCATGTCTAAGAATGCCTTAATTTCTTGCAAAGATGAAAATGAAAGAACATGTGAAGTATGCATACAAGCAAAAATGACAAAGAAGCCGTTTCCGAAAGTCGAACGGAAAACAGAAGTCTTAGAACTTGTTCATTCGGATATTTGCGAATTGAACGGAGTTTTAACCCGAGGTGGCAATCGATATTTCATTACATTCATTGATGATGCCTCTAGATATACTTATGTATATTTACTAAGGCATAAAGATGAAGCCTTTGACATGTTCAAAGTCTATAAAATGGAAGTCGAAAATCAATCGGGATTGAAAATCAAAGTTCTAAGGAGTGATCGTGGTGGTGAATACTTTCCTCTTGAATTTAATCAATTCTGTGAGGAAAATGGTATCATACACCAGAAAAGTGCTCCCTACACACCCCAACAAAACGGTTTGGCTGAAAGAAAGAATAGAAGTTTAGTTGACATGCTAAATGCAATGTTAATAAACTCTGGTTTGCCAAAGAATTTGTGGGGAGAAGCCTTGTTAACGGCTTGTCATATTCATAATAGAATTCCTTCAAAGAAGTTTAAGGTTTCTCCATATGAATTGTGGAAGAAACGAAAACCAAATCTAAGTTATCTTAGAGTTTGGGGTTGTCTAGCCTATTATAGAGTACCGGATCCAAAGAGGACTAAGTTAGGGCCAAGAGCTCTTAAAGGTGTCTTTATTGGATATGCTGAAAACTCTAAAGCATATAGGATTCTAGATTTAGAATCCAATATGGTTGTTGAATCTAGAGATGTTGAATTTCTTGAGAATAAATTCTTAAGAACAGATTCAAATCAAAGTTCAACAAGTGAGAGTTTGAATGATCCTATTGTTGGTGATTCTACTAATGATCCTTCTAGTGTTGATGATCCATATCAAGATTCTCCAACTGAGGTTAGGAGAAGTCAACGTGCTAGAAAGGAAAAGTATTTACATCCGGACTTCATTTCTTCACAATCTATTACTTTCTTAGTTGAAGGTAATAGGACAAAGGTTTTTAATCTAATACCTATTGTACTAAGCGTTGAAGATGATCCAAAATCCTATAAGGAGGCGATGCAATCGAGAGATGCATCATTTTGGAAGGAAGCTATTGATGATGAGATGAATTCGTTATTGTCTAACAATACGTGGATTCTCGCTGATTTGCCTCCAAGTTCCAAAGCTATTGGATGTAAATGGGTATTTCGCAGGAAATACAATACGGATGGTTCACTTCAAACTTTCAAGGCTAGATTAGTAGCCAAAGGCTTTAGACAACGAGAAGGGATAGACTATTTTGATACATATGCTCCTGTGGCAAGAATAACATCCATTAGAGTGTTGATAGCATTAGCATCCATTAATAACTTGGTTATTCATCAAATGGATGTTAAGACTGCATTTCTCAATGGTGATTTAGACGAGGAAGTCTATATGGAACAACCGGAAGGTTTTGTACTTCCGGGGAATGAGCACAAAGTGTGCAAATTGATAAGGTCATTGTATGGACTGAAACAAGCACCGAAACAATGGCATGAAAAGTTTGACACTACCATTTTGAAGGATGGTTTCCGACATAATGGTGCAGATAAGTGTGTATATTCCAAGTTTACAGACAAATATGGTGTTATTATTTGTTTGTACGTGGATGATATGCTTATTATCGGTACTAATATGGAAGGAGTAAATGAAACTAAGAAGTATTTAACTTCACAATTCCAAATGAAAGATTTGGGTGAGGTAGATACTATCTTAGGAATTAAGGTGTCCAAACATAGTGGGGGTTTTGCTCTTTGTCAATCTCATTACATAAACAAAGTGTTGAACAAGTTCAAACACTTGGAGATCAAAGAAGCAAACACACCATTCGATGCCTCATACAAATTGACTGGATATACCGGTAGAGCGGTAGCACAATTAGAATATGCTAGTGCAATTGGTAGTTTGATGTATGCTATGCATTGCACTAGACCGGATATTGCCTTTGCGGTGTGTAAATTATCAAGGTATACTAGTAATCCTAGTATAGATCATTGGAAGGCAATCGGGCGAGTACTTGGATACTTGAAGAGGACTATGAGTTACGGATTGTTTTATAATAATTTTCCAGCCGTGTTAGAAGGTTATACTGATGCTAGTTGGATAACTAGTGTTGGTGATAACAAGTCTACTACGGGTTGGATATTTACATTGGGTGGTGGTGCTGTTTCTTGGGCTTCAAAGAAACAGACATGCATAACTCATTCTACAATGGAATCCGAATTCATAGCATTGGGTTCTGCAGGTAAAGAAGCGGAATGGCTGAGAAATCTTTTATTGGATATAGAGTTGTGGCCACAACCGATGCCAGCCATTTCTTTACACTGTGATAGCCAAGCAACGATGTCTAGAGCTTATAGTAAAATCTATAACGGAAAATCTAGACATGTCAGCCTTAGGCATGATTATGTAAGGCAATTAATAACTGATGGTGTAATAGCCATTGCGTACGTCAGATCCTGCAATAACCTGGCGGATCCGTTGACAAAGAGTCTATCAAAAGACTTGGTACAAAGTACATCTTTAGGGATGTGATTGAGACGTATGGGATAAGTTCACTTGTGATAGAAACCCGACCTTGTCTAGCATACCACTAGCCAAAAGGTTCAATGGGTAACAACAAGTCACAAAGTGAGGTATTAAAGCACTACGATTGATCTTTAAAGAATCAAGCCGCATGATATTGGTCTTTAAAGAATTGGAATGTTAGTGTTAAAGGAGGGTGAGTGTTCATTGCACTCTTAATGAAGGATTAAGAGGAATTATCTTAATCTTCACCTATATGAACATGGGAAGTGGTGCCGCTTCGACAAGCAATGATCTTGAAATGTTCATGAATACTAGGGGTAGCACAAGGCCATAAAGTGCGGTTTAAAATGGACTTCGATTGAGAGTGTGGTTTCATGTGTATAATGTTTCCGGTTCTAGCACATAGGAATCTGATTCAAGGCTTTTTAGCTATCATGATTTCGTTAGAACTTTGAGATGTTATACTAATAAGAGGTTCAAATCGAAAGATACTTCTTAAATGCATGAAATGTCATAAGTTGCTTTACAAACTAAGTGGGGGATTGTTATAATAGTTTGTAAAGGCAATGGAACGAAGAATGAATGTTTGAGATCAAAGAGGAAGGTGAAATGGCGTTGGAATAAGCAAGAATAGCTTGACTCATGACTTGGATCGATCCATGTATCAAATGGATAGATCTATGTGGCTTGAAAATGAAGTTGAGTATTCTGCCGGACATAGATCGATGACATCGATCGATCGATGTAGATGACATCGATCGATCGATGTGTCCTGGATGAGATCGATGTATGATCTGAGGACATCGATCGATGACATCGATCGATCGATGTCACATACATCGATCGATCGATGTCCAGAGTGCAGGGTTCGATGTTGAACTGAGGACATCGATCGATCACATCGATCGATCGATGTCCTGACAGACGTGTTTTTTCATGAAAATTCACATCTTTTGCACCAAAAGACATGTCCAATCGCCATGCAACCTCTTCCAATGACTTTCTGGAGTTTGAGAGCCTATAAATAGGCTATTATAACCCATTAGAAGTCTGATCTTGCAACATATACAATCAAGCATTCCATATTCTTCTTCTTGCTCAAGAACACTCTTGTTTTCAGAAAGTTCATTGTTTCTCAATCCTATTTGCTGAGGATTAGAGATTGTTGGCTGTTGTATCCTAGGAGGGAGTTTGCCTATAACCCTGCAGCATCAAGTGGGGGCAAATATTCCTTACGGAAAGTGTGTATACACGCCTCAAGCCAAGTTCTTTCTTACTTGCTCTCATCTTGTTGTCTTGTTTCCCTATCTTCTTTTCAAGCCATCCATCAGTACATTATATGTGACCTTGTCTGGTAAAATTCCTAGTCGTATACCATCAATCAAAACCGCTTCTGCTGACTGCAACTTTTTAGCTTTACACAAGGATGAAATGCATATATTCAATGACCTAGTTGAGAGTGGTTTATTGATCATTCTTCATCCAATCCAGATGAAGGCAGTAACATCAGTGAGAATCTCCCAAGTGCCCTACAAGGTCGTAAGTTGAGAAAGTTACTGACCACCGTTCAGAAGTACGCAACTTAACAAATGTGTCATACCACGTAAGAAAATCCAGCACTCAGGCATCATAAATAGCTAGTTTTTATAGGAACTGTAAAGCACACAAGTCTCTCAAATGCGTCGAGTCAGAATACTGGAAAACCACTTGCTACTTTGCTACCCTAAAGAACTAAATCATTTCATCGAAAAGATCCAAAGCATTTCATCGAAAAGATCATGAAAACATGTGACATTATGGAGGAAGAAAAAAAAATAAAGAATCTTACTTGAGCAAAAGCTAGAGCATAATTATAGCCCAATAAGGGCATACCTAGTTATTTTATTAGATGCAACTTCCGGCGTTTGGAGATGAAAAAATGTTGGGACCTCCACCCAAGTAGAAAGAACTAATCTTGGAGCAGAAGAAGCTTGAGGATGAAGTCGAAAACATCATCAAGACGGACCATTTCCTTTGATTTCACAAGAACCCAACCAATTAAAATGATCCTCTTAACTTTCCCAGCCAGAATGGCGCTAAAGAAGCAGAAATTTCAGAAACAAGAAATGTATTAGTAAAGGAGAAAAAGGAAAAAAGATGAGACTGCTGACTTTGGTAGTTCGTAAATCGTAACCTTCCAAATCTATGTAATCACGTTGTCCGCAATTATCCTCTTTTTTTTTTCGTTTTCTTTTTTCTTAAATGGTGAGACACGATTTAGGGGTGTTTTATGTTTCATGTTTTTTGGGTTTCAGTTATCAAAGTACTAGACCTGTACCTGACCGTTTTCTTAGCGTGTACGGAAGTAGATATCCGAACATGTACATGTCAGGTTTCATGTCGTTTATCAGGTATACCCACAAACTTGACAAGTATAAATATTTCAGGTCGTGTACGGGTCATTTTGTGTATTTTTCAGGTTTATGTATTTAAACCAATTACTGTTACAATGTATCATTAAAACAACAATATGTTCAGAACCAATAGTCTATAAGTAGGGACGGTCGACCGGGCAAAGTGAGAAGACTGAGTGAAGAGAGAAGAAATGGAGAATGAATGGTTATGAGGTAGGGGCGATGGCGCGGCGGGGGCAATTGTAGAAGGTAAGAGGAAGGAAAAGGGATGAGTGAGTGAAGATAGTAGATTGGAGAATGAAGGATTATGTGGTAGAATCGGCGGAGGGCAATTGCAGATAGTAAGAAGGAATGGATTATGTTTTTAGGTTTTAGGATTTTCTTTTTTTATTTTATTGTTTTTACTTTAATAATTTATAATTTATATTTAAATATATTTTAAAAAATCGGGTATGACATGTATAAATGGGTAACCCGCGGGTGTACCTGGACACGATCCGCTTCAGGTCTTACCCGATTTGTACACGAAACCCATCAAGGCTATACTCATAACCGCGAGGATCGTGTCAGGTTCAGGTCATGTTTTCTTGTCGTGTCTGAGATTGCCACCCCTAACATGATTGACATGATGATTTTTATTTTTGACCTAAATTATATTTAGTTATGGAGTCACCTTTTATCTATTTTCTTATAAAACATTCATTCAAATTATATAAAATTTTGATAATTAATCCATTCACAAGATGGTTATCTTTTATAGTATATAAATACAAAATATTCTTCTAGCGTGTTTAATATTTGTATCTTATCCTCTTTATGTAGAAACACATTTCTTTTTTACCATCTTCACGTCTGCCTTTACCTATGTCCGCTGACTTAGTTTTTATCATCTATTTGCTTTATTATACTCCTGCTTGGCCCAGAAGGCCAACCACCTCAGCGGCCCCACTAAACTCAGCTTGGCCGAAGAGTTAATTGCCAGGTCAGCATGCCAGAGCAGCTCACCTCAACTCAGCTCAGCAGGTGACCGAAGCAGCATCCTTCGGCTCAGCTCGGCAGAGCACCGCGAACCAGTTTAGGCCACGCCTCCTCTTTGGCTGCGCTGTTCAGATGCCACCTCAGCTCGGCCATGCATGCTTAGGCAGACATCTGCCTTCCAGCTGCCTTAGCCATGCATCGCGACATTTGGCACCATACGACCACCATGCAAGCGAAAGCTGCCAGCGGGGCCGCCAGGCATCGCTACCTCACGACTTCTTGCCATGCGCCGCCTATCCACGTCTATATAAAAAACCATCCCTCGCCAGAGACCAGGCCAAGTGAAGCTAAGCTCAAAAAAAGCTAAGCAACTCTAAGCCAGACCGGAAAAAAAGGTCACATTCTCCTCAAGAACTCTAAGCCAGATCTGGAAAAACATTCACCTTCTCCTCAAGGAGAAATCCGACCAGGTTGCTTCAACCTCTACTTCAAATATATATATTCATACAATCATGTCCATCACTTAGTTGAGCGTCGGAGGGTAGTGTCATGGGCCTCTTGTGTCGTCCTTCTTTCGTAGTTTCCAATGAAAGAACACCTCTATATTCTAACGAGGCGTAAACTACGTTACTCCACGGATCACCTCTGATCCATTCGTGAAGGTTCGACTTCGTCAAGTGGCGCTAGAAGAAAGGCCTGAACCTTCGACTCTTCCTGAACTTCCGTATATATATCTCTAAGAAAACAGTTCACACCCTATCTTCTTAAGATGGAAAAAGACGCTCATCATGGGGGCAATAAACCTTCCACCCTCTGAAGAGGCGAATGTACTCCTATATGCCCATCGGAGCAGGGCTCCGGAGGCCAAGAAGAGCCCTCAAGTCCGGCCACTAGATACACCTATGAGGAGCATGCTAGGGCCATTCAGTACGTGGCCCAAAATCTGAATGTATTCTAGGTTGTGGTGAACGAGATTGTTATGTCCCGCACCCTCCGTAGAATAATTAAAGGATAAAAGGAAATTAAATGAGATTAATGGCAATTAATGGTAATAAATTAAGAATTAAATATTAGATTAATCGGTATTTATTGAGGGATTAAATATTAGAATTAAGTAGTACTTAATTTAGAATTGAATAAGGAATTTAATTATTTAAGATAAAAGGGAATAATAGAATATAATTTAGAAACTCCGGTTTCACCTCTACCTATATCAAAAACTAACAGAACGTCAGTTTCTGATTCATTTCACCAGAAAGCATCGACGCCATTTTCTTCCCTCTCCTTAGGCGATTTTTTCACCTCTTGCAACCCTAGGGAAGAACTTCCAAGGAAGCAATCCAATCTTTGTTTGTTCTTCGATTCTTCTACTAGTAATCCAAGGCAAGTAACTTTCTTATGAGTTCCTACGATTCGCGAAAGAAAAAGGCCTATTTTGATATCAAAATGGATCACCATGTAGTAGTTTCTCTTTGTTGATCTATATGTGATTTACGTGTTATGGATTTACGGTTTTGGCTACTATATGTTGAAAATCGTTTTGTTATTGTTGATTACGTGAAATCTTACAAATCCCAATCCCTTGAACCCTCTTTTTGTTGCTATTTTCGGTTGAGGGGAGAAGATAGTGAAAGGTAGGATTTTTGGGTTTGTTTTGGTGGATTATTTAAGTTTTAGGCTTGAATCTTTGATTGGTATGTGTGTAGGGATGAGTTGATGGATTAAGCATGAATTGTTAGTGAGGATTAGGCCTGGAATGATTGGGATGAAGTTTGGGAACGATTGGAATTTTGGTTCTGCAGTTTCTGCAGAAATCGCAGAGTTTCTTTTCTGGAATCGTAGACATCGATCAATCGATGCAGGGTATGAAGTCACTTCGATCGATCGATGTAGGAGGGTTGAGAGACTGATGTGAGGCAGAAAGTATTTGGACGGACTTCGATCGATCGATGTGAGGGTATGAAGTCACTTCGATCGATCGATGTAGGGTATGATGTAAGGCAGAAAGTTTTCTGATGGACATCGATCGATCGATGTGAGGGTATGAAGTGACATCGATCGAACGATGTAGGGGATGATGTTATACAGTTTTGGGGGAAAATAGAGGAAGGAAAAGGGAAGCTAGAGGACCAATTTGGGGGACACTAGAGGCTTCTTAGGACCTGATTGAGGTAGTGTAAGTCTTAGGAACACGACCTAGGATGGTGAATCAACGGCGAGGACTTCGT
Source organism: Eustoma russellianum (assembly GCA_036186865.1). Lineage (NCBI taxonomy): Eukaryota > Viridiplantae > Streptophyta > Magnoliopsida > Gentianales > Gentianaceae > Eustoma > Eustoma russellianum. The sequence goes on along the minus strand of AP025064.1, from coordinate 25,525,942 downwards.
CGGGTATTTGAATTGGACTTCAGCGTGAATGATCTAAGGGGTTAAGGATGAACGTTTGAGGCTTTGATAAGGTTCAAATGGAACGTGTGACGGTGCCTACCTCATCCCCTGTATCTCTAGTATGAATATTTATGTGAGGTAGACATGAGCATGTAATGATATGCTTGAATTTGTGAATGAGACGAGCCTCAAGTGATTGAATGATATGTTGGTTGAGCATTTTTGCATCATGGCACTTGCATCTGCATTATGATTTGACAAGAGTTGTGTCTCAGCAAAGGGTATAAAGTTTGCGAAGTGAGCTATGGTGTGTTACAGGGTATAAAGACAAGCTGTAACCACTACAGGGTATAAAGTGAGCTGTAATGTGACACGGGGTATAAAGACAAGCTGTGGCACATTACAGGTAAAAAGTTAAGCTGTGGTGCGTCACAGGGTATAAAGATAAGCTGTGGCCCATCACAGGGTATAAAGTTATGTGACCGGACATTAAGACATGCATTGCACTGTTTTTGAAAAATGAAGCATAATCATTTGGGTGTGTGTAGTGTAGTGCATATTTTGAATTGTCATGCATCACGTGTGTCGTTTTGGTATGATTGTCTTGTAAATGTTTTGTTATTGAACTGTTTACTACTTATTCGTTGTTGTTCTTTGTTTCTGTTGTGCTCGCAACTTATGATCTTTAAATTATACAAGACATGTGCCCCATTATCCCTTGATATAGAGATTACTCAAGTCTTACCATGTGTTGATCCTGTATGTCTTATAAGCGAGTTACTTGCTATCGTTTTTCGCTAAGAGTTCTACTCGTTGTCTCGCAGATAGGGCTGAGTATAATATGATATACATTGAGGACGATGGCGAGTGGTCCGAATGGGATGAGTAGAGCTTCTTGGGATATGCCTATGTCATTTTGGGATGTTTAAACTTCTCTTTTGTCCACTTAAGTATTTAGTTGGCTGCGACCACGAACAATCTTTTGTAATCACATTATATCTTGATGTACAGATTTGATGGTTTAGATTTATTTTACACATGTTTCCGTGCTTACTCTCTTACGTCATTGATGATGTGTATTCACAAGATGAGACGTCTTGTAGTCCTCTAAGTAGGCTACGACAGGTGCACCGGTTCGGGTCCGCTGTCCGGGCCGAGGCGCTACAGGTGGTATCAGAGACTAGGCTTCAGATCTACCTCGGAGACCTAGATTATGTCATATAGAGTCCTAAGCTATGATCTTGACCTTAAGTTGATCCCTAGATCTAAGTATATGATCTTAGATATATGTTGGATTGGGTTGGGTGTGTGCGAGTGCGATACGATTTAACTAATGACTTTACAACTCATTTCCTTAATGTATACGAGTTCCGTTCCGTGCAACACGTAAGAGCTTTCAGTATTATCTATGGAATTACTGGATGCTGATGAGTACTAATCTTGCAGAAAGATGCCTCCTAGAAGAGAAAACCAAGGAAACGGCGGCAAAAGAAACGAAAATCCTCAGCCACCCCATATGGTCGTACCTCAGGCACTTATGGATGCTATGACGGTGATAGCGCAGGGAGTTGCTCAGCAACAACAGCAGCCCCCACCACCGTCTCAGCATGGGATACGATATTATATTGGGAAAATGCGGAAGATGCATGCCCCCACCTTTGAAGGGACCACTGACCCAGAAGTGGATGAGTTTTGGTTGGAAGAGGTGAAAAAGTGTTTCAGGCTGGTGCAGGTGCCTGAAGAGCATAAGGTGGATGTGGCCACGCCCTTGTTGAGTGGCCGAGCTAATGCATGGTGGAATGGTATTCTACCAAAGATGACTCCCCCCTCCATTTTGTGGAGACAATTCGTTGAGGCTTACAAGGATTACTATGTGCCTGAGACTGCTATTCTGGAGAAGATGATGCAATTTGATAAGTTGGAGCAAGAAAGGATGTCTATTTCTGATTACGTTGATAGATTCCATGCCTTGGGAAAATTCACTCCCATGGTATTGGAAACAACCGGATGAAAATGCTCAAGTTTGAGCAAGGACTGAACCCCCGTATCAGGTCGGCTATAGTGGGGTCCAGCTTGAAAACATTTGCTGATATGTTGGATGCATGCTATCGCGTGGAAAGCGATATGCGTCGGACCTAGTCTAGAGAGGTTCGTGACGAAACAAGCAAGAGGCCCAGGGATGAGAGAAGTGGAAGTAGACCAGGACGATGGGTCAAGATCCCTAAGAGAGGTCAGATGGTACAGTTCCAGCGACCACCGCAGCAAAGCCAGCCTGACCGATCGGCTTCAGGTGTATGTTCTCATTGCCAGAAGAACCACGTTGGGGAATGCTGGAAGAAAACAGGGGCTTGCTTCAAATGTGGTAAGACGGATCATAGGATCAAGGATTGCCCCTAGTGGAAGCAAAAGCCATAAGGAGAAGCAGGGCCGTCACAGCAACAAAGGGGTAGGCCCAAACCCAACACGAGGGTACATGTCATGATTGACGCTGAAGTGCAGGAGAGCACTGACGTGTTGAGAAATATGTTTGGATAATTTTTAAAGTCATGATTTTAAGTGGTGAATACTTAGAAATGTCACATATGGTGTTACAAGTGATTAAAGGATGAAAAAGTGAAGAAAAATGACGTGGATCTCTCAGGCAGAGATACATGGATCGATTGATGTACGTCAGCCCCTCACGTGGATCGATCGACGTACGTCAACCCTCACGTGGATCGATCCATGTCTCACAGAATGTTTAGGTTTTTTAGAAATATTTTTCTAAAATGTGTTAAAATGGTTGTTTTCATTTGTATATGATTTATACATGCTCATTATGTGAATCTTGTGTGATTTTGATGATTTTAAATGTATTGCGACTAACGTGCCTTGGAAGTTTCTACAACTTACCAAAAAGGGCAAAATTGGTATTTTGAGTTTTGTAGGAACATCACATGGTGAAAATATCTCAAGGATGCATTCTTATACTATTTATCATGACAAAGGTGATATCATGAGTATTTATGACCATCCGGGTCATTTCTGGAGTTTTCATATACCAGGGGTATTTGATAATTTCACCCCTGAGGGTATTTTTGGTATTTTCACTCGAGGAATCTCTTGAGCATATTATTGTCTTCATTCTGCAGCTGTGTTATTATTATTTTGAAGATAATATGGTGATCTTATATCTTTTCTCTTACATGATGATATTATTGACTATAGCGGATATGTGATGATTTGAGATGTCACATTCTATTTTTTCTTGAAGACATTCTTATATATGTTATAATAGCACATTTGTCATCATTATTCAGAGATATTAAAGGTTTCAAAGGTGTTGAAATGTTCATGACATATAAGAAGAAATATTGGGAATTTCGGTGTTACACGTTGACATAATCTTGTCAATTATTATCTATTTATTTCTTCTTCAAAAATCTGAGTTGCTACACATATTTGTATGCTCAAAAACATGTATGAGCAGGTGGAGATGATACATTATTCATTTTATGAGTTGGAGACAAGTGGACCAACCAAAAAGGAGTTAGTTGGCAAAAATTGCCAACTTGGATTTTTCAAATATAGCCAAACGGCTACTTAGTGTATATGGCTTTTCTTGGCAGATTTTTTGAAGTCAAATGAAGACTTCACATGTCCTATTATTGTGCTTGGAGTTGAGGATATTTTGGTGGTATTATCCTTTCTTATTTTATTAAGGAAAATCAAAAATCATTTTTGGAAAATATTGAAAGTAGCCAACGGCTACTTGCACATTTTGGAGCTGAATTTTTAAGTTTGAAATGGTAAATGCCCACATGCCTATTATCTTGCCAAAGAGTAGAGAAGATGATGGAGTTGTTATGGTCATATTATCTTCACATTTTCAAGATAATTCCAAGTCATTTTTCAAGGTGTAAAAATCGGCCAAGGTGACATCCTATGTGGACCAATTATGTTGTCTTATTTTGCCAAGTGTACAAGGCCAACCAATGATGAGAAGACATTTGGATTTGATGATGAAGATGATGACACATTGGAGTTCTTATCTCTAAGGCTCAAATCACACTATAAATAGAGGCAATGGTGAAGAAGATGAAACACACTTGAAGCTCACAAGCATTTGTTGAATTGTCTAGCTTTCATCTTCATCTTCTTGTTGTTATTGTTTCATTCTTTGTAGCAAAGGCGTTCTTGTTATTTTTGTTGAGCTACAAGCCTCTTGAGCTTCATTTGTAAGATTGATTAGCCATTCTTATAAGGCTACATCAATAGGTGGTAGAGGTGTTGTAACTAAGTGTTGCGTAGAAGGTGATTATCCAAGTCTTGAATAGGTTGGTGTATAACCAAGGATCAAGCTTGGTTCTTGTTTTAAGGTGATTCATTTGATAGTGAAATCCAAGGAAAGGTGTTCCTTGGGACTAGAGTAGGTCACATTGACCGAACCAGGATAAATCCTTGGTGTTCTTGTCTTGTTTCTTCATTTATGTTTTCTGCCCGTTTTTACTGCAGTTTTCACACAACTTCACACGTTTTGAAAAAATAGCTTAACACTTTCAAAATTCGTGATTTTTGGTGGAGTTATACTTCATACTGTTAGCTTTCATTTTCAACAAGAATCACTTGATTTGAGCAAGGAAAAGTTAGTCTTTCAGTCTTTACAAGGTAACTGCTCCAATCTGGCTGTAATCTGACCTGTTTTGAGAAAACTTAAATTCTGTATTTATCAAGAATTGTTTAAGGTCAGGGCCTTTTGTAAACTTCATCTACACATCCTAAGGAGTGTTTTGATATAAAGATCAACCTTTTTGGTTGAGTATTCAAAGAGAAACACTATTTTCAAAATCAGCAACATTCTGTCCAATTCTGTCCAGATTGACCATCTGAATCTTTTTATTTGTTTGAAGGGTCAAACGATCTTATTTTTTCTGATTTTTGGACAGAATCTTGTTAATTCATTGAAGTTCAATTCTGGAAAGTTTAATAATTTTTGGAGTTGTGTACAATTATTTGTGAAGTTTTCAAAAAGGGTTCTGAATTTGAGGTGGTCTCAGATTTTGTTTTCAAAGGGGATTTTAACAAAGGGTTGTAGTGTAATTTCCGCTAACCACTATTCACCCCCCCTCTAGTGGTGTTTATTGCAGGTGTACGGTCCAACAATTGGTATCAAAGCAAGGTCTACACCATTCAAAGAAACAAGATTCAACACCGTACAATCAAACAAAGCCAAGAAACAATTACTCTTTGTAGCCTGCTTATCTCATATCCAAGGTACATACTATGACAATAGTTTCTCACAAAGGTGAGTTGGAAGGTATGTCCACTCAATGCCCTCCTCTTTTCGATGGCAATAATTTTGTTCATTGGAAACTAAGAATGAGGCTATTCTTAATTGCTATAGACATCGATTTATGGTCTATAGTTGAAGATGGGCCGTACAATCCAATGAAAGTTGTACAAGTTAGTGGAGTCACTCAAAAAGTAGAAAAATATAGAAGTGAATGGACATCGGAAGATAAAAAGAAAATGTCAATGAATGCTAAAGCTATGCAATTACTCTTGAATGGACTTACAACGTCTGAAGCAGGATATGTTTCAAATTGCACAAGCGCACACGACATGTGGAAATCACTTGTATTAAAGCATGAAGGTACTAGTGGTGTTAAAGAGTCAAAAATAAACATGCTTATGACTGAATTAGAGACTTTCAAAATGTTGCCGAACGAATCCATAACATCTATGGATTTGAGGATTACTAGTATTTTCAATGCCCTTGAAGCTTTAGTGAAGTCATTTTCGAACAATGAAAAGGTTCAAAAGGTGCTACGAAGCCTTCCTGCTGAATGGGATCCAAAGGTGACTGCAATCGAGGAGACAAAGTCAATCACTAAGATGGATGGATTGATCGGGTCTCTTAAAGTTTATGAGGTAAAACTAAACCAACGGAAGTCCAAGTCATCTAAATCATCAAGTAAGCCTATAGCTTTCAAAACAACTGAAACACAAACGAATAATAATGACAGTAATAGTGATACTGAATTAGATGATGACTTGATATTAATAGCAAGAAAACTTAGGAAGTTTTCCAAACGTCCTAAGAGGAATAGACAACGTTCTTCTTCTTCTTCTTCTCAACCTAGAAAAAATAACACAAACAAATGGTATAATAAAGAATTAAGGTGTTATGAATGCGGTCAAAAAGGACATATTTCATACGATTGTACCACGAAGAAAAATAATAATAACAACAATAATAAACAAGCGAAGGACAAGGAGGCACAAATGACAAAGAGAAAAGAGTCTAAGGCAAGGAAAGGGAAACGAGCAATGAAGGTGAGCACATGGAGCGACTCATCCGACTCATAATCCGAAACTGAGGAAGCTCAAGTCTGCTTCGTATCAAACGAGGTATGTTCTTCATCTGATAGTGATTCTGATAGTGACATGACATTTGATGAAATGTATGAAGAGTTCTTAAGAATACATGCTCACTGTAAGAGGTACTCTAAAGAAAAGAAGAAACTAATTGAAGAAAATAACAAGTTGAAGACGTCTAACTTGGAATTTTCCGATCAATTAGAATCTCTTAAAAATACTCTTGATTCTTTAGAGAATAAAATTGAATCATATAGGAAAGATGAACAAAAAATAAAAATGGAAAATAATATGTTAAAGTCCAAATTGGAAAGTTGTGAACATGAAATAATACAACTTAAGTCTTCTAAACTTAACTTAGAAAAAATGTTAGAACAAATTTAAGTCGGGTACTAATATGTTAGATACACTAATCTTATCACAAAAATATGGAAATGATAAAACCGGCTTAGGCTATAAAGAAGAATATGACAAAGTAGGTAGAAAGACTAAGTTTGTATCATCAACTACTAAACAACCTTATAAAGCTATAAAAACAACTTTGCCTGCTAAATCTTCTTCTACACCTTCTTCTACTTATATCAAGACAAAAATACAACACACACCCACAAATATACACACGCATAGACATACATCTAGGCCAAAATTTGCATCTAGACAACCTAGAAATTATGCATATATATATAAGAATACAACTAGAAAGAATAAAATGTATCCAACTTATTATGAACCTAAGTATAGGAAACACTCATATAAGTCTTATAGAAATGCCTATAAACACGCTTATATGGCGCCATTCAAGAAACAAAATCGCATGTCTTATAAACATTATAGAAATCGGCCATCATATAATGATTATCAACCATGGCGTAATGTGTACAACAATGCATCTTCACGTATGTGAAATGATTATCTATATGCTAATCCTTCTTATTTTCCAAATTATAATTATGCTAAAAATGTGCCTAAAAGGTATGTTCAAGTTTGGATACCTAAGGGATATCTAAACAAGAATAGTGTCCCTAACATTCAAGGACCCAAATAAAGGGTACCTAAAACTTTGTCTCCATTGTAGGAAAAACACACAGAATGCAAGAAAGAGGCAAAGTCAAAGAATCTAAAAACCAAATGGTTTTTAGATAGTGGATGTTCGAGGCATATGAAGGGGAACCTCAAACTATTCATCGAATTGGAACATATCAAGAATGGAGGAAAAGTAACATTCGGTGACAACAACAAATGGACAAGTTGTTGGAAAAGGAACAATTGGGGACCCTAACACATTTCAAATACAAAATGTGTTGTTAGTAAGCAATCTCTCTTATAATTTACTTATTATTTCACAGCTTATAGATTGTGGTTACAATGTCTCTTTTCTTCCCAATTCGTGTGATATAATAAATAAAAAAGGAGAAATAGTTCTAAAAGGAAATAGAGATGGTAACATTTATACTCTTACCTTAGAAAATATGTTAGATGCTAAGGTTAAGTGTCTAATATCACATGACTTAGATGTAAATTTATGGCATAGAAGATTAGGCCATATAGGAATTTTAACCATTAAGAAATTGTCTAAGAAGAATTTAATTAGAGGAATGCCTAAGTTAGACTTAGATTATACATGTGAAATTCAATGAAAATGCATGCTTTGAAGGTAGTGATAAAAATCAACATACACAAGAGAATAATGTTGAAAATATGTTTGATGATGATGCATTACTTGAGCCTGTACTTGATCATCTAGAACCAACTCCCCTGAACAAGACATGCATGAACCCTTAGATGAAATAAATGAAGAAACTTTGCAATTAGAAGATAATGCAACTAATGATCCAATTACATATGATAATGTTCACACTAATGAAACATTTGAACGAGATGAGGGTGAACCTAGTCAATCTAGGAATTGGTGGCACCCTAGAGAACTAATCATCGGGGATCCAAGTGTTGGGGTTAGAACACGTAGAAATATAAGTCAACTTGAAGGACATAGCTTAATCTCACAATTAGAACCTAAGAATGTAAAGGAAGCCTTAGGTGATATATCTTGGATAGATGCTATGCATGAGGAATTAAATCAATTCACATGGAACAATGTGTGGGACTTAGTACCTAAACCCGAAAACAAGTCTATAATAGGAACGAAATGGGTGTTTAGGAATAAAATGGATGAACAAGGAAAAATTACAAGAAATAAGGCTAGACTAGTCGCACAAGGTTATAATCAACAAGAAGGAATAGATTATGAAGAAACCTTTGCACCCGTTGCACGACTAGAAGCAATTAGATTGTTACTTGCGATTGCAAGTCCAAGCAATATTAAGCTCTTCCAAACGGATGTCAAGAGTGCTTTCTTGAATGGATACATCCAGAAGAGGTGTTTGTCAAACAACCCCCTGGATTCGAAGATCCAAAGAATCCTAACCATGTTTATAAGCTTAAGAAAGCTTTATATGGTTTGAAACAAGTTCCAAGAGCTTGGTATGATATATTTGCAAACTTTCTTATTGCAAATAATTATCAAAGGGGGACCATCGACAACACATTATTCTTAAGAAGAAAAGATAATAATTTGTTAATAGTTCAAATATATGTAGACGATATTATTTTTGGTTCAACCAAACCTACCTTAGTAAAAGACTTCGAGGAGTGTATGAAGTCAGAATTTGAAATGTCAATGGTAGGAGAATTGAACTACTTCTTAGGCCTTTAAATCAAACAAACCCCTCAAGGAATTCACATTAGTCAGCTTAAGTATGTCAATAATATGATTAAAAAGTTTGGCTTTGAAGATTTGAAACCAACACCTATACCCATGAGTGTTAGCACCAAACTAGATAAGGATGAAAATGGTAAACCTTTTGATGACACACTTTATAGGTCTATGATTTGCTCATTGTGATACTTAACTACATCAAGACCTGATATCATGTTTAGTGTGTGCATGTGTGCTAGGTTTCAATCTTGTCCTAAGGTATCATATTACATTGCAGTGAAAAAGATCTTTAGATATCTTAAGCATACACCTCACTTAGGACTTTGGTATGATAGAAACGGTAAGTTGGAATTGTACGCATATAGTGATGCTGATTATGGTGGTTGCAAGTTAGATAGAAAATCCACTAGTGGTGCATGTCAATTCATAGGAACCAACTTGATCTCTTGGTTATCTAAAAAGCAAGCTAGTGTAGCTCTTTCTACCACTGAAGCCTAGTATATTGCTTTAAGTTTATGTACTACTCAAATACTTTGGCTTAAACAGCAACTTAGTGATTTTGGCATTACAATGGAAAAGATTCCAATTTTCTGCGATAGCACAAGTGCAATCAATCATTCTCGGAATCCGGTGCTTCATTCTAAGGCCAAACACATTGAGGTGCGATACCACTTTCTTCGCGATCATGTTCAAAATGAGGATATAGTCATAAACCATATAAGAACTGATCACCAAATCGCTGATATCTTTACCAAACCCCTTAATCAAGCCACGTTTGAAAACTTACGAGCCAAGTTAGGTATGATGACTTACGACACCATTTTATAGTTCTATCTTTTGCATGATTTGCAAAATAAAAGGGGAGATAGAATAAAAACATAATTTTAGTTGGTAAGTCATGATTTGGTATGATAAGTTTCAATTGATATAAGTTGAGTATAGGTTAAGGGGGAGAGTATAAGTTGAGGAGGAGCATAACTATTTAAAATTTTGTTGAAAACAATTGGTAAGATTTATGATGTTAAACAAATGGTTATGAGTTGTGACATTAAAATCATGTTAAGTTATTTTGAAAATCATCCAAAAGGGGGAGAATGTTGAGAAATATGTTTGGATAATTTTCAAAGTCATGATTTTAAGTGGTGAATACTTAGAAATGTCACATATGGTGTTATAAGTGATTAAAGGATGAAAAAGTGAAGAAAAATGATGTGGATCTCTCAGGCAGAGACACATGGATCGATTGATGTACGTCAGCCCCTCACATGGATCGATCGACGTACGTCAACCCTCACGTGGATCGATCCACGTCTCACAGAATGTTTAGGTTTTTTAGAAATATTTTTCTAAAATGTGTTAAAATGGTTGTTTTCATTTGTATATGATTTATACATGCTCATTATGTGAATCTTGTGTGATTTTGATGATTTTAAATGTACTGTGACTAACGTGCCTTGGAAGTTTCTACAACTTACCAAAAAGGGCGAAATTGGTATTTTGAGTTTTATAGGAACGTCACATGGTGAAAATATCTCAAGGATGCATTCTTATACTATTTATCATGATAAAGGTGATATCATGAGTATTTATGACCATCCGGGTCATTTCTGGAGTTTTCATATACCATGGGTATTTTGATAATTTCACCCCCGAGGGTATTTTTGGTATTTTCACTCGAAGAATCTCTTGAGCATATTATTATCTTCATTCTGCAGTTGTGTTACTATTATTTTGAAGATAATATGGTGATCTTATATCTTTTTCTCTCACATGATAATATTATTGACTATAGCGGGATATGTGACGATTTGAGATGTCACATTCTATTTTTTCTTGAAGACATTCTTATATATGTTATAAGAGCACATTTTTCATCATTATTCAGAGATATTAAAGGTGTCAAAGGTGTGGAAATGTTCATGACATATAAGAAGAAATATTGGGAATTTCGGTGTTACACTTTGACATAATCTTGTCAACTATTATCTATTTATTTCTTCTTCAAAAATCTGAGTTGCTACACATATTTGTATGCTCAAAAACATGTATGAGCAGGTGGAGATTATACATTATTCATTTTATGAGTTGGAGACAAGTGGACCAACCAAAAAGAGCTAGTTGGCAAAAATTGCCAACTTGGATTTTTCAAATATAGCCAAACGGCTACTTGGTGTATATGGCTTTTCTTGGCAGATTTTTTGAAGTCAAATGAAGACTTCACATGTCTTATTATTGTTCTTGGAGTTGAGGATATTTTGGTGGTGTTATCCTTTCTTATTTTATTAAGAAAAATCAAAAATCATTTTTGGAAAATATTGAAAGTAGCCAACGGCTACTTGCACATTTTGGAGCTGAATTTTTAAGTTTGAAATGGTAAATGCCCACATGCCTATTATCTTGCCAAAGAGTAGAGAAGATGATGGAGTTGTTATGGTCATATTATCTTCACATTTTCAAGATAATTCCAAGTCATTTTTCAAGGTGTAAAAATCGGCCAAGGTGACATCCTATGTGGACCAATTATGTTGTCTTATTTTGCCAAGTGTACAAGGCCAATCAATGATGAGAAGACATTTGGATTTGATGATGAAGATGGTGACACATTGGAGTTCTTATCTCTAAGGCTCAAATCACACTATAAATAGAGGCAATGGTGAAGAAGATGAAACACACTTGAAGCTCACAAGCATTTGTTGAATTGTCTAGCTTTCATATTCATCTTCTTGTTGTTATTGTTACATTCTTTGTAGCAAAGATGTTCTTGTTATTTTTGTTGAGCTAAAAGCCTCTTGAGCTTCATTTGTAAGATTGATTAGCCATTCTTATAAGGCTACATCAATAGGTGGTAGAGGTGTTGCAACTAAGTGTTGCATAGAAGGTGATTATCCAAGTCTTGAATAGGGTTGGTGTATAACCCAAGGATCAAGCTTGGTTCTTGTTGTAAGGTGATTCATTTGATAGTGAAATCCAAGGAAAGGTGTTCCTTGGGACTGGAGTATGTCACATTGACCGAACCAGGATAAATCCTCGGTGTTCTTGTCTTGTTTCTTCATTTCTGTTTTATGTCCGTTTTTACTGCAGTTTTCACACAATTTCACACGTTTTGAAAAAATAGCTTAACACTTTCAAAATTCATGATTTTTGGTGGAGTTATACTTCATACTGTTATCTTTCATTTGCAACAAGAATCACTTGATTTGAGCAAGGGAAAGTTAGTCTTTCAGTCTTTGCAAGATAACTGCTCCAATCTGGCTGCAATCTGACCCGTTTTGAGAAAACTTAAATTATGTATTTATCAAGAATTTTTTAAGGTCAGGGCCTTTTGGAAACTTCATCTACACATCCTAAGGAGTGTTTTGATATAAAGATCAACTTTTTGGTTGAGTATTCAAAGAGAAACACTATTTTCAAAATCAGCAACATTCTATCCAATTCTGTCCAGATTGACCATCTGAATCTTTTTATTTGTTTGAAGGGCCAACGATCTTATTTTTGTTTGATTTTTGGACAGACTCTTGTTAACGCATTGAAGTTCAATTCTGGAAAGTTTAATAATTTTTGGAGTTGTGTACAATTATTTGTGAATTTTTCAAAAATGGATTCTGAATCTGAGGTGGTCTCAGATTCTGTTTTCAAAGGGGATTTTAACAGAGGGTTGTAGTGTAATTTTCGCTAACCACTATTCACCCCCCTCTAGTGGTGTTTATTGCAGGTGCATGGTCCAACATGACGTTGTGACAGGTACAATTTAAGTTAAAATCTTAGTTGTTTAAGTTGAATTATAGTCGTTTAAGTTGAAAGTAAAAGTGCATTATATGAAAATTATTTATGTGTTACACTCTTTGTGTTTAGGTGCGATTCTAATTAATAAAGTGCCTGCAAACGTATTGTTTGATAGTGGAGCGAGTCACTCGTTCATCTCTAAGCGATTCGTCAAAGGACTTGATTGTCTACCCGAGTGACTTGAAACCCCCTTCAGGGTGCAGGCAGCTGGTGAACAAGTACTGGTTCGCACCATCAGTATAAAGACTGTGAATTGGAGTTGGATGGGAAGGTGTTTCCCGTTACATTGGTCCCAATTACGATGAGGGATTTCGATGTGATATTGGACATGGATTGGCTGACCAAGTATCATGCCAATATTGACTGCAGACTGAAGCTAGTAACTGTCAAAGATCCCGAAATGAATGAAGTGACAGTTCAAGGGAACACCAAGCTAACGAAAGCCCCGAAGAAAATATATTTGACGGCGATTAAGGCTTTCAAGGCTTTGAAGAAGGGAGCAGAGGGACTTATAGTGTATGCTTTGGACGCGAAGCAAGAGATTCCCTCCATAGATCAATTTCCAGTGATCAATGAATTTAAAGACGTGTTTCCAGATGATTTGCCGGGAGTACCGCCATCAAGAGAAGTAGAGTTCGAAATCAATTTGATCCCAAGAGCCGAGCCTATATCTAAGGCACCTTACAGGATGGCTCCAGCTGAACTTAAGGAGTTAAAGGGACAACTACAGGAGTTGTTGGATAAGAAGCTAATTCGACCCAGTGTATCACCTTGGGGAGCCCCCGTCTTATTTGTCAAGAAGAAGGATGGCAGCATGAGATTATGTATAGACTATAGAGAGCTGAACAAGGTAACTATCAAAAATAAGTACCCACTACCAAGGATCGAGGATTTATTTGACCAGTTGAAGGGTGCTCGTTGGTTCTCAAAAATCGACCTTCGTCAGGGGTATCATCAGCTGCTTGTGAAGGCAGGCGACGTCCCTAAGACAGCTTTCCGTACTCGATATGGGCATTATGAATTTTTGGTGATGCCTTTTGGGCTGACTAATGCCCCAGCAGCCTTTATGGACTTGATGAACACCGTGTTCCGAAAACAGTTGGATCAATTCGTGGTGGTGTTCATCGATGATATCTTGGTCTACTCTCCTGATGAACAGTCCATGCGGAACACCTAAGAGTGGTGTTGAAGATTTTGAGACAGCAGAAGCTATATGCCAAATTCATCAAGTGTGAATTTTGGCTAAGAAGTGTAGCCTTTCTCGGTCATGTAATTTTGGAGGATGGGTCTCTGTGGATCCTAAGAAGGTGGAAGACATTACGGAATGGCCAAGGCCTACAAATGTGACTGAAGTCAGAAGCTTCCTAGGCCTGGCAGGCTACTATAAGAAGTTTGTTGAGGGATTTTCGACAATAGCAGTTCTATTGAGTCGACTTACTCAGAAGAAGACTAAGTTTGAGTGGACTGCTGAATGCGAGCAGAGTTTTTCGGAACTCAAGAAGAGATTGACCACTGCCCCGGTGTTGGCGCAACCCTCCTGTACCGACGGTTTCGTGATCTATAGTGATGCGCCCAAGAAAGGACTAGGTATGTATATCATTACAACTAATGCATTGTATATACATATGCAAGTCTTAAACTAACTTTCTGTTTATAGGTTGTGTCTTGATGCAAAATGGACGAGTTATCTCGTACGCGTCGAGACAGTTGAAACCATATGAGCAGAACTACCCGACGCATGACTTAGAACTCGCAGCTGTAGTATTTGCTCTTAAGATCTTGAGGCACTATTTGTACGGAGAGAAACGTGCAGTGTTCACGGATCACAAGAGCCTGAAATATTTATTCTCATAGAAGGAGCTTAACATGAGACAAAGAAGATGGTTGGAATCGCTCAAAGATTATGACTTAACCATCAACTATCATCTGGGTAAAGCAAATAGAGTGGCAGATGCGTTGAGCAGAAAGTCTAGTCACGCTAGACAGTCCCTGTTGGAAAGGGAGATTGAGGAGTTTGGTCTCGATGTGGTGGACTCAGTGGCGAATGTTCTTACAGCTCTGTCCATCAGTCCAGACTTGGTAGATAGAATCAAAGGAGCGCAGTATTATGATGCAGCATTGCAGGAGATCAGCGACAAATTGTCTACAGAACCAGTAAAAGATTTTCATTTGAGATAAGATGGAAGTCTATGGTTCCAGAATTGGTTATGCGTACCAGATAATGATGAATTTCGGAGAGAATTGCTACGCGAAGCGCACAACTCGAGGATGTCTATTCCCCCCGGAAGCACAAAAATGTACAAGGACCTTAAAAGGAATTATTGGTGGATAGGGATGAAAAGAAATATCGTGGAGTATTTTAAGAGGTGTCTAGTGTGCCTACAAATTAAAACAGAACACCAACGACCTGGTGGTTTGATGATGCCACTTGAGATTCCTGAATGGAAATGGGAGCACGTGACGATGGACTTCGTGATGGGATTACCACAAACCCAAAGTGGTAATGACATGATTTGGGTTATTGTAGACCGTTTGACGAAGTCAGCACACAACTAGCTATGCCGCACAGTACCTCGTACGAGAAATTGGCAAACTTGTATGTGGACAACATTGTGAGTCTACATGGAGTTCCCGTCAGCATTGTGTCGGACCGTGATCCCAGATTTACTTCTAAGTTTTTGATGGCATTTCAGAAAGCAATGGGTACTGAGTTAAGAATGAGTACCGCTTATCATCCTCAGACGGATGGACAGTTGGAGAGGACCATCCAGACTTTAGAAGATATGTTGAGAGCCTGTGCTCTGGATTTTAACGGAAACTGGGATAGTATGCTGAAGCTGATGGAGTTCTCATACAATAATAGCCATCACAGTGCAATCGGCATGGCACCGTTTGAGGCTCTCTATGGACGGAAGTGTAGATCCCCGTTTTGTTTGGACGAAGTTGGGGAACGGACAATCACTGCCCCAGAATTGGTTGAGCTGACCATGAGTAAAGTGAAGATTATAAGAGAAAGATTAAGGGTGGCCCAAGACCGTAGCAAAAGTTGGGCAGATTCCAAAAGAAGGCCCCTAGACTTTGAAATTGGTGAAAAGGTCTATTTACAAGTCTCACCCACGAAAGGAGTTGCGAGATTTGGGATGAAAGAAAAGCTAAGCCCTCGATATATTGGTCTGTACGAGGTGCTTGGTAAAGTTGGTGAAAGAGCATATCGATTAGCTTTGCCTCCGAGTTTGTCGCAAGTCCATAATGTATTTCATGTGTCTCAACTGAAGAAATACATATCGGACCCGAGCCATGTCCTTGAGACTCAACCATTGGATGTTAGAGAAGATGTCACATATGAAGAACATCCAGTGAAGATTGTGGATAAGAAAGATCAAGTCCTACGCAAGCGCGTGATTCCGTATGTCAAAGTTCAATGGAGTAATCATACGGAGCGTGAAGCCACGTGGGAGCTTGAGGAGAAAATGAAGGAGTTATATCCACATCTTTTCCAATAAGGTACATCAGTTTCGAGGACGAAACTTTTTGTAAGGGGGTGGAATGTTATGCCTCGCACCCTCCGTAGAATAATTAAAGGATAAAATGAAATTAAATGAGATTAATGGCAATTAATGGTAATGAATTAAGAATTAAATATTAGATTAATCGGTATTTATTGAGGGATTAAATATTAGAATTAAGTAGTACTTAATTTAGAATTGAATAAGGAATTTAATTATTTAAGATAAAAGGGAATAATAGAATATAATTTAGAAACTCCGGTTTCACCTCTACTCATATCAAAAACTGACAGAACGTCAGTTTCTGATTCATTTCACCAGAAAGCATCGACGCCATTTTTCTTCCCTCTCATTAGGCGATTTCTTCAGCTCTTGCAACCCTAGGGAAGAACTTCCAAGGAAGCAATCCAATCTTCGTTTGTTCTTCGATTCTTCTACTAGTAATCCAAGGCAAGTAACTTTCTCATGAGTTGCTACGATTCGCGAAAGAAAAAGGCCTATTTTGATATCAAAATGGATCACCATGTAGTAGTTTCTCTTTGTTGATCTATATGTGATTTACGTGTTATGGATTTGAGGGTTTGGCCACTATATGTTGAAAATCATTTTGTTGTTGTCGATTACGTGAAATCTTGCAAATCCCAATCCTTTGAACCCTCTCTTTGTTGCTATTTTCGGTTGAGGGGGGAAGAGAGTGAAAGGTAGGATTTTTGGGTTTGTTTTGGTGGATTATTTGAGTTTTAGGCTTGAATCTTTGATTGGTATGTGTGTAGGGATGAGTTGATGGATTAAGCATGAATTGTTAGTGAGGATTAGGTCTGGAATGATTGGGATGAAGTTTGGGAACGATTGGAGTTTTGGTTCTGCAGTTTCTGCAGAAATCGCAGAGTTTCTTTTCTGGAATCGTAGACATTGATCGATCGATGTAGGGTATAAAGTCACTTCGATCGATCGATGTAGGAGGGTTGAGAGACTGATGTGAGGCAGAAAGTATTCTGACAGACTTCGATCGATCGATCGATGTGAGGGTATGAAGTCACTTCGATCGATCGATGTAGGGTATGATGTAAGACATAAAGTTTTCTGATGGACATCGATCGATCGATGTGAGGGTATGAAGTGAGATCGATCGATCGATGTAGGGGATGATGTTATACAGTTTTGGGGGAAAATAGAGGAAGGAAAAGGAAAGCTAGAGGACCAATTTGGGGGACACTAGAGGCTTCTTAGGACCTGATTGAGGTAGTGTAAGTCTTAGGAACACGACCTAGGATGGTGAATCAACGGTGAGGACTTCGTCGGGTATTTGAATTGGACTTCAGCGTGAATGATCTATGGGGTTAAGGATGAACGTTTGAGGCTTTGATAAGGTTCAAATGGAACGTGTGACGGTGCCTACCTCATCCCCTGTATCTCTAGTATGAATGTTTATGTGAGGTAGACATGAGCATGTAATGATATGCTTGAATGTGTGAATGAGACGAGCCTCAAGTGATTGAATGATATGTTGGTTGAGCATTTTTGCATCATGGCACTTGCATCTGCATTATGATTTGACAAGAGCTGTGTCTCGGCACAGGGTATAAAGTTTGCGAAGTGAGCTGTGGTGTGTTACAGGGTATAAAGACAAGCTGTAACCACTACAGGGTATAAAGTGAGCTGTAATGTGACACAGGGTATAAAGAAAAGCTGTGGCACATTACAGGGTATAAAGTTAAGCTGTGCATCACAGGTTATAAAGACAAGCTGTGGCCCATCACAGGGTATAAAGTTATGTGACCGGACATTAAGACATGCATTGTACTGTTTTTGAAAAGTGAAGCATAATCATTTGGGTGCGTGTAGTGTAGTGCATATTTTGAATTGTCATGCATCACGTGAGTCGTTTTGGTATGATTGTCTTGTAAGTGTTTTGTTATTGAACTTTTTACTACTTATTCATTGTTGTTCTTTGTTTCTGTTGTGCTGACAACTTATGATCTTTAAATTATACAAGACATGTGCCCTATTATCCCTTGATATAGAGATTACTCATGTCTTGCCATGTGTTGATCCCGTATGTCTTATAAGCGGGTTACTTGCTAGCGTTTTTCGCTAAGAGTTCTACTCGTTGTCTCGCAGATAGGGCTGAGTATGATATGATATACATTGAGGACGATGGCGAGTGGGCCGAATGGGATGAGTAGAGCTTCTTGGGATATGCCTTTGTCATGTTGGGATGTTTAAACTTCTCTTTTGTCCACTTAAGTATTTAGTTGGCTGCGACCACGAACAATCTTTTGTAATCACATTATATCTTGATGTACAGATTTGATGGTTTAGATTTATTTTACACATGTTTTCGTGCTTACTCTCTTACGTCATTGATGATGTGTATTCGCGAGATGAGACGTCTTGTAGTCCTCTAAGTAGGCTACGACGGGTGCACCGGTTCGGGTCCGCTGTCCGAGCCGAGGCGCTATAGAGATGAAGCGAAAGGACCCAGCGGCCGCACCCAGCAAATTTTCCTCGAGTGACTCCCTCCAGAGGCGTAAACATATGGAGTATTCCCCAACTCGACCACGGTATTTTCGTGAGGCTCGAGGATGGTTTATGGCCGAGGCCAGGCACATAAGCCGCAGAGCAAGCCGTCAGCCATCACCAACCACAGAGCCGTTAGAAGCTCCAGCACTTCATCTCAAGTGCACGCAAAAAGCGCTACATCCACACCGACTTGGCAGAGAAGTTGACAAGAACGCCAGACACTAATCACACAAAAAATGTGATGTTATGAAACGGTTGGGAGGCCGAGGAAAGGAAGGGATACCTCTGTTAGCCTCCAAAGCTCATATTCTGGCAGCCATGAAGGAGGAAGGATCGGCGAAGGATCATCCGCCCATGAAGGGACCAATGGACAAAAGGAATCAAAGGGTGTATTGCGCCTTCCACCATGATGTTGGCCATGATACGGGGGACTACATGCAGCTCTCTAGTGAAATTGAGCGTTTGATCGAATTGGGTTATTTACGAGAGTTTTATAACCCGCGGTGAAGGCTGCATAACAGGCTGGGGTTCAACCGACCCCACCCAAGATGAAGATGCCGACCTGATTATCAAGCGGGTCTTTTGATGAGGATATGGACCCAGATATGACCGGGAGTATAGCACAACGCTGCACGCACAGGGCCGGCCCAGGCTGGTCGGCGTTAAAGGTGTCCTGGGAAAACGAGACCACCTCGGCCAAGCCCTAAAGTGGTTCGAGAAGACGTCGAGGTGAGCAGTCTTACGGACAAACAGACTCCATAGGTCATCCTGCTCATCCGATAGACTTGCCGGCCCGAAGACTAGAAGCCCGAGTACTCGGCTTGTCTCCTAGTTTGGCTTTTCTACATACTATATGCAAATTATCTAAAAGAAAAAACAAGCACACCTTGTTCAATATCTATTTCTATTATCAAAATGTGTGTGCAGATACAAAGCAGGTTTATCCTAGAGATCTCATTCGGCACAAAGAGGCCTAGAGCCCTAGTATCCATCATCGTGCACAAATCACTTATTCTTTGAAGACTTTATACACTGCTTTGCCATTTACAAGGCTCAACAATAACTCATCATATCTACCCAATGTCTTACTGTACTGCTGAGCTATCATTTAGTAATAGCTGTGCATGGTTGGGCTTTTATCATTCATTTATCTTGGTGTGATACAGAGATTATTCACTCAGTTGTAGCTGCATCCAGCGGAGCTCATTTGTTATCGCTACCGCTGTTCTGATTATCTTGCTGCGATTTTCTGTCTTATTATTAAGCCCACCACAGCTCGGCGTATTTGGTTGCTGCGTTTTTCTTATTATTCTACTATTAAGCCCAGCGTAGCTCGACGAGTCTATTTTTTGCTGCACTTTGATTGTTATTTCATTATAAAACTTGGCACAACCCACCCAATGTTCCCATCGCCTACTATCTGACTATGTTCATGTCATCATCTTAGCTCAGCACACCGTTGTTATAGGTTTTTACTATGTTATCTCAACTCAACTTCACTTTCATATCTGGCGGACTCTTTATTACTCTGCCCCAACAAAGAACCATAAGCTCGAATAGGATGCACCATATGTAAGGCATTCTCCTCTTTGGCGTGATCCTTCGAGATTGATCATCTGCCTTATGGTTCATATCGAATAGGATGCGTCATTTGTAGGATATTCTCCTATTTGGCGTGATCCTTCAAGATTGATCCTCTGCCTTATAGTTCGTAAGGGGATCCACCTCGGCCGACCTCGAATAAGATGTGACATTCGTAGGACATTCTCCTCTTTGGCATGATTCTTCAGGATTGATCATCTGTCTTATGGTTCGTAAGGGGATCCACCTCGGCTGACCTCGAATAGCATGTGCCATTCATAGGACATTTTCATATTTGGCATTATCCATCGAGTATTGATCTTCTGCCTTATAATTCATAAGGGGATCCACCTCGGCCGACCTCGAATAGCATGCGTCATTCGTAGGACATTCTCCTCTATTGCATTATCCATCAAGTATTAATACTCTGCCTTATGGTTCATAAGGGGATCCAACTTGGCCGAGCTCGAATAAGATGCGCCATTGGTAGGACATTCTCATCTTTGGCGTCATCCTCCAATTATTAATCCTCTCGCACTTCTTAAGGGGATTCGCTTCAGCCAATTTCAAAAGAAAGGCGCGGACTGATGACCAGTTTCTCTATTGCGTCCTCCATTAATTGTGGTTCCATTACCTCATGATTTATAGATAGGGTCAACTCAGCTAAAGATTTCTAACTAAACTACACCTTCAACAGTTCAGTTTGACTAGTGAACAGACATTTTGGGAATTCACATTTTCACGCACAAAAGATTGTAAAATTGTGAGCGGCAGAAGCATTATACAGATCAGCAATTCGAGGATCTTCTCTGTTAAAATACGGGTCGATCTTTGAGCACACATCGATCGCCCTTGCCTGCCTCACTTCCATAACTGAGCTATGCAGCATGACCATGTTCTTCAGGAAGAACTCGGATTGCTTGAACTTAGCAACTGCATCCATCCGCGCATCTGCCACCTGGCACTCGACGGAGTTGGAAAGTTGGGTCAGCTGTTGCTCCAAACTGGCTTTGTTCTTCCTTTCGATGTCTAGCTCCATCTGCAGGGACTTAGCAAAATATGTCAGCTGAGCAGAATGCCTTTCCCTCTCAATGGACGATTAGTCTACTCCCGCCTCGCCACTTTGGCTGATCTGCTCGACCAGGCTAATTTGAGGGCATGTATGATGGGACAAAACTTCCACCAGGTGTAAAAGACAAACGTGCTCAGGCGAATCCACACCCAGCAAAGCTGAACAGCAGAACATAAGCTTGGTCGATGTCTTTCTCACGTATGGGCTCGGCCGCAGATGCCTGCTCAGACTATGTGACCTCCGTTTCTGCTTACCCGGCGCACTTGCCTAGGGGGCAATCTGGCAAGCCTGCCCACCTAGGCCAGAGACGGTTAAGGTTGCTAGATTCCGCAGCTAGCTCAGGTCATCTACTTGCTCAGCTATACTCCTTCTCGGCCCAGAAGGCCAACTACCTCAGCAGGCCCCAGTAAGCTCAGTTTTGCCGAAGAGTTAATTGTCAGGTCAGCACGGCAGAGTAGCTCACCTCGGGTCATCTCAGCAGGTGACCAAGGGCATCATCCTTCGGCTCAGTTCGGCAGAGCACCGCGAACCAGTTCAGGCCACGCCATCCACGCCTCCTCTTTGGCTGCGCCTGCTTAGATAGCACCTAGGTCGGCCATGCATGCTTAGGCAGGCACCTGCCCACTAGTTGCCTTAGCCATGCACCGCGACATGTGACGCCACACTGCCACCATACAAGTGAAAGCTGCCCGCAGGGCGGCCAAGCGTCGTCACCTCACGACTTCTTGCCATGTGCCGCCTATCCACGTCTATATAAAGAAACCATACCTCGCCAGAAACCAGGCAAGCGAAGCTAAGCTCAGAAAAAGATAAGCAACTCTAAGCCAGCCCTGGAAAAAATAGTCACCTTCACCTCAAGGAGAAATAAGGTACGATATAACGAGATGCTGAGCTGAGGAGACGAAGTGAAGGCACTTAGGAAATGGACAGCAATAAGCAGATGTGCCAAAGTGTGCTGAGCACAATAACAACAGAGCAGAACAAGGATCTTAACAAGACGATAAAGATGGCGGCATCAATGAGCAGTGAGCCCAGCTGAACACAATTACAACTCAGCAAAAGAAGGATCTCAGTAAAACAATAAGATGGCAACAACAAAGAGCAGGTATGCCGAGGTAAGATAACTTAGAAGATTATAAGGATCTCGGAGGCAGCATTGAATAGATGTACATGGCTGGACAGAGCACTGACACCTGAGCATAACAGAACCCAAAAATACAAAAAAAAGAGACACGTGTACATATACAAATCACTGTATATACTTACATTTCATATGTCCACTAGTTCAGTGGATTAGAAAAACAATTGTAAATAAAATATAGCCGTTAGATAGCCGTTGGTGGCTTGAAGTTTGACCTCTTCCTAAACTTTGTAAAAAAGCAAACCAGTATACATTTAAACTTGAGGAAGTATGAATAATATTTTACGGTGCAACCTTCAATGCATGCTTCCCTATTTTCTAAAATACACACCTCCATATTTTACATTATGCGCTTCTCAAATTCCAACATGCCCTCCCCAATGGAACAGCTGAAATCCATATCTCTATGTTTAATCATTTGTTTTTACCCATCTTCATTTTCAGACCAAAATGGGACATTTAAATTTCATACTAAAGCCAATATGTAAATAAACAATTACCAAAAAAAAGAACACACAAATGTAAATTACAAGAACTCACAAGATGCACTATTTAGATTTTAACTGCTTTAGACTATCTTGCTCTTCTTGTCTCATTCGTCCTACGCAAGGCACTGATTAATGGCAGAGCTGCAGTTGTAAGGTGGATTACGAAGGTCAGAGATAAGAGAGACGAGAGAGGAGCAGATGATCACACAGTCTATACTTTCTTTAGGCAAGCGGATGAGATCACATGAGGCCAAAAGTGAGGCTATTTGTGAAACCTCCTATCAGCAGCAGCCACGTGTTAAAATTTTTAAGGGATTGAAATTTTTTCTTTTTAGTAAATGATTTTTTTAACACGTGGTGGCTGTTGATAGGAGGTCTCAAAAATAGCCTCAATTTTGGCCTTATGTAATCTCGTCCGTACAGAATATGAACCAGTGATCAGACTAGGGATAACTTTTCTCATCGCGTGGGAGTAAGTCTGTCTGAAACAGGTGGTTGTTTGTCATTGCATAAGGGAAGTTGGTGCTAAAATGCTCCCAATATGGAAGATATGGATCAGAGGTTAGCGGTAGGGCTGTAAACGAGCCGAACAAGCCGACCATTGTGTTGTTCAAGTTCAGTTCATTTAACTTAGCGAAAGAACCGAGTTTGTTCGTTTATTTAAACGAACATATTTAATTGTTCAAGCTTGGTTCTTTTAACTTACGAACAACATTAACGAGCCGAACACCTTAAACGAACGATGCCATTTACTGAGTTTGAACAGAAAAAGGTGTTCAAGCTCTGTTCATTAACCTTTTATCCGAGCAGAGCTCGAGATCGAGCCAAACGAGTCGAACAACCAAACGGCTTGGTTCATATACAGCCCTAGTCAGCGGGCATATGTTGCAACGGTAATTCTAAAAAGGGCGGGGTTTTTTCTTTTTTTTTGATCAACTAATATTATAAGCAATTCATACAAGATCTCATATTAAAGTATTGATTTGGTTCGAATATGTTCGTTAATTTTAATTAAACGAGTGGAGTTTGAACATCCAATTGAATTGGTTTATTAAACGAGTAGAATTATTTGCGAAATATTTGGTTCGTTTAAACAGTTATAACGTTTTTTAACCGAACTTGAAATAATTTTTAAGTTCGTTAAACTAAACGAGTCAAGCCAAAATATTTGTTTATCTAAACGAACCTAAACTTAAGCACTCACTATTCAGCTTGGTTCGGCTTGTTTACAACTCTAATTGAAAGGCAAACAAAGCTTGAAAATACTTTTTAAAAACAAATAGCCAGATAATTTTCACAAAACACTGTCCTACGAACTCCAGTATTTCCGTAGCAAACAAGAAGAAACTCGAGAGCATTTCCAACTTCCAAAAATAATCAAAACTTTTTGTTTAAACATAAAATTTCATAAGCTGAATTAGACGGAATTACAAGAATGTTTGGTTGATGTTAGCAACACAGGATAGTTGACATTTATAACATAACCATAGATTTAATAGTAAACTAGTGTCCAAAAGTTCCCAACCTATAATTACATATATGATAAAACTTAAAACATCTCAGGTGAGCAAACCATGGCTCCAAAAGTAGCAGAGTAAGAAGAACCTCTACTGAAGATGATTACAAAATGGGAAAAAATAACCATAAAGTGGTGACATTCCATTAGGGGCGACAAACAAGTCGTGTTTTGTGTTTCTTGTTTCGTGTCTTTTGGGTTTCAGGTATCAAAGTGCCAAACCATACATGGCACGTTTTCTTTGCGTGTACAGAAATATATACACAAACCTGCACATATTAGATTCGTGTCGCGTATCAGGTTTACCCATAACTTGGCCAAATACGAATATTTCAAGTCGTGTTCAGGTTATTTCATATATTGACTCTTCAATGCGGGTGTGGAAGAGAGGAGAGACATAGGGCGGCAATTGTAAAAGGTGAGAGCGGAGGCAAAGCGTGGCGGCTGTAAAAGGTGGGAGCGGATGCAGAGGGTTAGCCGCGGTTGATGAAGCCGAATCTTCACCAAGGGTCTAAGACGACCTCAAATATACGTCGTCAGTTAACTCGAAGAATGGTTAACTGGTTTGAAGATGATAGCTGGAATAGCTTCCTGAAAGTCCTGCACAAGGAAGCAAAGATCAGAGGTCCCGGGGGATGACCCCGGGTAAAACCCTCCGACACTCAAGTCAGTTTGGGCCATTTCTCACTGAGAATATAGTTTAGTGTATGGAGTTAGAAAGTTCTCACAGGTCTTAGCCAAAGAGAAAGTTCAGTGTATTAGCTTCAGGTCGTATGAAGGATAGGTTTTCGAATCCGGATCCCTTTTCTGGTCTGCATTGGCTTGTTTTTATTAACTTTTTCCCGCCCTTGGCTTCTGATAGCGGATAAGATGTTTGCTTGGGGCAGAAAGCCTAGGACGCCGTAGGTCTACTGATGTGACTGGTAGACCGGCTGATGTGACTAGTAGGTCGGCTGAAGTGATTTTGACATGCACAGGCTGGATAGCCAGACGTGTACTCTTCCTTTGAGCTACACTTCTGCCTGATGGTTCCATGATGTAACGCAGTGCTTGATTCCTTTATCGAAGTGCAGAAACAGGCCTCGCCGAAATGTAGAACCAGCCTTTGCTAAAGTGCAATGTTGAATCTGGCTGAAGTGATCTGGAACGTAACTCTCAGGCTGATGCTGAGGTTGAAGTTAGGTGCCGAAGTGCAATCCTTGGCTTATTCTTCGATAGTAAAGAGGATGTCATAGGGCACAGCCGAAGTGCAATCATGGCTGGACAGCAATACTTGGATGCTGAACTGCAGGAGTTATACCGTTGACTAACAGACGACTAATTCTCGACGACTAATTCTGGTTTATCGTTTGGCCCCAAATTTTGTGTGGCCGAACTGACCTGTGAGGGCGGACAAATCTATTCTGAAGCGTCATTGACGTGTCTTCATTAATCAAGCAGTTATCCTCTTATCTGCGCCGTAATTCCCGCTTTTAATGTGAGCGTTAATTCTAACGTCTCATCATTATCTTTTCGACGGTTTCAGCTCCCGAGGGAGAAAATGCTTGAACCGTCGCCTCTTCGAATTCGAAAAGCTGCAACTTTCACTTTCCCTTCCTATAAATAGGGGCGATTGCCCTAATTCTTTCTTTTCTTCTTCTTCTATTCTGCTCGCCGCTTATTCTGCTGTTCTGCTCTTCCTTGTATTCGAAGTCTTTCTCCGTCCTTATTCCGACGTTCCTCCTTTCAGCTCAACTCTTCAACCTTCTGTAAGCTTTTCTTCTTCTATTTTTCTTCCATGGTTTCCGTTATTTCTTCTTCTTCTTTGATTACCCCAGAATCCACGGTGTCCTCTCCATCGGTGCGAAGCTCAATGTGCACCTTGAAAGCCATTGACCTCCTTCAATTATGTCAACATTATAATGTGGACAAGAGCACTTTTGCCCCCATTCTTCCTCTGCCGTATCAGACTGCTTATGACCCCCTAGTAGGATATGAGGCAGTCTATGAGGAATATTTTAAGTCTGGTTTCAATCTCCCCATTCCAGCTCCTTTATTCCAAATCCTGTACTCTTACAAACTTAGGCTTCCCCAAATAACGCGTAACGGCCTTAAGGTTATTCTTAGTTACCTGCTTTACCTAAGAGCTGCTGAGAAAGCCTTTTCGCTTGCAGTCTTTAGGGGATTATTTGTGTGTGAGCAGGAGGATAGTTGGTATTGTTTTGGTAGGAGGCATCAAAGTAGTTAAAATCTCCAGGTTATAAACCTTCCCTCTTCTACCGAGGATTGGAGGGGACGTTTCTTTTTTGTTAAGAATATAGGATTACCCGAAGGGATCCTTTGGAATTCTGACAGTGCAAATAACAGGAGGCTGAGCGAGCAATCTTGCAATGAAGCCTAGCAATTGTTAAACTTGCCCTTGGCCGTGGATTGGAAAAAGGTGGACAGGTCGGTTGTGAAGGTTGCCGACCTGGAACATTTGTGGCCAGAACATAATTTTCGGCCCCTCATTCCTATTGCTTTAAGAATAGTTCGGGGTACATAGTAGCCTTTTGAACATCTCTAACTGGTTCTGTGGTTGCGTCTTTGATTGATTTGTTTATTGACTTCTGCAGGAGTCATGGTGTCTGAAACCCTCGCTAGGCTGAAGAACTTGGTCCCCAAAAAGAGGAAGAGGACCGAAGGACAACCTTCCTCTTCGGAGCAGGCCTCTGCCAGTACTTCGTCTGAGGTGCAGATAACTCCATAAGCTGAAGTTCCAGGTAGGATTTTTGTCCTGCATTAGTCTTGAACATATTTTGTTTTCATTTAATCACTTGACCTTTTTCCTCTTCAGCCGGAACTCTTGATAATCCTATCCGGGCTGAAGCTCAAGTCCTTGCCCCAGCTTCAGCTCAGCCAGATGATGGAAGTGGGGGAATTGATGCCCCCATTTTGATTCCTTCCTCTCCAGTTGCCGAAGAGGAAGTTATGCCCCCACCAAGGTGGATTTCTGATGAGGTTGTTCCTTCTTTTGAGCTCTTAGGAGAGACTTCTGGAGGAGATGCACCGGAGGGAGAGTCTTCCTTATGGAATCGCCGAGGTACCAGGACATTGCAATTTTCTTTTGCTGACACTGCTGCAAACCCTGATGTGGCTAGGAAGATCACCGAGATGTTGGTGTTACCTCACGATTGGCAACTTTATGGCAGTATGGACTGGGATAACACCATAAACTCATTTGCAATGAATATGGCCATGGTAAGAGTTTCTGATATTTTCCATCTTTTTTAGTTTGATCCCTTATGCTTTTTATAACCAGAATGATTTCTGCAGTACCGGGTTCAAGAGTATAACATACTCAAGCGGACTGAAGAGCTACGGTCCAAATTTGCCCAACTCTCTGAGATCAATGCCAATCTTAGAAATGCCTATGATGGGTTAGCAGAGGTGGCAAGACCCAACAATTTGAGGTTGAACCAGCTGGAAGCTCAGGTGAACAGCCTGAAATCTGAAGTGGCCGTCCTTACTAAAGAGAACTCCAGACTTCGAGCGAGAAAAGAAGATTCTGATGCCAAGTTGGCCGCTGCTAATTCTCAAGTATTTGAGCTGAAGGAATCATTGTCTGATGTTGAGTTAGTATCTTCTAAGGCTCAAGCTGAGCTGGAGTTTTATCAGAAGGAGCTTGGTACTTTTGAACAAGAGCTGTCCAATAGCAAGGCTGAACTGAACCAGCAATTGGATGCAAAAAGGAAAAGCAAGACTGATCTCCTTCAACAATTTGAACTTCAAGCTGAGGAGATTAAGAAAAATGTCGTTGCTGAGTTCAGGCAGTCTGAGTTCTTCACTGGCAATTTCTTGAAGATTCAAGGTTCAGCAATTGCTGTTAGACAGACTTGGGCAATCGATGCTTGCTCTGAGGTCTGCCCAAGCCTGGACAAAGATCATCCTCAAATTGCTGAACTCTACAACCCCGAGGCTGGAAGCTTACTGGAGAACCAGATAGCGCAATTTCAAAGTGGGGCTGATCTCAGAGATGATAAGGGCGATGAAGAGTAGAGCATGATCTTTTGTACTTTTCCTATTTTCTTGTAGTTGTAAAAGATAAATTCTTTAATGAAAGTTTCACTTTTTTCAACTTGTGCTCTTCAGCTTGCTATTATTTTATTGATTTTGCTTCATGCTTGTAAGACTTCACTTGATTTATCTTCATAATCTGTGCAAGTATTTGTCTTACACTTCAGCCCTGCCAAAATTCTTTAAACTATTCTTCGTAACAACTTTTTGTCTTCGGCTCTGTCAAAGAGCTTTTTAGTCATTTTTACGTTGAACTTTTCCACAAGTATTGAGCTTCAGCTTTGCCAAAAATATTACACTGCTTGACTGAACTGCAACTCTACCACGCTTTAACTTTGCCATTAACAACAGATTTTTGATAAAGCCAACATATGGCTCATTCATTTTAGAACATTGCTGAATCGAGTCCTGCTCGGCCACCTCGGTCCTATTGAGGTGAGATATAGGGAATCCTGTCCCAGACGTTACGTCATGTTCAACCTTCTTAGTCCTGCTGAGTTAGAATATAGGGAAACCTGTCCCAAATGTTGAGTCCTGCTCAATTTTCTAAGTCCTGCTGAGTTAGAATATAGGGAAGCATGTCTCGAATGTTGAGTCCTGCTCAACCTCCTCAATCCTGCTGAGTTAGAATATAGGGAAACATGTCCCGAATGTTGAGTCATGCTCAACTTTCTCAGTCCTGAATGAGTTAAAATATAGAGAAACCTGTCCCAAATGTTGAGTCCTACTCAACACTCTCAGTCCTGCTGAGTTAAAATATAGGGAAACATGTCCCAAATGTTGAGTCCTGCTCAACTTTCTCAGTCCTGTTGAGTTAAAATATAGGGTAACCTGTCCCAAATGTTGAGTCCTGCTCAACTTTCTCAATCCTGCTGAGTTAGAATATAGGGAAACCTGTCCCGAATGTTGAGTCCTGCTCAACTTTCTCAGTCCTGCTGAGTTAAAATATAGGGAAACTTGTCCTAAATGTTGAGTCCTGCTCAACCCTCTAAGTCCTGTTGAGTTAAAATATAGGGAAGCCTATCCCAAATGTTGAGTCCTGCTCAACTTTCTCAGTCCTGCTGAGTTAAAATATAGGGAAACCTGTCCCGAATGTTGAGTCCTGCTCAACCCTCTCAGTCCTGCTGAGTTAAAATATAGGAAAACATGTCCCAAATGTTGAGTCCTGCTCAACTTTCTCAGTCCTGCTGAGTTAAAATATAGGGAAACCTGTCCCAAATGTTGAGTCCTGCTCAACCCTCTCAGTCCTGCTGAGTTAAAATATAGGGAAACCTGTCCTAAATGTTGAGTCCTGCTCAACTTTCTCAGTCCTGTTGAGTTAAAACATAGGGAAACCTGTCCCAAAAGTTGAGTCCTGCTCAACCCTCTCAGTCTTGCTGAGTTAAAATATAAGGAAACATGTCCCAAATGTTGAGTACTGCTCAACTTTCTCAGTCCTGCTGAGTTAAAATATAGGGAAACCTGTCCCGAATATTGAGTCCTGCTCAACCCTCTCAGTCCTGCTGAGTTAAAATATAGGAAAACATGTCCCGAATGTTGAGTCCTGCTCAACTTTCTCAGTCCTGCTGAGTTAAAATATAAGAAAACCTGTCCCGATTGTTGAGTCCTGCTCAACTTTCTCAGTCCTGCTGAGTTAAAATATAGGAAAACATGTCCCGAATGTTGAGTCCTGCTCAACTTTCTCTGTCTTGCTGAGTTAAAATAGGAAACATGTCCCAAATGTTGAGTCCTGCTCAACTTTTTCAGTCCTGCTGAGTTAAAATATAGGGAAACCTGTCCCAAATGTTGAGTCCTGCTCAACCCTCTTAGTCCTGCTGAGTTAAAATATAGGGAAACATGTCCCAAATGTTGAGTCCTGCTCAACTTTCTCAGTCTTGCTGAGTTAAAATATAGAGGGCCATGCGGGAGCTAACAAAGGATTGACCCTTTAATAATCCAAGGTCGAGCTGAAAAATTATGAATATACGCAAGGGGCAATAAATCCTTGATTCATTTGAATCACAGACTCTTGTTGTCAACTCAGCCTTATTCGCTCAGGAACCCGTAGCCCATTTTCATCAGAACATGAGTCCTCATCACTTGGCAACCCGGGATGAGGCCTAGGTTTGCAATTCTCATCGGGAGAGGGCCTGCCAAAATCCAGCCTGTTGTGCAGCCTTGACCTCGGATTGTAAAACCGTTGTAGGTGACCAAGCTTGATAAGACGCTCGATTTCCTATCCAAGCTGCCTATAGTCTTCTGTATCATGTCCGATATCATGATGATAAAGGCAGTACAGTCGGCGGTCTCTTTTGTGGATTGGTCCAGCCAGAGGCTGAGGTTCCCTTGCCAGAGACTTCTTCCTCATGTAGGAAAGGATATGGGCTTTTGAAGCCAACAGAGAGTTCCTTTCTTCACCTCGGCCTCCTAACCGAATCTTGACAGAGCACCTTTCCTGCAGCAGGGCCTTGCCTTTATTGTCAACTTTTCTGCCATGTTTGAATGGCAAAGATGTTTTTTGAGTGCGTTTTATGCTCTAGTGGCTAGACTTTTGTCCTGAACGCCTCGCCTCAGCCATAAATTCGGCATGACGCCTGGGGTGATAGTCAGGCCGAGTTGGAGAGTACTCCAGGTGGTCTTGTG
The DNA here is from genome assembly GCA_036186865.1 of Eustoma russellianum. Lineage (NCBI taxonomy): Eukaryota > Viridiplantae > Streptophyta > Magnoliopsida > Gentianales > Gentianaceae > Eustoma > Eustoma russellianum. The sequence continues at coordinate 25,494,602 of AP025064.1, read as the reverse complement.
GGTGAGAGTTACTGGAATGGGACCCACTGGACCTTGCTGCAGAGGCTTTCCCCTTTATTTTCCTCACTACAGCTTGGAACACACCCGGGTTTTGAGCCACATAGTGTATGGCTCGCATATGCTCTTCATATGTGAAGGTAATAGTGGGAGTTGAGGATTCTCCCGGCTCTATAGAACACTGTTCTGTTTGTTGTTGAGAAGATTTATGACTTCTCTTAGATATCATAGGTCGCTTGGACCCTTGTCCATCTTTTTTATCCATCTTTCTCTCAATAGCTTGGTAAGATCGAAATTAAGAAAGCTTTGAGTAACTGTTTTACTGGGTCAAGAAACTAGGGGCCCTCCTTCTAGCGCCAAATGATGAAGCCGGATCTTCACCAAGGGTCTAAGACGACCTCAAATATACGTCGTCAGTTAACTCGAAGAATGGTTAACTGGTTTGAAGATGATAGCTGGAATAGTTTCCTGAAAGTCCTGCACAAGAAAGCAAAGATCAGAGGTCCCGGGGGGATGACCCCGGGTAAAACCCTCCGATGCTCAAGTCAGTTTGGGCCATTTCTCACTGAGAATATAGTTTAGTGTATGGAGTTAGAAAGTTCTCACAGGTCTTAGCCGAAGAGAAAGTTCAGTGTATTAGCTCTAGGTCGTATGAAGGATAGGTTTTCGAATCCGGATCCCTTTTCTGGTCTGCATTGACTTGCTTTTATTAACTTGTTCCCGCCTTTGGCTTCTGATAGCGGATGAGATGTTTGCTTGGGGCAAAAAGCCTAGGACGCCGTAGGTCTGCTGATGTGATTGGTAGACCGGCTAATGTGACTAGTAGGTCGGCTGAAGTGATTTTGACGTGCACAGGCTGGATAGCCAGACGTGTACTCTTCCTTTGAGCTGCACTTCTGCCTGATGGTTCCATGATGTAATGCAGTACTTGATTCATTTACTGAAGTGCAGAAACAGGCCTCGCCGAAATGTAGAACTAGCCTTTGCTGAAGTGCAATGTTGAATCTGGCCGAGGTGATCTGGAACGTAACTCTCAGGCTGAAGCTGAGGTTGAAGTTAGGTGCCGAAGTGCAATCCTTGGCTTATTCTTCGATAGTAAAGAGGATGTCATAGGGCACAGCCGAAGTGCAATCATGGCTGGACAGAAATACTTGGATGCTGAACTGTAGGAGTTATACCGTTGACTAACAGAACAATAAATTCTCGACGACTAATTCTTGTTAGCGGAGGCAGAGAGCGGCTGCTGTAAAAGGTGGGAGAGGATGCAGCAGGCAGCTGCTGTAAAATGTGGGAGAGGAGGTGGAGGGAGACGGCTTTAAAAGGTGAGAAAAGGAAGAAGTGTTTTATATTTTCCTTTTCTTGTTCCAAGAGTGTTTAGAGAATGACTGAATGAGTAAGGGATGGGTAGGGCGCGCGATTTAGATTTAGGATTATTCAAATGTTTTATTTTACAATTTTTACTTTAATATTTGGAATGTAATTAAAAAAATCCAGGTATTGCAAGTTGAAATGGGTAAACCGCAGGTGTACCTGGACGCAAACCACTCTTAATAGGTAAGTTTCATGTATTATTAATTACCGCCCATATGAAAAACTGCTGCTCCCAAACGGCCCGCGTTGACATGTATACCATAATGAAGTAGAATGAACATGTATTACTCGTGTGCAGAAGAGATGCAAAGAGTTCGACGAGGAGAGCTAAAGGGATAGTAAAGTACAGACAAGTTAAAGATTGTAGGTCTTGGTATCAATGCAGTACAAATTCCACATAGCATTCCTCATCTGGTGCCAAAAGTCTCCAAACCCCAACCATAACTGGGAGCGGGATATCTTGACCCCCCTCCCACATAGGCGGTAACAAAGGACCGCCCGCTACGTGGCACTCTGGGGGGTGGTGAGGCTGGATGGGGGTCACCCCCACCCAGCCTCACCATCCTTCATGTTGCCACGTGACGGACGGTCACAAGGGGAGTGAGAGAGTGGACGGTCAGGGAATCCGGACGCCCATAACTGGTGCACAATATAACAAATTGTAGTAATCCATAATCACATGCATAAGACAACTCAAAAAAGAAGAATCATTTTGGTCTTTATCGAATTCAATAATGTTCTAATGTAATTAACATCGATGACCTTGTCGTGTTGGTCAACAAATTTTCCTAATCTATTACTGCGAGTCTGTGATGTAGTCATAAATTTTAGGTTTTCTTTTTAAAGGAAATATGTTCTTTCTTTATGTCAACATGAGACATTGACCAACATTGACCGAGGTTTTTTTTTACATTTAAAAACTGAGGTTGACGATTGACCATAAATGATGATAACATGTTTGATGTAATACAATTTTAAAGCACTTCATTGAAAAAGATTGGTATAATAAATTATCAATTTATATAAAATACTCATTCAATATGATATTTATAACGAGCTTTTTGATATGATGTAATCAGCAACAACAACACAACATTACCCCCATTGTCTTAGAGGCTCCCGCCTATGGTAGAATACAGGGGGTCGGATGTATGCAACTATACCCATGTGTTAGAAACACACAGAGGCCGTTTTTCGATGACTCATGATGATACGTCAAGCTGTGTCGATCAACTGCTACTTCACAATAATGTCATGATTTCATAAAAAATAAATTTTTTATATGTTGAAGAGTATAAAAGATAAAATATTAAGATAGAATGATGTTGAATAATGTTAATGATAGCTTTTGCTGTTGTTAAGACATACTATGTGTGTATTGTTGTTGTTATTTTGGATAATGTATACGGTATTTTAAAGGATGTCTTGGTTCTTATAGTGACATTGACAGTCCACGCATGGGACATTGTCTCCAAGGAGTGGAGATTTTTCCTTAAATTCCTTCCATCTATCCTAAACAACCACCCTCTATAAAAACACACATTTTAGAGAGCTTCGTGTGTAGTGCATTATATCCATATGTATTGGATATATATATATATATATATATATATATATATATATATATTGGTATGATAGATTTTCTATTCTAATTTCTGTCACATCTTTAATCATATTGAATGAAATCATGTCATGTTTATTCAGATGATATCAATTAATACGCATAGCATTCAAATCAAGACTATAATGTCACCACTTCAATTCCATCAAGTAACTAACATGAAGAAATTTTCATATTCACCTCTCCCTGCCATGCCAAGTAATACGTTTGCTTACTAAAATTTAAAGATACTTAAGGTACATTTAGAACCATATTATAGTTGAGATTTGAATCATATATTTTAAACTGTGTATGGATTCATTGTATTTAAATTATGTATTTAATAAGTTCTATGCAATAAAAGTCGTTGTAGGTAGAATAAAATATTTAATATGGTATTCATTTGAATACTTAAAATGCGCTTTTTAATATAAGCTCACCGGTTTTTACAAATAAGCTTGCTATTTTTGTCAAAAGATATTTTTCTCTGTAGTAAAAATAAAGAAGGAGAAAACTGAGTTAAAATTCTAGTAAATTTCTTTAAAACATAGTGATTTGTAACTATATTTGGTTCTGAACGCTATCTTACCTTTTGACTTCCTCTATTTCGGAGGATCATCTTTGGGAGGACCTATACCTTTTCCGGAGGAATTTCAAAAAAATGTTACAGTTTTTATAACTTATTTTACATATAGAGTATGTTTTGGAGAAATTTCAAAATAAGGTAGTGGCGCCTAAGACAATATAAAGTGCCATTAGAGACACTTCTAAGGCGTCAGAAATGCGTTGGGAAATCAAAACCATTCACCAAAATCAATGTCCCTTAATGCCATTAACAATGGCGCCATAGACATCTTAGGCGGCATAAGCGAGGCCAAATGTTGTTTCAGATAACCACTTTTGCAACACTAAACTATAAACCTAGCTCTAAACTTTAAACCCTAAACCTTAAACCTGAAATGTGGTTATGGTTAAGGTAAGGGTTATGATTTAGGGTTTAAGGCTTATGGTTTAGGATTAGATTTAGAGTTAAGGTTTATGTTTATTGTTGCGTTTAGGATTTAGGGTTAGCGTTTGTTGTTGCAAAAGTGGTTATCTGAAACCATATTTTGCCTAAGACGGTACTGCTAATGGTGCTTAAGGTGTCTAAGGTACCATTGCTGATGGCGTCTGAGAGACAATTATTTTGGTGAGTCGTTTTGATTCCTCATAGCAATTTTGCTCTAATGCATCATTAGAGGTGTCTTTTAAGTGCCATTAATAGTGACGTCTTAAAACGTCTTAAGCGCTATTGCTAGTGACGCCCTATTTTATTTGTGAAATAAGTTAAAAAATATAATACTCTTTAGAAATTTTCCTTTTTTGGGATATACAAGATGCATGTGTTTTAACTTAAAATGAAAACACCTACACCTTTTTTGGATATAAAAGAGGCATGTGTTTTTAACCTAAAATAAAAATACTGTATAGATTATACAATAATTCATATTTTAAAATACCAAAAATATGAATCAACTAGCGCTACATTATAGTTTTTTTTCACGAAAACAGATGGAAAATTAGATGTTAAAGTTATACTACTAATTACATAAGTAATTAGAAAACTAAAACAGATTCAAAACACATTTCCCGGAGTCAATACCCACACACTGAGTGGCCGTTAACTTCCCTAGTCGGCGACAACAAAGACACCTCCGCCGCTCTTTCCGGCGGCCGAATAAAGTTAGTCAAAGCATTTGGACCTCGTATTTGAATCGCTGCTCTGTCGTAAACCATGGCGGCTTCCTCCGCCGTGTCATAAGTACCTAGCCAAACCCTAGTTTTCCTCGCCGGGTCTCGAATCTCCGCCGCCCATCTCCCCCATGGCTGCTGCCTCACTCCACAGAACTTCCTAAATTCCCCCACCGGAGCACCATCATTCAATTTCCCAGCAATGTCCCGTTTCGGCTTTTTGCAATTCTTCTCCAGCTTCTGATTCTCAATCGCCGGGGTACTGGAAGACTGCTGCTTTTCGATTATAATCTCATTCACATGCTTCTTCATCCGCCGTAAGCAAGGATTCCCCGGCCGCCGGTCATCTTCGTCGCTGGAAGAATCTGTGGCGTCGTTGTCTGTGAAGTGAATTCTGACAACTTGTGGCATCTTGGCAAAATTAGACACATTTAAGCTACGATGAACAGTGAATTTGTTGGATTAAAGGCTGTTCGATTCATTCTGGTCGAAAATTGAACAAAATTTGTATCTTCATGACTGATCTTGTCGAGAACTCGAAGAAATAACTTTTGGGGGCGAGGTATATTCGCGAGCATTTCACAACCAAAAGCAATTAGGGATTTAAAACCGAACCAATAAATCTTTAAAAGAAAAACTCAAAAACCAAAACCACATTGATGGGCTAAAATTTCGCCTCAAGTAACGACAAGCGTATCTGGGCTAGTCTATAAACAGACAACGTTACTTGATAGAACAGATATCCAGTCAACCTTCTCAGTCACATGTCTGCTCGACCATAGAGTCTTTTAAGTTTTAACACTCTGTAGGCTCTACCTAGGCCTTATGAGGCATGTCAGCCCAGCCGCCTCGGTTATCAGTCTGTCCGAGCACCATTGCCCCCATAAGCTCTGCCTCAGCATTATAAGGACTGCCTCTCTGCTCAGCCACGCCGCCCAAGCAGGCATCTGCCATCCGTCATTTCCAGCCAGGCGTCCTGACACTTGGTGCCACATGGCCAGCATGTAGACACCTCCCGCCAGTGCAGACAGGACATGCGACGCTCGTCCACCAGCTCGACACATGCATTGGCTACTCTGAACTAGGGCGGTAAACAAGCCCAACGAGCCGAGTATTGTTTTGTTCAAGATCGGTTCATTTAACTTAGCAAACGAGCCGAGCGTGTTCATTTATTTAAACAAACATATTTAATTGTTCAAGCTTGGTTCGTTTAACTCACGAACAACATTAACGAGCCAAACACCTTAAACGAATGGTACCACTTACCGAGTTCGAACAAAGAAAAGGTGTTCAAACTCTGTTAATTAACCTTTTATCCGAGCCGAGCTCGAGCTTGAGCTCGAGCCGAACAACCGAATGGCTTGGTCCATTTACAGCTTTACTCTGAACACATCAAGAGGAGAGCGGAAAGAGGAAAAAGAAATGAAGCAAGTTCTAAGAAAGAAGAAAAACACGAACACACAGTTGTCCAACATAGCTGAGAAAAACCAAACAGGTTGTTCCACCTTTTAAAATCCTTCCAGTCAACCGCTATGCCTATGTCTATGATTGACTTGAGCGTAGAGGGTTTTTTTTCCCGGGACAGTAGTCTTATGACCTCTATTGTTGTCCTTTTCCCGTAGTTCTTTGGGATTATTTCGTAAGTAGACCCATAAAATGTTCACGGTATTACCCTGTGGATCATCTCTTATCCTTTGATGAAAATCTGACTTCGTCACACATAAGATATGTATAAACCTAACTCATCAAAGATAGACATGCATAAACCTTTTATGTGCATGTAATTGATTTAACTAATGAAAATTTATAAATGCATGAATTTATATTTTATAAGTTACAGTGATGAATTTTTTATATGTTAACATAAATAATCGACTGAAACTTTTACAGTTTGAAGTTTGTAATAAAATGAGAAAAAAAATAACGGAATTGAAAATTTTTTGTATATAACAAAATAAGTGATTAACAACTCCCACTCACATCCTCCATGTTGCAGTCTTCTAGCTAATAAGTGATTAACTAACTAACCGATGGTGTGAGGAAATGACTTCAAATTCTATTATGCGTTCAAGCCTAAAAAGAGAGAAATACATATGCATATATATACATACATCGGATATATATATATATATATATATATATATATCCGATGTATGTATGTATATATATGTGTGTGTGTGTATATGTATGTATCTGGATCTTTCAACCGAGAGGTGGCTCCAACGACACACTACTTACTTTCTATTAATCATATACTGATTACTTCGCTTATTACATTTATTTATGTACATATACATTGGTTTTTTCTTCTGCTTATTGGGAGAGTCTCCCGTAGGAAACATGATTATATTGTAACCACAGTATTCCTCTACCACGAGTGAGGGTTTATTATTGATAAAATATCGGACGGTACCGTCCGTCCTTCCAATATATATATATGTATATATATACACACATATATATGTGTGTTATACATATATGTATTTGAACATATATATATATATATATATATATATATATATATATATATGCATACATATATACATTCATATATTATATCGATTTTTTTGAAGGAAAATATATTTATTCAGACCTCACTTCTGGCGGAGGAATACCATAGTACATACAGAGTCGTCATATGAATAAAGCGAGTGCAAAGAACGAATAATTGTTAACCTCCAATCATATATGATATACCGCATTAAAACCTTGCCAATTAAAACTACCTTTGTGGACAAAACCTTGGCAAAAGAAAAAGCGTACATTTTATATAATTGGAATGCTTACACAAATGAATTGTCAAGATATATTGTGATCTAAATACATCATTCACTGATCTCCATGAATAATTTGTTGGCAGGATTGGAGTTCCGGACAGTGAAAAGAGCGTTGGAAACCAAGTAAAATCCGCCGAGTGAAGTGGCCAGATAGGACTTAACCTTGCATATGAGTAACGAGAAGAATCATTTGATCTTCGAGAATCCAGTCGCCGTGTATCCATGCAAAAGAGAAATAAGACGAAAATTAGTGACACCGATATGTACATATATGTATATATATATATATATATGTGTGTGTGTGTGTGTGTGTGTGTGTGTTTATACACACTCACACACACTCAACATACATACACCCACACACACACACACACACACACACACACACACACACACATATATATATATATAATTAGTTGGATACACAACGAAATATACACACAGACACACACACACACACACACACACATATATATATATATATATATATATATATATATATATATATATATATGTATATGTATATATGTATATGTGTGTGTATATTGTGAGGTAGCAGTTGATCGACATAACTTGACGCATCATTATGGGTCATCGGGAAACAACCTCTGTGTCTTTCTAACAAATGGTATGGTTGCATACATCCGACCCTCTCATACCCCGCCGTAGGCGGGAGCCTCTAAGTTGATAGGGTGGTGATGTTGTTGTTGTTGTTGTGTGTGTGTGTGTCTATATATATATATATATATATATATATATATGTATATATACATATATACATATATATGTATATATACATATATATATATATACATGTCTATATGTGTGTGTCTGTGTGTGTATATATGTTTGTGTATATATTTGTGTATATGCACACACACACATATATTAAATTAGTTGGATATGTTTTGACTTTACATGTTTTAAAAATTTACCTTTTCTTAATTTTATTGATTGGTCTTGATGTTATTGATGATTTGGGTTAGTGGAGAAACCAAAAGACTATTATTGAGGGGAGCAAGAACAACTTGATATTTATTCTTGTGTCAACTATATCTCTAGTTAAGTTATTGGTGTTGTGACATATAATGTTAAAGGAAGATGCTGTAAGAATATATATACATATATATATATATATGTATATATATTGTACGTAGATGTATATGTATGTATATGTTATATGTAGATGTATATATATGTGTATATATATTCAAAGCATATCTTTAGATAGTTTGACGAATCAGATAGACTGAAACAGTATCCCCTCTCTTCCAACTCCATTATCTAGGGTCTTTTTCACTTCAAGATGAAGGCGGTGATGAGTTTCTTTGTACTATGAAAAATCTCAACTGAAGTTTAATAAGCGTGAGGTATAAGCACAACCACATGTGAAGCGATGCCATATTAAACGACACTGCTTTCACTTTCTTTTATTTTTCTATGGAAATTGACAAAATTTCAAAAAGACAGATTGGTTATAAGGATAGGAGCATGGTTTGAACAAAGACGTGAGATCAGGATACTGCTTTAACTGGTCCTGTACACATATATACATATTTTTTATATATGTATGTATATATATGTATGCATATATCTATGTGACTCTATGTACGCGTGTGTGTCTGTATGTATATGTGTATGTATACATGTATATTTGTCTGTTATCATAATATATACAATAAAAAAACCTCTCTGCGGAACCTTTCGAATCTGTTGGTTTGAAGGGCCTTGTAGCAGTGGGTTTCTTATACACCAAATATGTTCTGATAGAGTCGAGTTTAGAGAAGGAATTCGCCCATCTTTGTGTGAAAGGCTTTTGGTTCATGTTTTTCATTTGCAGATTCTTAAGTCATCTCTGGATTTTCATGTTGACCAGGAACCTACTGTTGTTCCTGTTTTAATTTCTCTCCATAATCTGCAGTGCATTAGTTTGGTAAGAGAGTCTTTTTCTCATTGGCGCTTACTGTGGGTTCTCCACTGAAACTAGATGAGGCACTTGCTAAATGGTTGAGACCCAGTATGACGAGGGTGTGCGTTGAACTTGATCTATGTTAACAACGCTTGTTAGAAACGAAAGTATACAATTGGAAGTTAATCAAGAAAGATTATAAGGATAGGATCAATCAAATTAAACTGAATATTCTTTTAACTATTGTAATTTGTGATTACCATATTTAGCTAAGTTTGTACACCTATAGATATGGACGATTGTAATGTTTTTCAAATCAATGTAAAAGATTTCATTCAATCTAACATGATACTAGAGTAAGTTTTCTGATCCGTGTGACTCAGACAAATAATTCTTCATCGTACTCCATACATTTCCCTTACCTTACTCGACTAATCAAGCCATACTTGACCAAAACAGTTCTATGTGGATCTCAGAAGATTACCTTCGTCATTTTTCCATTACCTTTCTCGGCCAAATAGCCAAATCACATGCCCATACTCCCAGCGCCTATGCATAACCATCTACCAATAGAACCATGTCAGAAATAGGAACCTCTAAAATAAAAAAACAATGAATTGGTCATACAGTCAGTCAATTTGTTGAAGAACAACAGTGGCACTCAGCCAACAAACACTAGCTTTGAGGATTTGCCACTGGGGATCAAACTTAATGGTGACAATTACTCATTATGGGCTATACTTATCAAGAAGGTCATTGTAGCCAGGGGAGGATACAACATCTCACGGGTATACCATCACCTTCGGCCATCACCGGCCATACATTCCAACCGTGGAAACAAAGTGATCATCTTGGGTTTACCTGACTTATCCAAAATATTGAACCAAATCTGGTAAACAATGTATCTCAGTATCCTACAGCAAAACCGATTTGGGATGGATTCGCAACTACATACAGGTCTGGCACTGATGCCCTTCAAGTGTTTGACCTTCACAGGAGGGCAAACTCAATCAAATAGAATGGAGGACCTCTTAAGGACTGCTAGAATAGACTTTAAGGAGTATGGATGGCGGTTGATGGCATGGATCCTAACCCAATGAGAGACCATGAAGGTATCACAATTTACAATAGAAAAATTCAAGAGCAGGTTATTCCAACTCTTGCGCTGTAGATGACAATTTTGAGCCAGTAGAAAGGGACCTACTGCAAAGAGAACTATTCCCATATAAGGAAACGACCTATGTGTTGAGAAAAAGGGGTTTGAGTGATTACAAAATGCATGATTTAAGTAACGTGTATTAAAAAAATGCATGACATATTTTATGACATGACACGTTTTTGCATAAAACTTGCCTTATATAGTTCATATATATTGTTGTCGTACTAACAAGCCATGAAGCTTTAAAGCTTACATCAAATGGCAAGCATTTGTTGCATTTGAACTATTTTCAGGTGCCATCATTAATGAACTAAAGTAGTTCATTAAGTGAAGTACTTAGTTAAATAAACTAAGTAGTTCATTAAAGGAAGCTATATTTGGAAAAGGCACAAAGGCAACAAATTAAAGAATGGAAAGTCTTCTTCTCCCTCATATGACACGTTTTTATACATATATATTTATATATATTCAGTTTTTTTTAAAAGGCACATACACATATATTCCAACGTACTACCGACACGTTATATATTTTACGAACATACGTTAACTTCACACCACTATATCTACCTCATATTTATGAGTATATTCAGGTCTTATATCATATGATATAAGTCATGGTGATGACAAATTTATTACGACATGTTAAAAGGTTCTAAACCAAAAATTGTCGTATCGGGTGAATACCGAAACTTCGCCAACGTGTCACGTACTTGCCATATATAGATGGCCAGCCCCTACACTTCAAAAATGGCCACAAATTTTGTGGATTACATGGTATATACATCCATAAAATCATTCCATGTTGGCACACACAAGTCACCCCAAATTAAGGTCAAATTGTGGAGATTCCAAATTCAATTTTTGTCACATGTTGGGCGCCACTTTAATCAGCTACGAGAGATGAATATTAAAGTTTAATTTATTTATATTATGTATAACATAATACATATAACATGTGCAAAAAGTTGGAATTTAATCGGAGAAAAATCGGGTAATCGACAAACGTCGAAATTTCGGTTTTCTACGAACACGACACATGGAACATTTTTGGCATGGCATATAACATGTATCTAGACACTTTTTACTACTCTATACATTTTAAAGTGTTCTAGAAAAATCAATTAAGGGCTGATTAGAATATACCATATGTGTATAATTATATGTGCACTATTTTACAAAGTTTGCAAAAATAAAATTCAGCACATGTGCATTCATCATACACGCCTAGCTCAGCCTTGTTGGAGCATATGTGGAGATTTGTTGGCATCTTGATTGGACAAGAATGAAGCATACAATGTTGGTGACATAAAGAAAGGAGCTATACAAGGTAGCATTTCAAACTTTGTCATATTTATGACACATGCTGAAAATTCAGCTTGTGTAGTTATATGCTGGCCGAATTTTAAAGGTAAATGGAGCCATATTTACTAATTTGAATTATATGGATTGATTGAAAGATAATATGGCAATGCTTTAAATAAATTATGGAAATAATCAAGTGATATTTTCAAATATCACACTTACTAAAAATTTCAACATATGTGTAATGCATGTGGCCGATTTTATGGCCTTCTTGGTGATTAATTTTTATTCCAAAATTAGTATAAATGTTATGTACTAAATGATGATTGCTTTCTTCTTTATTTTCAAGGAATTAATCAAATACAAACTTGGCAACAATTTGAATAAAGTGTGAATGTTATACATGCTGAAATTTCAGCATGTGGAGAAGCATAATGGCCGATTTTCTTGATGGAATGGGTGATTAGTTGTCTTGCTAATTATGTGGGATTATTATATGAATTATGACAACACTTTTATGGCTAATTGGCACATGTTTTTAATGTTTATTTTCAGATTTATCTAGTCATCAAATGATGACAACTTCCATCCAATCAATGAGTGCCAAGTAAGCAAGAGCTTAATGATCATCCAATGAGGAGTTGCCAAGTAAGCAAGGAAATGCCAAAATGATGCAATATACTCTTCCAAGGACTTAGAAGATAATTTTCAAGAGGAAGATCAAGGCTATAGGGGGCGGCCAACTTGATAAAAAGGAAAGAAGAGAGCAAACAAAATACAAGACAAGGCTTACAATTTCAAAGTGCTCAAAACGTTTTCACCTTCTTCTTTCTACACTTCTTTCTTTCTTCTCTCTTAAAGCCTATTGTATTCATATTCATACATCTTGAATAGACTTCATCTATACCACCATATACTCTTTATTGTTGTAAAAGATTGATGAAGGTGTGATCAATCTTGCACTCGCAAGGTGGTGGTGTTCGTGATCATTGTAGTCATGTACAAGGTTTGTAAAGGGTTGGACTTGGTGTATAACTCCATCAACCCTGTGTGGTAAGGTGTTATTTGTGTTTTGTGATTAGTGATAACCGAGGAAGGTGTCCTCGAAGACTGGAGTAGGTTGTTTTAACCGAACCAGTATAAAATTCCTTGTGTTCTTTACTTTCAGCACTTACTTTCAGTTTCCAGCACAGTACATTGTTTTCATCACGTTATTAAAAATAGTAAACGAATTTCAAAAATCACAAAACTTTCAGAAAACATAGCCACGCGTCTTAAGGTTCTTTTGGCGTAAGTTTCAACCCTTTTGGACAAGTATAAGTCACCCAAACGTCAAAAGTTCTGAGACTAGTGCAGTCTAATTTTCAAGCTTGCAAAGGTTGAGACTTTGAACGAATTTGACTAACTTCCCAAAAGAATCCAATTAAATACAACTAATAAGGTGTTATTCATTAAATTTTCAGAGCATTTGGAGTTACGGTTAAATAGGAATTAATTTTTCAAATCAGACTACCGTTTTTGGCAGATTTGTGCAATCTGACTACCAACGATTTTTAAAGGGGTTAGAGGTTGAATTTTAATCTGAAATTTTTAGGAGATACTCAGAACATCTGAGACTAGGATCTCTCCAAATTTTAGAATTTTTGAAGACCTACAACCTAGTTTTCAAAACGTTTCAAAACAGGTCCTGAAAACAGAAACTGTTTTCAGAAGTTGGGTTTTTGGTTTAAAATAATTTTAAAAACCACATTTTCTGCACCCACTATTCAACCCCCCTTCTAGTGGTGCCTTGTAGATCCTACACTATGCAGTCATTTGAAGGGAGGAGGCAAGAATATGGATTATGCGAGGAATCTTTTGAGACACAAATTCATCATCAGGGATTGGCCTTGGATTAAAGTCCCAAGGAAGAATCAAAAGGACACAAGCATCGTCACCACGCTCACAGACGTCATTGCATGGTGGAGAAAAAGAGAACAAGTCAAGACTCTGCTACACGTGCTGCGGAATGAAAAAGCATATGAAAGAGACATGCTTTCAATTGGTCGGATTTCTAAAATGGTGGGACGAAGAAACAAGACGGCCGAAGAAGGCATCGGAGTGACGTGGCAGCGTAGGGCAAGGGACCACCGCAGTGGACGTCAATAGTGGCATAGACAATGGCAACCTTTGGCAATGAAGAAATCACCAATGCCAGAGGAGAGACTAAAGCCGCCAGAGAAAGAAGAGCCGAGGGGGAAGGTATGAGGGTTGGGCATTTTAACCCCAACCCTCTAAGTACGTCTTTTACACATACACCCATGCAAAATCTCCCTTATTCCCATAAGTTTTTGGCTAATTCACAATCAACCCTCCCACATTCTCCAATAACAATGTTTTGAACCAACACTCTCCTCAAATCATGTTTTTACCCCCCCCCCCCCCAAAAAAAAAAATTTGAAATTACCAGTGTACCCTCAAACATTCAGTCTCTCTCAAAAGCCCACAACATCATTTCAAACCCCCATCAAACACACCCTATGTGGCTCCTAGACGGTGGCGCTACTGACTCTATGACATATGATATCCAAGACTTTATACAAATCTCCACCCCCACCAAATCCATATCGAGTCAGCAAGTGGTGAACTAGTTCCTGTTCAAGGAGGAGGAACTATTGCATTGTCACCACACCTAAAACTTAACCATTGCTTATATGTCTAAACTTTGTCCATCAATATTACTGTCTCTCAGTCAAATCACCAAAAGTCTTAATTGTGGGGTATTAATACATCCTAGTTTTTGTCTCTTGCATGATATTCATACGAAGGAGATAACTGAGCGTGAAACTGAGCGTGATAGAATACACTACGTTGATGAGGTAGCTCACTAGGGCCGGTCTGATCTTGCTCACGGGACGGTCCATGGACAACTATGGTTATGGCGCCGCCTTCTGGATCATCCATCATTTAGTTATTTGAAATTTATATTTTCGAGTTTATTTTCCACTGCACTGAATCATATGTCATGTAAAGCTTGCATTCGTGCAAAAATCATTGGGTCACTTTTGAACCTAATAATACTCGGGTGGGATGTAAGTCTTCTCTAGTACACTCTGACGTCTAGGGACCTGCCCCTTATCCTACTTCATGTGGATTTCAATAATTTATCCTATTTGTAGATGATTGTTCATAAATGACGTGGGTCTATTTCCTTAAACTTAGTCATCTAACCTAAAGCGGTCTTCTCGCATACCCGTGGAATTCTTCCCATATGTGTCTAGGCTACGGCATCCTGTATGAGATCATCAGTACCACCTTAACCATTTATTCTGTATGATACGTTACATGGTAGCCTGGACTCATAGACAACCATCATCAGGAGTCCATATCATTCGTCATGTGCGTATTATCTTGTTTTCTGACACTTAATTGTTGCCAATACTTTCACTTTATGACCATTCAATATACAATACAAAATCCTAACCTTTGACCGATGACTTTGACTTTGACTATATATGGTCATATATTTTGATACCAGTCAACCCGACACCCGATAGAAGAAAGCAACTGAGTGGTTCTGGTTAGGTCCTCATAAACAATAAGATTTCAACATATAACACACAATCCCATGCGATTCATATTCCATAAGTCCTTACACAGTAATTAAACACTCAAATTAAATACAGGACACAGTAATTACCATTCCAATAATCAAAACCATAGGGCTATAGTAAAGCTTCTCACACATTAATCTATTCACATTATCAATCCATAGCAACAAACAAATACATGTAAGTTAATTAAGACTAACAAGAAATTCTTACCTAGTAGTAGGTTACTCGAATCTCCGGTGGATTTCTTTTTTCCCCCTCCCTGTTGTGCGCCGGCATCCCCCTTCTATGTCTTTCTTTCGTTTGTTTTAACGAATGAGGTAAGGCAACTTTTTGTATTAGGTTTTCTCCTTTTTTTTTTAATTCAATATTATTTAACTAATGAACTTTTTACCCTCTAAATAATATAATTTCTCAGGTCATTACACATATAGCTATATTATATGTGCAGATGTGTGTGTGCGTGCCTAAGCATGCATGTGTACATGTATATATATACACACATACACACACACACACATGTGTATGTATATGTGTGTGTACATATGTATGTACTTATTTATCAATCTATGTGTGTGTGTTTTCTTTGTATGTTCGAACTGATGTGTGTGTATATATATGGCTTTAATCTTACGAAAGAAAGTTAAAATCTTGTTAATTTTGCTGATCTTTGCATAATTGAACTTTAAAAATTCGTTATTTCCATCCATAATTGCACGAATGTGACACAACTTTAAAGTTATTATGAAATGCTCTTTCATTCATATAAATATTGTCATAGTTAGTCAACATAAAATAGTTGACCAATTAACATTGAATCGTCAAAGTATTCTACACATTCTTCAATAAACTTTGTCACAAATGATGTAAAGACCATTTTAACAAAGTATTGTATTGAATACTTTAACATTTTGATGTTAATTGATGTTTGACGAATTACTTATGTTGATCAACTGTGACAATATTTTTAAGAGAAAAAAGAGTTAGCAAAATATATTTTACTAGATGAAGAACATCAAAGAATTAAGTGATCTAGAGGTCTATCAACAAATCCAATCTTTAACCATAGAGAAACAGAAGCTAGCACTTTTCACCAAAGTAGAAGCCCCACATTCAATGAATACCCATAAAATACATGATGTTCTACATCAATTTCTTACAATTCCATGGCCTCTTCTACTTCCAAAGACCAATTTGCACCCTCTTCTTGATCACCAATCATTAAGTATGGATTCTTTTTGACTGGTTGAAAATTACAAAATATGAACAAATAGAAAACCAAACTAGCTCCTTCAGCAGCAACAACTGATACCCAAAAGTATCTATATTGAACAATGGCTCCAATGGATGGCACCACAATCCTTGTGAAGTACAAGTAACAAATCACAACAATGTAAAACTTATTAAATAATGTTAGCTTCTCAAGGTTTTTAGCCGCCTTTCCATCAGTCTTGGAGGCCTCTCTAAGATTCCTAAGGGACCAAAAAATGGGTACCAAAATTGTGAAACAACACACCACATCAATGATCAAGAACATCTCATTCCACTTTACCCAATCTTTCTTCACTGGCCCTGTTTCACTTATAACAGTTGCAGCTATGTTTTCCAGAACTTGTAGAGGGATCACAAACATCAACACGCTTTTTTCGCGTTCTTGTAAGTAAGGTTTCAAGAATGACCAACCAGTTCCAATGAGAATGATCAATGTGAAAAGTGTTACACCTTTCAGGAATCCAAAAATATAGAATGCAACATCCCATCCATGTGGTGTGCCTGTGTTTCTTGTGTATATTTTGTCCTCTGATGCACATATCATTCTCAATGCCTTGAAGGTTAGCAATGCAAGCATGATAAGATGGATTTTCTGAACATTTTCCTTTTGCTTTACACATATAAAAATCCATGTAACAAGAAATATTGTGTATAGAACAAAAAAATAGGAAATAAAGATTAGGTAATGGGATTTCACCAGCTGGAAGAAAATCCTTCCCTCCTCCCTCAAGTTTATTGTACATTTCGGTATGAACATACATGGATACATAGAATTCTGTTTGACAGTTTCCGAAAACAAGATTATATTCATCAGGATCATCAATCATGATTGATGTGTTGAAAGATGAGTCATGATCAAGATTATCGAACGAAAAAACGGGTATTACAAACTTGCTAGATAGAACACAAAATTTTTCTGTGTATGAAGACTCATTCAAGATTCTTGGATAAGATGCATCAGTAACAAGAAAGAATCCCATTGAAGATGGATTGAGTTTTGCATCATGTTCTTTTGATTTCCGTGTAACGTGTTTCCCAGATATGTCAACACGTCCATTTGGGGCAAAACCAAATCTTTCGAATAAAATTAAAGGTCTTGAATCCTCTACAATATTCACATCTTTGATTTCACATGTACAGAATTTAATGCATGAAAATATGAAAAATGCTAGTGAAAGATGAAGAATAAAAAGGTCATGAATCATTGTGTAAGAACGTGAAAAGGAGCAATTGGATTTGGAACAAAAACAAATTGCGGATGACTTTGGTTACGCAAAATATTGATAAAGAAATGGAAGCGATTTTTATGGCATAAATAGGGTAGAAGTGATGGAGTAATAAGAACTAACTACATGGAATTTTAGTCACCTTTTTCTCAAAACTGGCCACCAGTATTCAAGGACATCTTTCTTATTATAAATTTTCAGTTGATTTTGAAACAACTACTTATTTGCAGTTCTACTAAATGTGGGAGGGGGTTGGGGTTAATAAGAAGTTTAGATGAAGGGAAACTTTTCTAGTCTATGTCATACTATCATCCTTATCAAGGCCTGCCAATGAAAATTACAGATTGTCTATTAAAAACAATAGTTGATTTCTTAAGACTTTACAAGTTCAAGTGAATGATCATTACCGACTAAACCAATCCTCGCTGGCGGGGGAGGAGGAATTTGCCCACATCCCCTATCAATAAGTCGGCTGCTGGCTCTCACCATTAATTAATAAAGCGACTTTTAGTCCAATTTAGTTGGATGCTGATTCTAACCATTAATTAATAAAGCGATTTTTAGTCTAATTTCGTTTTCATTCTTGAACTTCAAAAAACATTTAGGTCAATATTTATTAAATTAATTGAATAATGTAAATTTAGTGTCAATTAAGCATTTTTTTATGAATTATCTTATTCTTTTTAACATTTATCTAATTAATGAATTATCCTATTGTATTTAACATTTATCTAAAAAGTTTATTAAATAGAAAACAACACAAGAAAAGTAGAGTTGAAAATTTCTAACGCGGCCTACCAACCTAATACGAACCAAATCTGTTTTTCGATGATAGTAGTTGGCTATGTGTGTTCGGTTAGAATCGGTCAAAAATCGTTTAATCCATAGGCTGACCTGTTTGGCCTATCAAACATGATAATCACGATACGAACCTACTAGTTAAACCCAAAAACAACCGGTCAACCGCTAAATCCAACATCAAACTGACACATTAAACCTATCAAACCCAAATTTTAGATCCGTCAACCCATCAAACCCGATACATCAAACCGGAAAAATTTAAAAATTGGGTTGTCATGTGAACTCAAACTCGACCTACCAGCTTGATAGTTTGGATTTGTGTTTGTTTTTCCAGACCTGTGAACTTGTTACTCCATCAACTCGAATCTGAGTTGTTTGTCACCTCAAAAGGAAAAGGTGCACATATATTAACATGAAAATATTTCGTAGCCAAATGTTTATTAGTTTTCTCACAAAATATCGAAACCTAATTTTATTATAAGTTTTACCTAAACCTTCTATGAAATGCTCATAAAATATGAAATGCTCACAAAAAGGCAGCGGACCTGTTTTTGACCTGCTATTGCTTGTTGCCCCATTAAAACATCGCCTCGGCCACTGAAAAACACCATTACGACCACAATCATAATCAAACCACTACTCAACCATCATCAATCTATACCAAAAAAGGATAGTGGAGGTGTGTCTACACCGACGATGACTACCTCCTTTCTTTTCATCTTCCTCATATCATCCCCCTCTTCAAACCACAAGCCCCAAAACCCACCAGACACCAAAGCCAGAAATCATCTTCACCCTTTCCTCCACCATCTAAAAACATCATCCCTTCTCTCCTAGATTTATCTTTTCTCTTATGAAATTCTCCTCCAAACGACCTACCCTTGGTCTTTTTTTCAGTGAAGTATAGAATTTACAAGGTCTTTGGCCGCCCTTGTGCCACTTTACTGGGATCGCTAGAAAATTTTCAGGTTTTTGGATCTATGGTGGATGGAAATGAAATAAGTGCTTGTTTTATTTTGAAGAAGATGAAGGAGAAATGAAGGAGGAGAGGCGGTTAAATTGGGGTTTTGAGCTTCAAGAGTCCACAACAAATGGAAGAGGATGTGGTTTGGATCATCAGTAGAAAAAGGGCAGTTTTGCTACTATGGTGCCATTGTGCCGTCACTCTGGTGGATTCTCTCTAGGGAAGGAGGAGATGACATGGTGGATAAAGATTTCAGAGGGAGAAGCATGGTAAGAAGAAGAGAGATGGATGAGTATTAAGATGGAGGGGATGGGGAAGGGGCGGACTGCATGAGAGAGAGGAGGAGGGAGATAGAAGGAAGAAGAAAGAGATATGATACTTAGGGTGGCGGATAAAGGTAATAAAGCAGACTGTATAGGTGAACGGAGGGAGGAGAAGGGAAGAAGAATGATAGAGGGAGGAGAAGGGGAAGGGGAAGGGCGGCAGCGCATGGATAGAGATGACAACTTGCAATAGCATATCAACACTAGGACACTTGACTTTTTGTAAATATTTTATATAAGATTACTTATAATAAAATTACGTTTGAATATTTTGTAAAAAAACTAGTAACTTGTTGGTTGTCTTTCTATAATAAAAGAATGTCGCATTTGTTTTTGCATACGACAACAAATTCGGAAAGGAAGCGTAGCCGGAGCAAGATTCATTAGGTTCAAAACCCATGGATGGTCAAATTCTTGCTCGTTCTACAGATAATCTAGTCCTGGTGATTTTCTTTCCTCTAACCAAATTATTTATCCTGCTTTTCTTGCTATTCATTTGTGTATTCACTGCTTCTCCAGCCCCGGTCTGATGAATTACAAGTATTATTCATGGTCCTCTTTTATAAGTACAAAGGAGGCACCGTGTTGTGGGAATTACAGAGCGATTAAGTTGCTAAGTCGTACCATGAAGTTATGGGAGCGGGTAACTGACACTAGAATTAGGAGAGAAACTCAGGTTACGATGAACCAATTTGGTTTTATGCTAGAAAAGTCAACTACGGAACCAATACACACCCTAAGGAGATTAATAGAGAAGTATAGGGAGAAGAAGCGCAATCTACATATGGTTTTCATCGATCTTGAAAAAACGTATGATAGTGTGCCACGTAGCCTAATCTGGGACAGCCTGGATGCAAGAGGGATCTATACGAAGTATATAGAAATAATTAAAGATATGTATGCCAGGACGAAAACAACCATTCATACGACTGTGGAGAATACGGACTTCTTCCCAGTGGAGGTAGGCATCCATCAAGGGTCTGCGTTGAGCCTATTTCTTTTTGATGTTGTCTTTGACGAGTTGAAAAAGCCGATAAAGGAGGCAATTCCGTGTTGTATGCTTTTTACTGACGATATTGTATTAGTCGCAGAGAGTAGACGTACCCTGAGTATGAGACTAGAGCAGTGGAGAGGTGTTTTAGAGAGAAAAGGCTTAACGATTAGCTGTTCTAAGACCGAGTATATGTACTGCGACTTCAGCGGCGTAGCCGATGGTGAGAATAGCCAGCTCACCATCGATGGTCAAGTGGTATCACAGGTAAATAAGTTCAAGTACCTAGGATCATTTGTACAGCAGGATGGGGACATAGATAGTGATGTAGCACACCAAGTTTAATCAGTCTGGTGTAGATGGAGGGCAGCCTCAAGGGTACTGTGTGACAAGAATTTTCCAACTAAATTAAAAGGAAAATTTTACAGGGTGGCAGTGCGACTGGCAATGCTATATGTGACAGACTGCTGGGTCATCAAGAGGTCACAATCGTAGAAGATGGAAGTGGCAGAGATGAGGATGTTGAGGTGGATGTGTTAGCATACAAGGCTAGACCGGATCAGAATTGAGGTGTTTTGAGAAAGATTAGGGGTGGCCAGTATAGCAGATAAGATAAGGGAGGGAAGACTGAAATGGTTTGGGCATGTCAAGCGGAGACAGACAACGACGTATGTCAGAACAATTGAAAGCATCATTGTAGAGGGAAACAGGAGTACTTTCATCTAATTCTCTGAACAACCATATTTATCGGTGAAATTGACCCATGGCATCCGAAAACTAGGAATTGGCCTACTGTAGTCGGTTTTTATCAAAATTCCTTTTATTTTTCACTGTTCCCACACTTGGAGCCAAACTTTTTCTCAACCATGGTTAATTCCTCTTTCCCTCCATTATCCTAACCGATTCCTCCCTCTAAAATAGACATAAACCTAATTCTTTATCCTCCAATTCTTCTACACGTTTTCTCTACAATTGAAGAAAAAAAGAAGGGGAATGTCTTCGGTGGGTTCAAGCCATCGGCGTAGGAATGTTGGTCAATCAAGGTGCCATTGTGGATTGACAATGCATACCCAACCGTCTTGGACCAAGGAAATCCGAGAAGAAGGTTTCTTTCATGTCCACATTCTCGGGTATGTATTTAATCCTGGTTATCTTCCTTTTTTTGGCCGAAGGATGATGCATTGTGTGTGTAAATAACAATGCTTTGTTCATAGGATGTTGATGGAGGCTGTGGGTATTTTGAATGGGTTGATCCACCTATTTGTCAAAGATCAAAGGAAGTCATCTCGGGATTGCTGAAACGGTGTGCTGAAACTGTGCAACAGATATAAGGAGCGGCTAAAATTGTGTAATGGCCATCAGTATGAAATACGAAAATTGAAATGGAAAGGGATGGTGTTGCTGTGGATGTTAGTATTGTCTTAGGTTTTATTTGGTATTGTATTTACAAGAATGGTCGTAGCTTAGTTTTAGTTGCAAGAATGTGTCATGTTGTCAGGTGTGGTAATTATGTAATGGGTTGTTGTTGGATGGTATGGTATTGATGTAATGGGTTAAGGTTGTATTTAGACGTTAATGTATTTCGGATTTTTCGGATTTTCAAGGTGTAAGAAGTTGTTGGATGTCCATGTTGGGATTGGGATTTATGTAATTTATGTTGATGTTGGTTGTGTTGGAGTAATACAACTGGTTTTGTTAGCAATGAAATATTGTTGTGGTGTATATTTTGTATGCAATGTAAGATGTTTAATTTGTGTCCATGTTGGATCAAAGAAATGTATATTTTAGCCATTTTAATTTTGCATATTGAATGAAAGATGAATTAATTGGGATATGTAACATTGAGACAGGCTATATAAGGAAAAAGGATACATATCCATCAACAAATTCCATTCATAACTTCCCGAAATAAAGTAACATTCATTGCCCCAAATGTTTTGTTGGTAATGCTTCAAACCACTGCAAACCTACTTCACATGCAGTACACAACTATCTAAAAAATATCTTACAAACCACATTACACCAACGCCAAAATACGACTTCCAAGTCATCCAAATAACCCATACACAATAAGAAGCACAACCAACAAAACTTCATGTACACAGAAACCAAAATCAACAAGCAGAATCAGCATCAGGCTTTCCCGTCTTCATCCTATTGGCTTTCGCAACCTCACTAAGTGTGTACTGTGGTAAAAATACTCGGTCATTACGTAAGAAATAGTTTTGTATGAGTTCACCAGTATGGGAAGATGTCCTATAATAAGGCCACTGCTTTGGCAGCATATTAGCAATATTCGTTTATGTAGGTGCACTAAAACTCGTAGCAAGCTGAACTGTCTTATCCTTATCATTGTCAGAATCCTTAAAACACATGTGAACATAATGTGTCAATTTACAATAAGCTGCATAATGAAAAGGAAGAATTAATGACAGTATCAATGTATAGTTGCATTTCTCCTCAATGGCTGCATAGGTGCACTTGACACGGCACCAACGTCATCATCAATAATAATAAATCCTGTGATAGGCTTCCTCCATGGATACTGTCAAATACACAACAAGTCATTAATAGAACTGAATGCTTGTTGGTTCAATAATCACTCATTAATCGTCTTACCTTGAAAGATACCCTAGTAAGGCGCTTGTTGAAGACATTTGAAATCTTGCTTGATTTTCTTTGTGTTTTTCTGACAGCAGTAGAGCTACTTGGTTCATCCATACCCAAACACTCCTCTTCACCATAATGAGGCAGTGATTCATAACCACTCTCCACATCTGTCGGCAATCCAGTTGGTGTATCAACAACAAGTGGGGTACTTCTATCACATTTCTTCCTTGGTTTACAGGTATTCTGAAATAAAAGAATGTTGTGGCAAGTTATATTAAATTAACTCAAAAAAACTAAATTAACATGGCACTTACAAGTTTTTTTGGCCTCTTTGCAGCATGATCAGTGGTAGCATCCAACTGACTTGGTGCACCACAAGCTGCTGGAATATCCTTCTGTGGGGTCATGTCTTCTCCGCTTTCACGCACAACTTTCCTTTTACTCGTTCTCTGAATTAGTCAACCCAATAAATACATTACAAATAATGACATAAATAAATGAATATTAACGGTGAATAGAAGAAAACGGTTACCTTTGCTTGTCCAGCTCCCCCACGACTTACATCAACATTTGACGGTGAACCTAATCTGTTCGAACATGTCTTCATGTTGTGACCCTCCTTCTGGCATAATTTTCATATGTGCAGCTGACCATGCTTGCTCATCTTTTGGACTCTTGCCCTCCTCTCCTTTTGCAATGTCATCAACTGTGGCTCACCGCTAGACCTTTTCCTCAGTGTCTTAGGTCTGCCAGGTTTCCTTTGGACGATTAGTGGCACAATCAGCTCACATCCAGAATCAGGTAACCGAGTGAGTCCCACACATAGGGGTATTACAAGCTCATAGACTTTCATATAAGTGCTTACATAGTAGCACTGATCCACAAAATCGACTGCATCCTCCTGATCAAATGCAATAGCAGCACATGCATGGGAGCATGGAATGCCAGTCAAATCCCACTTCCTGCATGAACAAGTGTATTCTCTTAGGCCAACAACAAAATTCTTCCCATCAAATTGCTGACATTGGAATTTCTTCACATCAGCTTATAAGGTATACACTCTGCAGAGGCCGCTATTGTCTTGGTGAGCCTTCTCATTATCCTCGGGCATATCTTCATTCCTTCCTAGTTTTTAATCGCCATTTCCCTATTTTCCTGAAACTTGGTCATACGATAGTGTCGTATCCATTCAAACATTGACAAAATTGGCAACTCTCTAGCCTCACAAAGTACAGCATTGTAGCTCTTGCATAAGTTATTGAGAATTGTGTCACACTTAGACATTGAGCTGAAATGAGACTTGCTCCACTGATACGGGGGGTTTGTCCTCCAGCCACTTTGCCGCATTCTTATCAAGCTGTTCAAGTTTTTTCATAGCCGTCCTAAAATCCACAACTATGGTTGCCATTGCAGCCTTGTACAATGCACGTTTGAGTGAGATGTTGCTGTATCCAGCCAAAACCCAATTAGCATGCAAGTGTTTAACACAAAAACGATGTTGTGCTGATGGAAACACTTCCTCGCATGCTTGAATAAGGCCTTTTTGTTTGTCGGAAATATCGTCCACTCGTAATCTATCAATATACATAAGTCCTCTTTCAATTTAACAAGAAACCACTCCCAGGAATCCTTTGTCTCATCCTCAACGGCTGCATGGGCAATGGGAAACAAAATACTGTTCGGATCTAAACCCACAGCCGTAAGTAACATACCACCGTACTTATACTTCACATGGCATCCATCAATGCCAAATATCTTTCTACACCCATTCACAAACCCTTTTTCATTGGACTTAAACAGTAATACATGCGTCGAAACCGCAGTTGGTCTACAATCAGAGGTATATTAGCTGACCTAAGGATCATGTGTTCCTCCCTCAACTGCACGTCTTCATTTGTAGTGGTCGCTGTCTTCACCGTAATACTACTGTCCGGATGAATCCTTTTTCATTTCATCAATGTAATTCCATATAAACCATATTCATCTTGCTCTTTTCCCCTAACAAGTTGCAAAGACTTTTGCTTTGTCCTGAATGCTTGAGGTTTACTCACATAGCATTTCATCTCATTCATAACTCTCTTTCTGAAACTTTCCAAACCAGAAGTTATGCTATCATTTTTTAAACTGAAGTTGCATGAATGAATTGGTTTATGCTCCTAACCTCATAAAACCCAGTTTTCCTATTCAAAGCCACACGTATGTCCCAATTGCAGCCAACGTTTTTACACTTTGCACAACATCTCATCTTCTCACTTTTGTAAATGACAACTGGCCTACTATTCCTTATGGAATACATCTTCAAGGCTTCTTTAAATGTCTCCAAGTTGTTAAACAACATCCCACATGCAAACTGAGAATTTTCCATATCTGTCCTCGTGTTAAAACATTGCCAACGTGCTCCGATTCTTCATCAGTCAAGCCTAACTCCTTGTCTCTGTCATCAGTTGCTTCATCAACACTCTTAGATGCTACATTGTTTACATATTCACTCAGCCTATCATATTCATTGTTCCGGTCAACATTTACATCATATGCCTCCTCATCTTCATCATTCCCATCACTATACAACTCTATTTCAGGACTATACTCTGAATCACTCGTTAACAGAGCATCCATACCATCACCCTTTTCATTAACATTGGCTCTGCAATCCTTATTCTTTTCATTCTCATTCTACTCAACATCATCACTGCCCTCATGATCACCACTGTTTTCATTAACATTGACTCCGCCATCCTCATTCTTTTCAATCCCATTCGACTCAGCATCATCATTGCCCTTATGATCACCATTGGTTTCCTTAACATTGACTCTGTCATCCTCAATATCAGTGTTTACGTCATCATCACTTAGCTTTTCAGATTGCACATCGAGACGTCATGTTCCAGCCTATTATGTGAAACAATATGCTCCACATACAAGCACATAACCCTAGATGATGCTATACAACTTTTGACTGCATTATACAAGTTACTATCTATCTGCATTTTCACAAACTTATCTTCTATACGTGTGTAAAACTTCTTTAAACCAAATACTCCAGCTTCTTTGCACATTTCATCCAAGTACATTAAGGACATCTCATCAGCATCCATATAATCATATATGCAGGTGTGTCCTTCTACGTAAATTGCCTTACCAGTATTAAGTAATAATCCACCATAATGAAAAACAATAGTTAACTCATCACTTGCGGGATCTGTAAATAAACAAGTAAAACACATTGAACACATTAAAATCGTACTTCACATCAAATACTACTTCATCATTCTGGACATACACTATACTCAACAAAGCACACCTTTAAACCTACTTACTAGTCATGCTCATCAACAAGAACAGTAATATACTCAAAAAAACACCATCTATGCCATTTAAACCACCAATCTGGATATGCAACTTCGTTTTTTCATCAATCAAACACAAAAGAATGAACACGGCAACAAAATCAAAAATTATACTACATATTCAAAATAGAAATTATCCTTTTTCTTACTATATATAGGGTGCACGTCCTTTGCTTTTCCTGTAAGCCTTAAAGTCATCTCTACCCCTTTTTTCTTCGATGCTACAACTCCACCAACACAGATAATGCTGCGAAATCCACACTGATCAACTTCCAAACAGATAATCAGATTGTCTGATTCTTCAAGAAATTTTGCACAATTTCGTCAATTTGGGGCTGGGCTCTTTTCACGGTTGCAGACGATTAACAAAAAAATACAGGGGGGCTTTTTGATTTTTTTTCCTTTATTATTGAAAGTAGTGATACACAACCTTAGTTAAATTCGGGTTAAAAGTAGGGTTAAGTCAGGTCAATAGTCGATTTGAGCAATCAACGGTAAACCAGCAGGTCATCCGGATGCCAGGTGTTAATTTCACCAATAAGTATGGTTGTTCAGAGAATTAGATGAAAGTACGGATGCTACTTAAAACTTTGTGGAAAAGTTTGGATGCCAGATGCAATTAAATCTTACATCTCTCTGAGGACATGGTCTAGGATAGGAGTTCATCGAGACATATGATTAAGGTAAACAAGGTATAAGCCAGATATAGGGACACCTTAGAGTATATTGATGGACGTAGATAGGCGTAGACACTATCTACGCTTTGGGTTGACTTTGCACTTGTTTGTCTATGTTTTGCCGTTGTTTTGAATTATATGTACATATACACGTTATGAGTATTTTAATATCGACAGCCTCCTCTTTATATTTCCTGAATTTCTTCACTAACACACTAGCACATCATATCCCTATTATTGTGCCGTTTATACAGGTACATATAGAGCCGGGGATCTCAAAGGAAGCAAACTCTCTATCCCTTGGGATAGGGGTATGGTTTGACTGCCAGTTACCCTCCCCAGACCCTAGCAATAGCTTTTGCTATCATTGGGATATACTGGTATGATTGATGATGATTGTTGTTTATGGGTTATGCAGTCAAACTGTTTGATAAAATGTCAGAGGAACCATACGCATTTGAATTCTACGTTTTATTCACATTCTTCCCCTGGTGCATCCAAATATTTTCCATTTTGTTCTTTCATCTGCTCTTGGAATGTATGGTGAGAGAGATTGTCCAATCGCTGGCAATAGTGGATATTTGATTGATTACAGATTCAGGTTCTTGTATGTGAAGTGTATAACTTTTTGTTGCCATATTAATCATCAGTTTTATCATTGTGGTCGAATTAGTCATAACTAGAGGATGCTTAAGAATGCAACTTTTTATTTATTATATTAGATGGTTACAAAGATTTCAGGTAGGACTGTTAGAAGATAACTTCTAGTTTTCATATTAGCTGGTTACAGAAGCTCCTTGCGGTATGACTTTTTATTTTCTTTTTTTTAAAAAAGGAGGTATAGGGAAGCTACTCAACCATTAGACCTAAAAAAATTTTACGCCTTTAGGTAAAACTTCAATTGATTAAGATATCGATGTTTGCATGTATCCGATCTCCTGAAATATATAATATGAGTAACATACTGGGCCGACTATAAACAAACAATAATAATAACAAAGAGAAACTTTTATGTGCATGGACTATGCGAAGGAAATTCTCAATCAAGCTTTATGTTGCGCATTGTGCTAATGCTAGAATGTTTCTCATATGGAACATACCATATAATTCGAATACGATGTCTTTGATAGGACCATTGTATTTAAGGATAGACTTGGATGTAGTGTCAAATAAGCAACAGTCCTCATCACATCATCCGGATATCATTGATTGACGTGAGAAAAAACGGTGCACAAAGTAAGATATATAGCCATCCTATTTATAGACTATAAGAGATCAATCTAATCTCTGTATTTATGGTAATTATTTAATAAGATCAATATGATCTCCCAACATTCGGAAAGCCTATATTCACCCTTTATGACTATGCCTACCTTGTCCAAATTTGGTAACACATATATTCTTTCTTTATCATTCATATATATCCGTATATTTCTTACACCTCCCCTGAAGCTTAGTTGCTTATATTAATACAACTAAACTTGGAATATAAATACTGAAACGTCTTAATTGATACTGGTTTGGTTAGAATATTAGCAATCTGTTCTTTTGTGGGAACATGTTCCACGCTGATAAGTTTTTCTTTGATCTTTTCTATGATAAAATGTCTATCAATGTCCATGTGTTTAGATTTGTCATGTTCAACTGAATTCTCTATCGTATTGATTGTTGACACATTATCACATGATATTTGAATAAGGCTAATAAACTTCTGTTCAAGGTCTTCTAGAATTGTCTTGAGCCATATTCCTTCACATAGACCCAATGCCAACGTCCTCAATTCTGCTTCTGCACTACTTTTGGCTACGACTTCTTTCTTCTTGCTATCCGAGTGACTAAGTTACCCCGTACACAAGTGCAGTAGCCTGTAGTGGACCTTTCGTCTGTTCTTGAACGGCCTGATCTGCATCTGTATGCATTGTTATGCTTCTATTTTGTGCCTTCCTGAAGTGTAGTCCTTGTTTAGTTGTATTCTTTAGATACCTGCGGATTCTCATAGCAATTTTAAGATGCTCATTCACTGGACTATACATAAAATAGCTAATGAAGCTTACAACATAGTACATATATAATCTAGTATGAGAAAGAAATATTAACTTGCCTACCCATTTTTGATATCTTAGTTGTCAACTGGTGTAGTGTCCCACATCGCTTTAGGTTTATGGCCTGGTTCTACTGGTGATGGGGCTCATTTGCATCTTAACATGCGAGTTTCTTTTAAAAACGTAAGGATATACTTCCTCTATGACAATGCTCATACCTTCCTTATTCCCCGCTACTTTCATACCAAGGAAGTATTTGAGTTATCATATGTCTTTGACCTCAAATCTCTTTGATAGTTTTCTTTTGATTTCTTGTATTCTTGTTACATTATTTTCCTTGATAATTATATCATCTACTTGGACAATGAGCACAATTAGCTGTGTAGTTTGAAAACAATGAAGGAACAAAGTATGATCAACTAGACACTATACAAACCCTTGACTTTTGACTTCTTTGGTAAAATTTTGGAACCAAGTCCTAGGTGACTGTTTGAGGTCATATAATGATTTATCTAATTGACATACCATACGTTCATTGGTTTTAGCTTTGTATCATGAAGGAATATGCATATGATTTTTCATTTAGAAATGCATTCTTTATATCTAATTAGTGTAGCTTCCAATCTATGTTTACAACTATAGAGAAAATAACCCAAGGTGCAAAAGTTCTTAAATAATCTACACCGTAAGTATGAGTTAATCCTTTAGCTACTAGCTTTCTTATGGTAAAAATCCATCTGCTACCGGCTTGTTTAACCTCTTTTGGTAGTGGTGTTAGCTTCCATGTGCTGGCTTTTATTAGTGCCTGCATTTCTTCATTAACTACTTTCTTCTAATATGGTATTGATGGTGCTTCATTAATGTCTTTAGGAATAAGCTGAGAGTTTAGGTTACTTGTAAATGAGAGAAACTCTGTACTTAATCTAGTGTCATAGAGTATGACATGATGCTTTGTGCATTTCCAAACTCATTTTCTAAGGTCTATAGGCCTATCATCTAATATTTGTTTTGGTCTCTTTTCACCGTATTGTCCAGTAGTCATTTTCTTTATATTGTATATTTTGATCAGTGGGTTCATCAGATTGTAATGTGGTCTTGCGAGTATATAATTTGAGAATAGATGGTCTGCCTAGTATACATGTTCCTTTTTTAGGTGAAGGTTCTAACACCGTCGATTCTTGGTCTTGTGTTTGTGGTATTTTTAGGTTTGATTGATCATGGAAGGCTTGAGTTTCGTTGAATGTCACATCTAGTGTAATGTAAAATTTTCAAATGTTCGGACAATAATACTTGTACTCCTTTTGTGTCCCAGAGTATCAGGGGTGTACATGGTTAGGTCCGGCCGGTTTGGGCATATTACAAACCAAACTGTTTGTAACGGTTTAGAAATAACGAAACCAGAACTGGTCAACAAACTATTTGACCAGTCCGGTTTGGTTCTGGTTTTTCAGTTTTTATAACTAACTACAATTTTGAGCAATACAAATCTAAATATTACAAACCAAGTAGCCAGCTAAATAAATTACAAACTAACTAAATAAATTGCAAATCAGCTAAATAAATTACAACCCAAGTATCCAACTAAATAAATTAAAAACCAATTAGATATCCAAATAAATTAAACCCAAGTATATATATAAAACTAATAATTAATGTATATTTTATTAAACTAGTCCAGTCTGGTTTTACTGTTTTAAATTTTTAGAACCGAAACAAAACCAAAAAATCCACTTCGGTTTCTGCTTTACATGTAAACCAGCTGCTAAACTGTGGTTCAGTTTTAAACAATTTGGATCAGTTCGGCTCGGTCACTGTCCGGTTCCTAAAATTTTTGTACAGCCCTACAAAGTATCTTATGAATATGCACTTTATGGCTTTAGGATCTAGTTTGGTTCTGTTGTGTGCATGGACATGTGATGTGGAACAAAAGATTTTTAGGGGTAGCTCAGGTTGATATGTAGATGACTATCAATCAGTACTTGTCTAGGTGTTTTAAAATTTTAGAACTTTAGATGACATCCGGTTTATAAGATAAGCAGCAGTTAATATTGCCTTACCCCAATATTGTTTTGGTACTTTCATTGAGTCTATAAGAGATGTAGTAACTTCTAACAAGTGCTTATTTTTCCTTTCAGCATCCCTATTTTGTTGAAGTGTGTTATCACACGAGGTTCCATGGTGAATACACTCTTTTGCCATATAGGCTTTTAATGTTTTGCCTAAGTATTCAGATGCATCCTTGGTGTCTTGATTTTAGTCCCAAACTGATTTTGTTTGAGATTGTTAAAAGTTCTGAAGATGCTTCCTACTTCAAATTTGTGTTTCACTGGATAAATCTAGGTTACACACGTGTGATCATCCACAAATATAAAAAACCACCGTGTTCCACTAATGTTGGCAACTTATCATGGAACCCAAATATTAGTATGCACTAGAATAAATGGTTGTCTTTGTATAATACATATTAGAATATGTATGCCTGATATGTTTAGCTAATTGGCATGTTTCGCAAGTTAGTAAACTAGTATCAACGCAAGTAAACAAATCAGAAAACAATTTCTTTAGATATTGAAAATTTAGATGATCTATCCTCCTATTCCAGAGTATAATCTGGTTAGAGGTTGTACATTTATTTGCACTTAGTAGACCAAAGAATTTACGCCCTTTTATTCTTGAAAAACACTACATGCTCTTGGAGAAACAGTAAGTTCTTGTGCATCACGTTTGAGCAGGAACAATTCTCTAATATACTTAGCATTGCGAGTCCACACTTTCAAATTGGCGTCCTAAAAATGACATGCAGTGGGTGAGAATTCAACAGTGCTCTAGAATCTCTTATTAGTTTACCCATATAAAGTAGGTTAAATCTTTAGTCATGTACATGTAACATAGCTTTTAGTATTAGGTTAGGATTCAGCCTCACTCATCCTTTCCCTATAATTTTTCTAGAAGTATCATCATCCAGTGTTATATATAATTAGGTGTAATAAGTTTAGTATATTCGGTTATATCTCACCTTCATTGGTCATGTGGTCAGAAGCCTCAGAATCAATAGTCCATGGTTGATTCTGATCACATAGGTTGCCTGTATTGGCAATGGATGTTTGAACAAGTTCCTGAGAATCTCCTCCCTTTCGATTGAGGAATTGTCATAGTGCCTCAATCTAGTCTTTAGTAGGGAGGTTAACGCACTCAGAGTTCTCATGAATAGCCATATTTCCATAACTGTTAGGAGGATCTCCAGTCATGGATAACCTCCAGTTGATGCTATTACTGGTGCTGGGCGTTTCCAGTTGGTTTTGGTTTGTCTACTATCTTTTCCATTTGTAGACTTGCCTTTAAATTTCCATCATTTACTTGCTATGTGTCTATACTATTTGCAATAATTGCAATAGGGTCTGCAACTCACCCTATGATTGCAACAGGGCCTACATACACACACACAAACATACCTATATACATACGGGAGGAAAAGAATATATATAGAAATTGCACCTTAAAGAACAAGTATAGAAATCTGACTATCATGAAAACAATTTCAATTCTAAATCGTAATTATTA
The DNA here is from genome assembly GCA_036186865.1 of Eustoma russellianum. NCBI lineage: Eukaryota > Viridiplantae > Streptophyta > Magnoliopsida > Gentianales > Gentianaceae > Eustoma > Eustoma russellianum. Next base: position 25,461,352 of record AP025064.1, on the reverse strand, counting down.
TGAGAAAATAATATTTTAATGTACTATTAAATTAATTCATTGAAAAATTTAATCTTAATTTAATTAAGTGTATTTTATATTTAAAAAATAAGTAATAGTTATTAAAGTATTATTGAGAATGGTCTATTGCTTTTATCTCTAATTTTCTGTTTTCCTTGTTCCTTTATGATAATTATCAAATGGTTGCACATTCTTTTATACTATTCAAACTTTAGTGGTTTAACTAGATCATTTTTTCACCTTAATCAGTAATCAGTTTTTCCCCCTAACTTTTAAGGCAACCATGGTAAAAATAATTTAAAAACGTTTAACTTTTCTAACTTACAGGTACTTCTAACAAGTAATCTTTCCTCCAAAAAAAAAAAAAAAA